>NADL03000498.1:600000-936042 GCA_002205965.3 Kappaphycus alvarezii | reverse complement strand
CATCAAAATAAAGTTTTTCACAATCGTACTGAACAATGCCACGATTTAATTTGATTTTCTTGCTCCTGCCACATTAGCATCATTTCCACAGCTTTAATCCATTTCCCATGTTGCGAAGTTCATCAAGCGCATTTACAGAGGGAGGGCGTCTCTCTTCCTGAAGGTGAACTGGTCCTTGTACCAGAGACAAAACATGCCTGTCCTCGCCCTTGACCTGTTGTGCGAATAAAAAACATTTCAAGAGGTTGAAGCCTGTACTTGGAGTTTGTTTCTTCCAAAAATCTATTTCTTGACAGAGATAGCAGAATTTCAGAGTATTAGAAATACTAATGAGCCGATGATTTGTCTGATATTGTAGGCAGCTGACCAATACTGAAGATTGCGTGAAATATCCCGGTCTGTCAGGGGCTGGATGACGAATGTACAAATTATTGAGGCAACAGATCCAGAACAAAATGAGAAATTCAATAATGGATCTGTGACAACTTGATGCAGCGGCTTTTGAGCTGGATGGGTGTCTGAATTGCGTAGAATATCGACCCTTTCAAGACTGGTCGACTGATTAAATTTTTGGAATAGCTGCTTAACTGGTCGGGCGTGTAACGCGGGAAGTGGCCGCTGAGTGTGACTGGTGTGTGGCGAGATCGATGTCCACAGGGCTGGACGGGTGTGTAACTCTATAATACTGAATGTTACAGTAGCAATCACTTGATTTATTAATTTTAATGGTGGCTACAGTACTGTACGATGTATTCCTGGTAAAACTTATGCGTAAACGAAGAGGGTCAACTCAATACTACCTGAGATTTTCCTAACCTGGCTGCTGAAAAGGATACTATATCGGCATCCTCCGCCTTCGAAAACATGTCATCTATGCTTTGCCTCCCGGTTGGAACATATACACGTGTCAGTCGTGTCTACCTCCCGGTGGCGGCTAAAACGTGTCAGTCGTGTCTACCTCCCGTTGCTAGCTTAATTTAACAGAAGATTTTCTTCTTCTCTCCATAGTCTTCTTATCCTTTTACTTATCTTCTAACAGCTCCCACATATCCACGATATCGTTACTGGATGGATAATAGCATCAAAGGCCAAGTGCGCCAGTGGTCTCGGGCAGAAATAGTGGAGGCTCGTACCATACCCTGAATCGATAGTATCCCTCAAAACCCGTACAGGTTTGCCGCTAACTGCAGAGAGGATGGGCTGTCTCATTACAGAAATGGAAATGGATAGCAAAGGTTGTTTAATGTATTCTATTGTGAACTACGGCTGGCTATTAAGAAAAAGGTGCACAGTTTTTTGTCCGAATAAAGATGATACATTGTTTTGGGAGACGGAAAGAGCCAAAATAATTATCCCAGCTACCGTTCTTTAAACTCTGGATGTGGTCTAGTTTAATTAAATTTCATTTCTGAGTTATTCTTAACGAATAAGTTTCGTCAAAAGTCTTCGCTTATTGTGTCGTCTGCGTCTTCTTACTAAATCCCCTAAATACCCTTCGGCGAAGAAGCCTCCGTCAGGCACATTTAGAAACGCAAGCAGAAGCCTCCCACACTACACATGTCTCACATATAGGTATCCACATATCTGTAGACTTCTAGTATTGATGAGAGTATTCATTTCCGTAATCTCCAAAGAGCTCGACAGATTCGCAATTCTTGCATTCCTTCCCGTTCTTGTGTAGAAGAGACATTTTTGCGGGTTCGATATGGACGCAAATCAAAGCCATTTTGTCCTTTTTCAGTTCTCCAGCGCCCTTTTCGTATAACCTGACCAGGAACTGCTCATCTGTGTACGCTGGGTGAAAAGTAATATCGACTTCGGGATCTTCATTGATCATGGAAGCCACACTATTGGCATTCCAATAGAAGTAGAGCTTTCGATGTGTTAGTCCAGAGATGTACAGATCGCGCATTTCAAAAGGGGATATCTCGTTCTCCAAGTAATTAACCTTAGTTCCGTGGTCCACGAGAAATGATCCAGGATACACCAAAGGAAGCGGTTCTTGACCTGGATGATTCATGATCTTGGCATATTCTGATCTTTTCATAAACAATCCACCATGTAAACGAGTTCCACACTCTGTATACGAAACTTTGCACATTTTAACCCTATCATTGACGAAACTAGGAGTTTCGTTTCTCAAATTTTTCGAGATGAGGATGCTGTTGTGAGTGAAAACATTCATCTCCAGTTTATCATCATGCGCTTGCCTCAAGAGAAATGGTGGTCCATCGTGCCCTTTGTTCAGATTTGGATACTCTGATTCATTCACTGTACTTTCGTTCTCTGCGGAAATTATCTCGTGCCCACCACAGGTACATTTGGATAGTATTTTCTCTCGTATGACATTTAGATAGTTCATTTCGTCCTTGTTCTCATCGTTTCCTGCATAGATTCGCAGAAAATGACTTATCATGTCATTGCTGCGCTGAAACGTTTTCCGAAGGAGGAGACCAGGCATAAACTCAGTAAAATCGAATATAACGACACTCATTTTGATAAATGAAGAGATAACTTCCAGGGTAGATCCAAACGAAAATGCTTCTATGTCTGCTAGCGTTGGATTTCTGGAAAGGTAATCTTCTCTATTCGCGAGTAGACAATGTTCTCCTTCCTTCAGAAACAGAGTCTCACGACGAACAATCTTTTTTCCGTTGTGTAACGTGTAAGAAAACTTCTCTTTTAAAGAGTATTTCCTCGGGATTGGGTAATCATTTGATAATTTGTCGCGACAATCGTGAGCGAGAATATCTCGTACCGTTTTTCTTTCAAAATCTTTAAAGCTGCCTCTAGATCCGGTAAGTTCTGCTCATCAACAAAAAATGCTGCATGGCAATGGTCTTCTGCATCCTGTAAATTCTCAATAGCGTGTCTATCTGCTAGGAGCCGACGGGATGAGAACTTTCAAGTTCTCCATGGGAGGCCAAAACACTCCTACGGGCGCACTTCGCTTTCTTCCTACATAATTCCTGATGTTCCTGAGTGGATATATCCTTCACTCTCCTTCGCTTTCTTCTGCAATTGATGTACTCCTTGTGCTGGGAACTTTTGCGTTTACGCTTTATGCCGCTATTGATTTCTTTTCAGTTGGAGCTCTTTCTGAGGGTTTTCGTAGGTTGTATCGAGTTTCAGGTAAGTTTAGAAGATTTTCGTCATCAGGGATATTGATATGAGAGCGAGACTGAGCCTCTTCATAGGTACCAGTATTTTTTCATCTGATCGATGTATAGTTGCTGTCTCTGGTGACCGTTGATCTGCATTTTCTGTTCCTTTTTCAGTTTCTGGTTCAGTTGCATGGCCTGGGAGAAGTGACTGAGAGGGCTTTTTGCGGTTTTTTCCTGAAGGAAGATGATATCTGTCTAAGTCATCATCTTGTGTTGAGACCTCGCCCTTAGATACAAGAAGCTTAGGAACCGTCTCAGGCATAATGTGGCAATTCGATTCGGCACTAGCATCTGTACTACGCTCAGAATTTTTGTTTCGCTTGGATATTGTATGGTCTCAGTCGCAGGAAGTTCTGGGTTCTTTCGTTCATGGATTTCTCCCGGTAGGATACAATAAAATTTCATTCGCAGAGGTTCCCGCGTACAAGATTTGACCAAATCGATGAAAATAGTGAATCGTTTTGGTCTCCCGGGTGGAAAAAAAATACTTGTCGTTCAGTGTTAAGCTCTATTCAAATGATTTAGCCTCCTCCTGCGGCAGTAGCACATAATGAATATGTTTTAGAGTAAAATTTCCATGAGTTTGGAAAACGTGTCTTTCGTGTACTGCATCCAAGTGGGTGACAAACACGTGTCGTTCGTGGATAGACGTGTGGTTGGTGGTAGATTCCTTAATACATCCTGTGTGAAAACTTGAGAGGGTAGGAACTCGTGTTGTCCTTAATTATGTCAACAATGTACAGTATCGAAAAGAGCTGCGCCACTCAATTCTCAACTAAATTTTCTAGGCGTCTACTTTTGATTAACCGTGGCGGTACATACCTACTGCGAGCAAACCTTCACTTCGGATCTACCATTAGCCAAACGCATTTCATCCCTAAAGACTTCCTAAAGCACCTTCTCCTGATCTGTTTTAACATAAAGCGAAACCCCTTTTGTCATTCTGCTTTTAATCTAGACTCTCCGTTTCATTTTAAGAATATCTCCCGTTTCCAGAATGATTGTAGAGGCCAGAATTGAAGGTAATGTGTACGCTGCGGCGATATTCTGCTATGACAATCCGTCAAATGAGGGGAATGAGTTCGAGATCCCCCTTATTCGTTGGAGGCGCTATGTGCACAAAACATGTAGTAAAGTCATTCTCCAAAGAATGACTCTTGTCATTTTTTCAAGCAATGAAATGGAAAAAATTAACATGGAACCTGTGTGGGGACTAAGGACGGTAGAACGGTTAGATTTCACTCTACAAGTGGTGAGGTGTATGAACTGGCATTTACTTCTGAAAAAATCAACAAATCTATTGAGGAGAGCGGGAAAAGGAAAGGGATTCTGGCTTACGTTCCAATCTATGAAGAAGGTTTGTTTAAAATGAAGAATCCTATCATTTCAGGTATCCAGAAGAATATGGCCTCGAGATTGTTTGTGAAAGAGTGGATTGGGGCACTTATCGTTACACTATACGATATCACCGCGAGATACATGGACATCGTGAGGGGAGAGAAAGATCTGCGGACAGCGAACGCGCCCGCCATTGCAACATCCTCAGACAAAAGCATTACTAACCTGTTCCTCGTGTGGTGGCCTCTATCCAAGCCTCGTGTTTTGCAAACTTGGTTAAGGGAAATACTAGAAAAGGAAACAGTGGAAACAATAGATTTCGTCCGAGTGTTTCCGGGTATTTCTGGATTTACTCGCTTATATGTTGGGTTTCCAGAGACTGAAAATGGCACCCCATTACATTCTGACCCTCAAACCTACGTTCTTCACCTAATGGACAAAGAGAAAAGCGAATTTACAGCTTTTCTAACGAAAGGAGACAACGACTACTTGGAAATGAAAATGAAGCAAGAATAGTTATCAGTGAGAACTTTGTACTTTCAAGCAAGCTTGAGGCTTCGGGATACGCTGGTTCCAGCAATTACGGTTGCTATTTACGATTCTTATGTGTACATTAATCTCGTCCAGTTTAAGGGTGGAGATCTACCGTTTTACCCCAATCGTTCCCCGGAAGAGTGGAGCGGCGTTTTTTATGAAAAAGCAGATCAAAACTTGAAAATCAGTGAATCTATTCTTATGCGAAGAATGATCTCGCTGCTATCCAAAGGAAAGCTGCTGCTAACCATGCTCTATTAGAAAAAGTATCTTCTGAGATTGGGGCAGTACCGAGGATTATTTCAAAAAATAAAGCAGGTCACGATGAATACTTTAAGCTGAGGCCAGAAGATACGAATGATATCCTGTAATTACTAGTAGTGATTCTGGGCTTTGGGGGCTTTAGGGGCTTTAGGGATTTTTTGGAGGTTTTAGGGGATTTCAACAATACTTGGAAATAATCTCGAGCATTGCCATCGATCTCCTTGCAATACTTGGAAAGACTTGGGACATGACCCTCGAACCTTAAGATAGTATAATTTGCACTTTCTCTTAAATTTTCAAAGTTTCGAATAGTTATGCTTGACGTTGGAGGAATTATTTTGATGGGAATTTCATTTACAGGCTCATTAGATGTCTACCCCCGAACGGGAAGTAGTCACGTGTCTATTTCCCGACCGGGAGATAGACACATGTACGAGCTCAACAAGGTCCGAAGTTGCTAGGACATGGAGAAGCTGGACGTTCTAATGAGAGGAGCGCCGAGGAAACTATTAGCGTTCCTGGATTTTGCAAAAGGTGTCATTGATCATATACACCGTTTATCCAGACTATAGGGTTCCATTTTACGCAAAGCGAAATAATAAGCCACTACATAAACTACCTATGCCTGATGTATAGAATGGCTGAGCTACCGACGGTTGAAATAATACCCAGAGGGCAAATTACGCCGTGATATGTCATCCCATCGAGAGAATAAAAACATTTCAATCTGTGAAAACGGCAAAATTGGGGTCTCCGTCGACCCTTCAGGGTCTTGATGTGACCATTGTCAGTCCTTACTTCGCGCCATGTCGCAAATAGGCCGATGGAGCTCTAATATCATTACAAAATGTCCGTCTTTATCTCGACTATGGGGTTTCTTTGTTTGTGCAATCAAACACTACCCTTTGAGATACAACACCAATGACCGATCTATAGAATGGCCCTCTGAGCTACCAAAGGTCGAACGAATACTAGAACGGCTCAATAAATTGCCATATCTCATCCCATCGTAGGTATAAAAAGTTCCGTCAATCCGAAGGCCCGCAGTAAAGTGGACCAAGCTGGGCTTCATAAGAGATATGATTCCTACTATGGACCCTTTCTTGCTGGCCACGTCTTCATTGTCAGCGAGAGACCCCACATCCCAGTCGCAATCCAGAAAATTCATAATTTTCTCATGATCCATATCTCGGTTCTCGTTTGTAGATAATGCAAGCTCAAATACATACAAGCCTCTATCGAATTTCTTTTGGGGGATAATTGACATCAACCAGGAATGAATGTCATTGTGTTGGTAGCTTTCAGCGACACGCGCTGGAAATATGCCTTTGAGCAATGATATGCCATCATTTTTAAAGAATTGCTCATATAGATCCAGTAAAACGTCATGAATTTCAAGAAAATCCTGACTTGCCGCTGCTTCCCAGGTCCAGTTCATGGTACATCCATTTCCGCGAGCAAGCTCGATACATGTTTCTCTCACCCTACTCGATAGCATAGGGGTATCGCAGAAATGAAGCAAATGAAGGACTTTGGTCGCCAGCATGTCGACAGCTGCTGACATTCCGTTTGCCTTTGAAGGGAACAAGCACATGTGATGGGCACGATGGAGGAGGGACGGCACAAGGGCTAGTGTCACGTCTACGGCACAAGAGTTGAACTCCCATTTCGGAAGAGCGGGCATCGTAGGAATGGTTGTACGTACAAGACTTTCAAATGCGGACAAACCTTTGCGGAGCAGAATTCTATTCTGTTCCGCAATGTAGGTCTGGACCAGTTGTACTTTCGTTTCTTGGAACGGGCGGTCTTGGAAAGCTGCAGTAGCGTGTTCCGGCAGTTTCCAACTACGAGCACGGCGGCGTGTGTAAGTCATAAAACGATCATGACTTCCAAGCCATGAGAACATTCTATTCGCCGGAACGAATATGAACCAAAGATTTGACTCGCACCCACACACGTGTTGTTGGGAAACTACTTTTCCGCTTTCTCTCGCCCTTAAAAAAATCGGATTATGCTGTTGGGAATTCCTTTGATCCCTGCCATATTCCTGCTGTTCTTCAGATTTTCATGCATTGGAATGGGCAGTGTCAGATTTACTGGGAATTTTTTCGTAGCCTCCCTGTCTCGACCTGTAGATTGCTCAATGAATCAGTGATTTCAAGCTGTTTCGTAGCTTCAGGGGGAATAACCGGTGTTTTTGGCGAACTTTCGTGAGTCTCAATTTCTTTCAAACTCGATGCCTGATTTAAGTCGGGGGCGATTGCATCTTCTTCTGACTCGAACAACTGCTCCTCTTCAGGAACTTGAGATTTCGCCGCGGATGGATTTTTTGGAGAACAACTTTCCACTATTTCTCCTTGTGATGATTGATGTTCAGCTGTAGACCCCGTATTTTGAACCGAGCTTTCCTCATTTGTACACTTAGTCTTTTTTAGTGGTGGAGAGCCATCCTAGATTTCACGTCGTTTGCATCGGTCCTAGAATCAGGGGACCCTGAAACAGTGACCTCTTTAGACCCGAAGCTGAACTCCTCGTTCTCTTTTTGCTTTGAACATCGGCTTCTTCAGATATATATTCAAATTCTTCCTGGTTATTCGATGAACTGGGAGCCGTTCCATGTTTCAGACACGTCAGAATATCCTCGAAGTCAGGAGCATCGTAAATGAGCTTGTATTTGTTATCGACAGAGGATAGCATAAGAGATGAGTAAATAGGCTTGTTTCTGGACAGTATCCTTCGCGTGATATTTTTATGGCCCCTTTGCTCCGATTTTGCTCAAATAGGTCTTCATTTTTCGTGGAGTCTGGAACCATGAAGACCTCCGTGTTTTCAATGCATCCAGTGAAACCCCAGTCACCGTAACCAATTGATGATGTCCTAGAATGTTTTGAGTTGAGTAAAGTTGGCATGTCCAATGAAAGATATCCGCGATCTTTTTCTTCTGGGACTCCCACAGACTCAATTGTTGTGTCCCTGCGACCGAAATCTATACGACCATGCCATAGTTCTTCCTCCTTGGTGCCACCGTAATCATCAAACTGAACTGTCGCGTAGTGACAATTTTCATCAGTATTAGACCGCATTCTGTGAACATGTACCCTATAGTATCCCTCGTATAGTGGAAAAGAGCGTTCTAGCATGTCCTTAGATTCTTTTTCACTAATTTGTTATCCAGATGCTCTTTGAAGGAATTCTTCCAGCGATTTTGGCTTCGCTGTTGGAACAAAAAGAAGAAAATTGGTATACATTTGACTGGATTCCGTAACCCTTTGAGGATGCTCTCGAAACTCCATAGTAAATGGATTTTCAGTGTACGGATAGTTTTTGATAATGTTCCATATCATAAAGGGAGTTATCTTTGCCAGAGAAAAAACGAGGGCCCCGATCCACGCATCGCTCAAGTTTCCTAGTTCCGCAAACTTTTTGAAATGAATTTCTGTGTTAGAAAGCACAGGAACTCGAAATTTGGTGAAATAGTTATCTTTCTGCTCATTCAGTGAGAGAATAACCTTATTATGAGGAACAAAGGATTCCGGATAATCTAGAAAGTTTCTGAAGCCGCTCTCATCATCCAAGAAAAGTTTTCATACTCATATTGAATAATACCGCGGGAAACTTTGAGGTTACCTTGCTCCTTCCAAACTAGCATCATTTGAACAGTTTCGAACTTTCGATACCCATCCCCGAGTTGCGGAGCTCGTCGAGCGCATTCACAGAAGAGGGACGCCTTCCTTCCTGGAGGTGGACTGGGTCTTTGCACCAGAGAACAAAACATGGCTTTCTCTCAACTTGAAAGTTTGTGCGAATAAAAAACATTTTAAGAGAGTAGAGGTTGGTTTCTGAGTTTTTTTCCTTTGATAATCGCTTCCTTGAAAACCGTAGCAGAGTTTCAGAGCGTTGCAGAGATTAAGTAAGCGGAAAATTGAGGGCAAATTTGGAGCAGAGAAATGAAATATAGTTTCCAAGAGTTACTGACCTGGAGCGGTCCGATATTGAGAAGCCGTCCACCTGATATATGGAATTTAGTTTGGCAAGGTATTGGGGATGAAGTCGTCGGGTACGGAAACAGTTCACGCTAATAAAGATTAGGTTACTGACAAATACTGAGATTAGTGTAAAAAAAGCGATTGTTTTGGCGCTGTGAGAAGATCCTGTAACTTTTTCTGTGATTATAAGTTTAAAAAAATTTGTGCACCTCAGGGACGGATGCGTGACAAGCCAATGGAGAGATTTTTTAACTCGACTGGGTTTGGACTTGTGTTGAATACCGAACTCCTCAGAATAAGAATTTTGAAAAACGTTGGGGAATGTATATTGAGCGGGATGGGCATGGAACGAGAAGAGTGGGTATTTGGCTGGACGGGTGTGCTTCTGTATAATACTGAACGTTACAGTATCCTTTTCATTTGATCCGATGAATTTATGTCGAGTACAGTTGATGTTAGAGGGATTATTCTGATGGGAATATCATTTCCAGGCTCCTCAGATGTCTCCCAGACGAGCGGGAGCTAGACACGTGTCTATTTCCCGACCGGGAGATAGACACGTGTACACCCTAAAAACCCCTAACGTGTACGATCTCCACATGTTTCAAAGCTGATGGAAAGTGGTTGGACGTGGAGAAAGTGGAAATTACATCTAGCATAGATTGAAAGGTACTAAAGAAAGTAGTAGAGAATGGATAACTTCTGTATAGTTATGTGTATATCGCAACCCCAACCCTCTAGAAGACCCTTCTTTGGCTTTTTCAGAAAATAAGAAATTTACCCTATCTTCAAAACTAAATGGCTTTTTTAGAAAATAGTGCTCCAGGACGCTCAGGGATGTCAAAAGGGACCCGAAACGTCAAAAAAACAGATCTCGATTTTCATGTCCAAAAGTGCGTAAATACCCCCATTTCAGCACATATACCCCACGATCCCGAGGTCAGGTTCAGTTACAACGTTCCCAGTCAACCATAAGTTCCAAACCCAACAATTAGTTCCAAAAAGTGTTCAAATCGATTAATAAATAATGTGCACAATTTGTATACTATTGCAACCCGTAAATTTACCCCAACCTGAACCCCAAACTGATCCCACACAGCAAAATCGCAGTAACCGAATAAAGGTCAGTACAAAACGATATTATGAACAGAAAAATGAGTCCCCGCCACACAACTACACCTCTACAGCCGCCAGAACCACAAATCTCCTCAAAAATGAGCACCCAATAGTGAACCCCTAATCCCTAAGTACCCCTAACTCCCTTAACCCCCCCTAATTAACCCAAATAAACTTTAATACTAACTCTTCAAAATTAAACCTCGAACAAAAAATTGATAATACTAACTTCCTTAGCATGCCAAAAGGGACTCGAAACATCAAAAAACCAAATCCCGATTTTCATGTCCAAAAGTGCGCTAATACCCCCATTTCAGCACATATACACCAGGATCCCGAGGTCGGGTTCGGTTACAACGTTCCCATGCAACAATTAGGTCTACCGACAACAGACAGATCTCAAACACGTGATACGTTACTAAAAATGAATCTAATCCTTTTGTATAGGTTTGTATCAGGCCTACTTCTCCCAACTCCGACCCCCCAAATGACCCCATATTGGCTATATTTTCAAAATCGCAAATTTACCCTATCTTCAAAACTAAACGGCTTTTTTAAAAACTAGTGCTCCAGGACGCTCAGGGATGTCAAAAGGGACCCGAAACATCAAAAAAACAAATCTCGATTTTCATGTCCAAAAGTGCGTAAATACCCCCATTTCAGCACATATACACCACGATCCCGAGGTCAGGTTCGGTAACAACATTCACATGCAATAATTAGTTCTACCGAAAACAGACAGATCTAATACACGTGATTCGTTACTAATAATGAATCTAACCCTTTTGTATAGGTTTGTATCACGTATACTTCTCCCAACTCCGGCCCCCCAAATGACCCCATATTCGCCATACTTTCAAAATCGCAAATTTGCCCTATCTTCAAAAGTAAACGGCTTTTCCAAAAACTAGTGCTCCAGGAGTCACTAGCTCGTCTTAATTAACCCAGAACAATACAAAAAACGAGTGTCCATTTTTGGCCAATACTGCCTTCTTTTCGAAAATTTTTGACTGTGAATGCAAGTTGACAATCAAAAACGACCCCGTACCGATTCTGGAAGTAAAACTAGATAAAAACACAACCAACGTACTTAGATATACATGTAAAAAAGATCCAAACTGTTTGAAACCGCTCATCTCAACATTAACACTTGACTCAGCAAAAAAACTTTTTGCATAAAAAAATTTGAAAAAATTAAAAACAAATCTTACCAATCGCTTTCTCTTGTCCTGTTATATACACAAATGGAAAAAAATGCTTCAAAATTTTCAAAAAAATATCAAAAATTCAAGTGAGAATAACTCAAAAACTATTGGCCAAAATTAGAAACAATTTTCACCAATCAGCTCAGCGTATAAAACAACGTTTTCAAACCCCCAAACCCCCGGTTTCCCTCATCCCCCCAGTACCGCCTATCCTAAATCCCCTAAATCCCCCAATCCCTTAAATCCCCTAAATCTCCTAAAAAACCCCTAATCCCCTAAAATCCTAATCCTATATCCTGAACGTTCTCTTCGTTTGAATTCGCCCCCTCAACTGTCTTTCTTATCAACTCCTTTCTGTTCGCTCCAGGCTTGCGTTGCAATTGCCTGACCGCACCAAGTTCAGTAGTCGTTGTATCATCGCGGGGTGGGGAGGATGAACAAGCCAACGCAGCCAGCACAGGAAATGGTCCTCCCCTCGTGTATTACAGGACTTGGTCCTCCATCATGCTATTCCTCGTGTATGTGATTGTACATACAAAACGGGAGACAAAGTTCTCGCCGATGACTGGAGTTCCCTGTTGCCAATTGTGAGTGAAGGCATGCCTCGGGAGTGCGGTAGTCCTGCTTATGTAAGTGAGTGCTGTTGCTTGCCCCCTGTTGACGCAGCACGGTTCGGATTTATGCCAAGTACTTAGCCGACATTAATTCAGTAAATCTTAACTTCACTTAATCAATGTAATGAATATCTTTAACCGTACTGTTACAACGATCCAGCACATTTGTGCATAACTTATTTTTGGATGCAGACGGACAATCCGTATCATGGCCTTAAGCCTTTTTTTGCGAATAGCCACGGACGCAAAGACAGATTCTTCAGAGAAACATAAAAGCTCAAATTCATGACGGCGAATGCAGACAAGACCATATCGAAGCCCGGAAGTTATTTTGGGGGCAACGTACAATTGCTCTGCAGATGTGCGGTCGGCAGCATGCTTGTTCTTTGAACTACTCAAAAAAGTTATAACAAAGACATACCTAGAATCGAACAATATATCCCAATTAGCACGATCTTTACGACGTAGAAGAACTCTCACAGACAACAGAAAAACCCGTCAATACGAAAAATGCAGATCAACAAGTCTCTGACCTTCTAACGAAACCTTTGCTGCGCGTCAAGTTTGTGAAGTTTCGAAGTGAGTTGGGAATAAGCCTTGTTCTTAAAATAGGATCCATAGTGTAACCTAGAGTTTCCTTCTAGCATTATGGGCGATGGTTTTTCTGTTGGAAAAACACATCGACCACTAAGCCACATGTGCTGGCATGTCAAGTCGTGCATCGTGGTGCCGGGTCTGAAATGAGGCAGGAATTATGGACAGTTTCCCGTGCTTACAGAGAGTCTTAAAACATGTAACATTCTGTGAGATAAATTGGTCATATTTCGGCGGTTGACGTCTAGGCCTGTGGTAAATTGGTGATGTTCGAGCGTGTGGGTGTCTGCTGACACGAGGGCACGGAAGAAAAATAGTGTTGTTCTGCGTTGGAAAGAACTATAAATGTTACAACCGGCCCACGGACACGACGTTCGTATGATGCAACAAATACACTTCGGAAAACTACAAAACATGTGAAAGAACTCAAAAAAACTATCAGGTCTAATAAGTCCGCTAAGGGTAAGAAACTGTTCTTCAATCGGCAGCGCCCCCTCGATCTGAAAACAATAAAATACTACAGCGCCGGGTGCAAAGACTTTTGTAGGCGTCGAACGGGAGGATTGGCGCGGCGGGGTTTGGCGAGCTTGAAAGCGTGCGTCAGTAGACAGGCTTTACCGTTCCGTGTTTTCGCTTAGCTAGATGGTAAGTGGATTGACTAGATGGCTTGGATAGTGAAGTTTTGGGTTACGAGCAGAGGACCGAAGTGATGGGTAAGCGGATTTCACCAACAAATCCAGCGCGGCATGTGAAAAAGCAACGACGGGGCTTTAAATGAAACAATATCCCTCAGGCAACAGCTGACCACATTTTCCATGGATTAAAAACTATGGGAAAGCAGCTTATGATGAGGAGGGAGCAAAGTAATTGAAAACGGGCGTACAAGAACCGAGATTCTGGTTTTGCATTCTATATTAAATATCATTATCATATTATGCTGAGCGCCAATGATGCTTGCTCCCTCTGTATGCGCTCCTTTTATTATTTTTTCTGATGTCGGACTTACCCCGGCCTTGGAATAGCTGAAGGCCTTACTAGTATTCGGCATTCATTTGAAACATGTCCCTTTCCAAGACAGCGCATGCAATGCTCCCCATACCACTTTTTGGCCTCCGCAGGAGCCTGTCCGCCATTCTTCGTGATATCATCAGCCGTACCGTTCATAATAAGGCAGATTGCGCAATGGAGGCCAAGTTATCTTGCCTTTTATCGCATTTTCTCAATTTCTGCAATGATATTCGAGGACCTTATGGCCCTCGCCACACGTGGATTTTGACGGTTCTCGTTCTTTTGGTTACAAAATCGCTTCGACGCCCCGTTGTTTAAGTTAAATTTAAGTTCTTTTTCTCTTCTCCGTTTTCCCAGGGTTCCGGTTGGAAACAATACTTCCGTGCAAACATCACATATTTGAACGGCCTCTCCGTTGGATCCGTTCCTCTCCCAACACCATTCCCTTCCGCTGACATTCCTCAGATATTCTTCAACGCCGATCATTCGGCACTTATCATTATTATTGGCCCACTGCACGAAGTCCTTCAGCCGCTGCATTCCAAACTTGTGGTTGACGTTTGCCCTTCTTATATGTGCCTGATGAAATAGTATCATGGCCGTCCCAGCTGACCCATCTTCTCCTACTCTGCCAATTATCTGACAAAGGTCAATCAATGATCGACCACACCCTTCGATATGTACTGATCTGACACTCGGACTGTCAAGGCCTCTCGCAAACCCAAGAGTTGCCACCACCACAAATGATTCACATCTGTTGACACGGGCGCCCTGCCATTCATTCGCTGACTGTGCTCTATCTTTTTCATCCATTCCGCTGTGGTACATACGGATGATTGAACGGTGATTGATACCATTCCCAACGCTGCATACAATTCTTGATAACTCTGAAGCAATCATTTCGTCATCACTTCTAGTAAGTACAGATATAAGATGCTTCCCTGCTCTTTCCCTACCGACTCTCCGAATTTCATCAATAACATTTCTGGCTGTACTCTTCATCAGGTGTTCTGCAGAGCAGTCTCTCGGGTATTTCACATGAACAGCAATTTTTTTCCCACCGCAAATTTCCTCGAATTATTCTGACTTCTGTTTGCTTACATCCTAAGGAAATGAGAATATCGCTTGTCATTTCCAGCGGGGATGTCGCCGTCATCATTATTAGAAGAATTTTTTCATTGTCTCAGGTCGAAAAAACCTCATTCTATTCATGCATTCTCTGTAGTGGTCACTTAACACAATGATGTGTACCTCCTCGACAACGAGCCTTCTCAAGCGACTCAACGAATACATAAGACCAACAAAAGAACTGCAATTCTCACTTCCAACCTGTTCTGGTGAAACGGGAACAATACCCTTTTCAGGTAGGTCACTGCAGTTCTCAATTTCATCCAGGTCGTACACAGGAAGGTTTATGATCTTACATTTCTGTCTCAGGTCATGTTTCAATGATTTGATGGGACGCAGATATACTGTTACTCCATTTCCAATTAGTGCGGGTCCAAATATGATAGCCGTCTTTCCACCTCCCGTTCTATCCACAAACAGTATATCTTGCGATGATTCCAACACTGCACTCATTGCTTTCTTCTAGTACACAGACTTGAAAGTTGCATCTTTAATTCTAGTACCTTTTTGAAGAACAACTGTCAATTTATCCCGGTGATTCTGGTTCCTTCCGCTGGGCGCAGATGGAAATGAGTTGTGCTGACAAGGTGGTGCCATATTTGTGACTGAATCAGCTTCACCCGCTGTCGCATCTTCCACGCAGGTTTCGTCGGATTGAGTTTCCGCACTCTTCTTACTTTCCAAAACCTGATTGTTATCCATGGAGTCTTTGTGAATTTTGTTCCTCGTGGAACAATCTGCACCACTCCCGTTAACCACGGGACGAGGTCTGATTGCTTTCTGTTGTCCACTTATAGAACTTCTCTGCCCAACTTCCATTGATTCGCGGTGAATGTTCTTTCTTTGTTACGAATCTGCACCTTTCAATGGAACCACAAATTTGAGGATGCATTCCGCACTCTTCCCATTATTTCAAGCTTCCATTTTGGGCAAGTCTCGAAAGATTTGGCAAAATCGCTGCTTGGCTGTTGAAACAGAGGCATCTGATACAGTTTCATGCTTGCTTTTTGTTTCATTTCCAATTGATACAGGTCCATCCTAAGCGTTGCATTTGCTTTTCTTTGAACTTTCATCTCCCACTTCCGCCGTACTCTTCAGAAGGTTCGAAAATTTAATAATTTCGCCAATCACGCAGTCTTTAATCCAAGCATTCGAGACTTCTAGATAATAAGAAATTGATCGCTGATCAATATGCGAAGAAAGTCCACCAGAACTCTTAAGGAGAACCCATTTCATCGCTCTGCCGTAATGTTTCTCCGCTGCTTTCCGGCTATTGCCACCTTGAATTTGCATCACATTTCCAATGTTCTGAACTCAATCGTGATCTTCATCGACACCGTAACACTCGAGGCCGTTTTATTCTTCCAGAGAATACGTCCTTGCGGTGTGTTCCACAGACTTATCATTACAGTTACCACCAATCCACTGACGATAGTTTCGCACTGTTGACTGGATTCTATATTTAGGAAATATCTTTCCATTTAATTCAGTGGTATTGTTCCGCTCAATATCGGAATCCAGAACGAAATCCATCATCATGGCTTTCTCTTTGTCCGCAAGAGAAGCTTGATTCCCCATCAATTGCAGCCTCATCACTGCTCGCATTTCCATCACGACTGCAACAAAATATTTTGAAGAGGTTACTGGTAGTAATATCTGGATGACGGCTTACGACACTCATTCTTCCGCCACGCATCGCTCTTGTCTTGTCTTAACATGGAATAAAAGTTAGTCTCTCGTTGAAAAACATGAAGTTCCGAGGAGCAACCGCCGATTTGCGAACAAGATGCAGTCCTATTTCTGTTCCACACGGGGGGTTGTCGCTCGATAAATACATCAAGGCTGTCATTAATCTTGATACTTCCTCAATTTTCTTGAGCCTCCTTCGTATTTCATGGAACCTTTAGGTGGAAGGTATCAGCGACATTGATTTAAGAGCCCTGGTGACGAAGTTACGACATTCAACGACAAGCATGATACTGGCACGGTGGCCCATGAAGCAATAACAAACTTTCTTCTGAGTCACGTCATCGCACAGATCTCCCAATTGATTCTCAATATCCATTGGAGTTATTACACGTCTGAATATTCCGCCTACTCCGAACATCAGCCTGCAAATTTCTTCTTGCATTTTTCTCACACTAAGGCCGACATTTGTTGCAGAAATATGCAGACCAGAAGCCCACCCACTGTTGAAATGACTCGGATCGGAGTATGGCACCCAAAGAAATCTAGCATTTTCTGCAGATCGTGTTATTTTCGTTTTTGGAAGCATCTCTTGAATGACATTGATTCCAAGACCAGCATTCGGACTATGTTTCTGAACAACAAGCTCCGGCCCTTTTTGTTTTCCAATCGGGCCGTGCCAGAGATCAATTTCCAAAATGCCGCAACATCCAGCAATATACGCCATTCCAGCAAGAGTTGGAGAAATTTCTCTCCCTTCAGAGAGACGTGCTTTCTCGCCCCTGCCTTGGTAGACTCCAAGGCATGCAATGAATACATTGGCTACAGTTGGAGTAGCTGAGCTTTCAAGACTGTTCTTCTCATACAGAACTCTTTTCATAGGGTCAAAAAGCTCTTACATGCCCTCATACTTTTTTTCGGGTCCAATCCCTGGACTTGCTTCGATCGTGAATTTGCGGTGTATACTGCCCCTCGACGAACAATACTCACCATTAATAGTAAATGCTTCTTTCAATCCTTGGCAGTCAAGTGTTTTCGGGACCAACGTCTTGAAAAACTGAACAGAGGCTTTTTTTACGTCTTCCGACAACTCAAATTGAAACTTTTGCATCCAGGGAAATCAATGAGTCGGCATAAACGAAAAACCACTAGGAATAGACGAACACCGTGACGGGCATAGTAATTTTCTTTTCGAGAAAATTCCGGGAGCTGAAACTGCCTGCATTACATCGTTCCGTCGCATGTTGGGTTTTTTTTGCGTGGATACGTGAGAGACGGAAAAGGTCTCGGAAATAACTTTTGATTTCTCCGGCCAGCTTCATTTCTTTCTCTTTCTTGCAGAACCCGCTCCTGGGCCAACAGCGAGACAGACAGCATTCTCCCAGGTTACTCCAAAGTTCAACAAGGACAAATCCAGTCTCGTCATGGCTGCAAAAGTTTGCAATTTTCTGACATATATATCTTCAATACTCGGAAGACATTGATTTGGTGCATTCTTACATGACGAAAAGCAACTTCTAGGGAATTATCAGCAGAGAAATCCTTACTTCGTGACCTCCCAGTCATATCTGTTTCATTGTCGTCAATTGCAAAATAGAACCTTTGCTTGGTTCCACATCAAAGCGACTGGCCCTGCAGAATTGGAATACCAGATATGTCTACGTCTCCATCAAAATCACCATGATTCTTACTTTCCCGAATATGATGAGGTAAAGTTCTGTGACCCTTGCATACATAGTTGCATAACATGCATTTCACAACGTTTGTCTCCGGCAGTGCAGGAAGCTTGGGAAGTAGCTGGAATTGCTTGCTTGTTACTTCTTTTTCCTTGTAACGCGCTTCAAGCTCAGCATTGATTTTCAACTTGTAAATTTTGTTCATTACACTTAGAAACAGATTCCGTGCACTAGCAGTACTGTGTCCACGCTCTCTGCGCATGTGGCGTATGAAATTTGGTTCATCTGACTCAATTGCACCTTCACATATCCCACAAATTATAGACTTTGCATGCGAAACGATGTGCATATTTGACCTTCTTATGAAATCTTCCTAGTTCTCTTTCATTTTTTGTTCCATTCTTCTTTACACCTGAATCAAAACAGTGTTCCCTTTTTACTGCGATTTCAAAGATATTCCGGAGAGCCAATTTTGGTGCAAATAGTTCCTCTAGGACCAAGCTACACCAACGTTTGGAGTATTTTTTTGTTCTGAGATCGTTGAATGTAGTGACCAAATGGAGGATTCAGCTTATAGTACTACGCTTCTCAGATAATGGAAAACAGCAAGATCCTAAATTTGTTTCTTCAACTGAGCAAAGAAAGAATTTTCCAGACTGTTGTCTTCTTCGCAATGATTTTGTCTGTGATACAAGCTTGATCGCTTCTTGAATTGGATTAAAGATCTTTTTTTCTGCTCAGAAACAATCTCACTTCTCGTTGACCAGAAACATTATTGTCTCGAACTGCAGTTGAAAGGTGCAAAGTTCTTCTCAAACGCGTCAAAGCACAAACCAAGTCAGAAGAAGAATAATCGCGACCCTTCAACGTTCGCTTTGTGCAAAGGAAGAATTGCAGAAGCAATCGGTTGCAACTGAAATGGTGAGAATGTGTGTTTTCTTTGAAAACAAAACGGTAAACACCCTCTCTTTTCCGCAGCAGTTCCGTCACTCCGTCATTTCCGACATGATGTTTTCGGCAAAATCCTTTTATAAGCTTTCAATAAGCTGACCTCCCGGAAGAAGAGGGAAAGAACCAAAACGAGGATGTCATTTACTGTTTTCGAATATTCCCGCCAAAATGTGTCTGTCGCTTTACCCTTTTTCCAGGAAAATTCATGAGCTTAAAACTATCAATCGAAGGGATCAATGATCTGCCAAAAGGATTTTAATAAGATCATGATTGGATCTAAGCAAGTTTTCAGATATGCTCGAACTATTCATTCGGCGACGTGTGCACAAAAATACTTCATAGCAGCTCATTACTAATTTCAAATTTCTTTCAGCCGAGCTCACCAATTCCAAACAGTTCAAATCTGAAGTCTCAACCTCATTCTCAAGCGCCTCTTCAATATCCAGGATGGCAAGTTTCGGCTCAATTCGATTGAATAGTAGCCAGATTGCCAATGTAAGTCGGTACTTGTCAAGTGCACTCGTCGTGTAGCTGTTTTGCTGAAGAATCATTCTGATTTTGTGATACTGATCTTCCCAATCCGCGTGGGTAGGGCTAACTCCCAATCCATGAGTACAACATTGGCAATTTCCTCGGTGAGATTTTTCCAAGCTTTCCCAGTGATTATATCTTTGTTTCCTCAAAAAAATTGGGTTCAAACAACCAACGGGAATATTCCCAGTGTGTTGACAAAAAGTGCCGAGTTGGGGCAAACTGTTCTTCGTAGAACAATTTACGCCAAAATATTCGGTCACAGATTTGATCAATAATATCCAATGTCGATAAACAGTTATGTTTCCAATGTCTTAGCAATTTATGGAAACAAATTTGGTTCCAAAGCCGTGTAAAGGTAGCAGATCTTGTGCTTCTAGTTGCTTGAAAACCAAAAGGGAAGAAGCAGGGATAGATTGGAGGAAAGTGGAAAGAAAAGAGGTCAATGGAGGATGAGGGACAAGAATATGGGAGACAGCAAACTTGTTTCTACTGGCGAGATGGGAAAGGAGTCGTATGTCATGCCTACAGATGTGAGTTTAGACTCTGAGAGTTATATTTATTACTTACTTTCAGAAGTAAGTCTTACTTTTTTCTGTTATTTGGTGTAGGGTTTTCTGTGTCATGCCAATCTATTGGGTGTAGAGATTTCTTTGCGATCTCAATCGAGCTCAAAACTAACATCTATTCCGTTGACGCAATCCTGTGAATGGCCAGTAATTGTAATTTGAGATCACTTGTTTCACCTAAGTGGTACAAGACGTCGCCTGTTTGTGCCACCATACCTTGATTTAGTATCGCTTCCCAAATTTGGTACCGTGACTGACTGCAACACACAACAAGAGCTGCTTTGACCTGTATTTACTCGCCTTTATTCAACATTAACCTGCCTGTTGACCACCGAAAGAATTTTATTTCCCAGGAAACTTCAGTTGATCTGTTTTCTCATGTGCGAAAATCCGGTAATGGTTGATTTCCATGCAACAGTCCTTGACATAATCTGTATGACTTTTTCCCCTCAATTCGCAAACTAGTACTGGCAGCTTTTTGGCTAACTCTATTTCATGTTACACGTTCTGCATCGAAAACTGCAAGCAAAATTCGCTCAGTAGCTAATCCAAAATACCTGACTATGAATTTTAAATAAGCCAATCTCGAAATGAAGAAGAATTATGCGATGAGAAATTCGAGAGCGGAAAATCCAACTTGTAAGGATATTTTCACCTTTAAACAAATCATCTCGGTTTCATTTGCGGTACCTCTTCCGTCTATTTGCTGTGAGCGGGTTTTTAACTATGAAATTCAACAACTCCAACTATTTACCAACTTTGGAATGCCAATATGACACAACTGGTAATTCGACTAGTACAGTCCTGACAATACTTGGACTGGTGCCGATTCTTCCTCGTGGAACATTCTGTACCAGGAAAGAAGGTACATAATTCTCATTTGTTTGCCATGCAAAGCTTTCTGCGAATGCAAATATGACTAGCCTCTGTTTGAATTTCAAAGGATATTACATGTGCAACAAGATAAGTTATACATCCGTTTGTACATTGAAGGGCTTTTGGAAACATGAAACACTGTGAATGAAATTCTGAGATGACACGATGTGAAATTTATTAAGGATTCGGACTGAAATTATATTGGGAATAGCTACTAACTGAGTTTGCTTAATGCAATGATTTGCAGGGACAAGAAATTTTAACCAAAAAACTGCATGTGATCTGCACGTTCAGCTAAATATAACAATAAATCATATGCCGTGATTCCAACTCAGAATCGTTGACCCTGCAGTTCCGACTGCATTGATTTTTATTATTTTTATGAAGATTGGACGTGCAGATCAAGCGAAATTATAACAGGAAAACGGAAAGGAGGAGTAAATAAGTCGCTTACTTCCTCTGGCATCACGCGCATCCCTTACTCGTCAATTGCAGAACCAGAAGTTGGCATAATCCAGGAGGGGGAGAAGGATATTGATAACACAATATTCTTTTCTTAAGAAGAGCCACTATAAGGTTTCTTTGTCCTATGGGTTGACGCTGTCGCAGTTGATTTCGTTGAATGGCGTGCTAGATACCGGAGCGGGACCGAATATCACCCATGTTAAAAACTTACCTCCCGACTGGAGAAAGTTTGCATTACCCTATGAGGTCTGCTCCCGGTTGCTCGACGCGTCCAACAACACGATACAATCGATCGCCGTAATTCACCTTCACTTACGAATGGGTAACCTGTTGGCGAAGGTGCAGGTCGTGGTGGTTAACAAATTGACGACAAGTTGTATCCTTGGGACGAGCTTTGTCGACCGGATTGTAAAGGCTACCATACCAGCAAGGCGAAAGGTTGTGCGGTATGACTCGCTATGGGTGGCAATCCTATCGGTTGGCTATGAAAGCAAGGTGGTCAACCGTCCGGAGGCAACAACATCCACAAAGGTTCGAGTTGCCAAGCCGGTTACGATTCCCGCCTTCTCCAAGATGGTTTTGCTGGTCCAATCGGATGCTGCTGGTCTACGGTTGATACAGAACGCACCCCGAACGCCAATAAAGAGCGTGACCTTGATGTCGAATGGTGCCCAAGACATACACCCCTTGGTACCCTTTCCCATTGTGGTTTCGAACTTCAGTCACCGACCGGTCAGGGAAAAGAAGAATCAAGTACTGCGACACGCGTTGCACGCACTGCAGGCCATCTACGCTATGCAAACCGAGAAGAAGAGCGCTGCCGACCGAAAGGAAGAACCGAAGAGGAGAGAGACCGTCCATATCGGTGTTGAGGATCCGCATACGCGGCAGTAGGTCGTCAACCTGTTGGAGGAGTTCCAGGAAATGTGGTCAGGCCATCTAGGACACATCAAAGCTACAACCGAAAGAATTAATCTCGTGCCTGATGCCCAACCGGTTCAGCGGCAGCTTTACCCTGCAAGAATGAACCCCCAAGATGTTAGACGAACGGAAGTGGCAAGAGTGATGAAGGAAGGGGTAATCGAGCTCTCCGAGTCGAAATTTGCGAGCCCTGTGGTTCTTATCCCTAAAAAAGATGGTACGTTCCGTTACTGCGTGGACTACAGGCGGTTTAACGCCTTGAACGTTAGGGACTCTTACCCTATACCAAGGATGGATGAATGTATGGGCTCCCTGAGAGACGCTGAAGTCTTTACCATTTTGGATGCAAATTGCGGATAGTGGGAAGTCCCAGTGAACCCATCGGATCAGGACAAAACGTCATTTATTTGCCATTGAAGATTATATAGTTTCATACGAATGCCATTTGAATTGAAAAATGCCCCGCAACTTTTCAGGAGGCTCTCGATATCATCCTTGCACGGTGCAAATGGCAATATGCGTTGGTGTATCACGACGACGTCATTATCTATTCCAAGAAGCGGACGGAACATTTTGGACATCTTCAAACGGTTTTTCAATTGCCCCAAGCGGTAGGTATATCCCCCAGGTTGAATTAGTGCAGTTTCTTCGAGTCATCAGTCGACTATTTGGGTCACGTCATCCGTCCAGGGAAATTCCAAGTCGTGAGGAAGAACGTTGAGGCCCTGAAGCACGCGCGGGAACCCACTGACCACTCGCAATTGCGTTCCTTTGTGGGTATTTGCAGTGTCTACTGAAGGTTTTTCCCGAAGTTCGCAAAGATTGCGGCTCCCTTGAACCGCAAATTGGGTAAGGATCAACCAACTGGATTCGAAACATTGACGGATGAAGATTTTGAAGCCTTTGACACTCTCCGTTTGGCTTTACTCTGTCCTCCATTTTGTCTCTGCCGCGCCTTGGCCAAACCTATTATGTGGACACTGATGCCGCAAGTACCCAAGTGGGATGCGGTCTCCTCCAGGAACAAAACAAGATGTATAAACCAATTGGGTACTGGAGTCGGACTCTGACGAAAACCGAACGGAATTATTCTACCACCGAAAGGAAATGTTTGTCCGTCATCTGTGGTTTGCTCACTTTGCAACCGTATTTAGAAGGAACCAAGTTCGTTATCCGAACAGATCATCAGGCTTTGTTGTGTTTGTTGAACCTAAAGTATTGTGCAGGGAGACTGGCTCGTTGGCGTCTCCGCCTCGCTGACTTCGACTACGAGGTCCGGTACGACCCTGGGAGGAAACACAACCTAGCGGGTTCTGTGTACCACCTGGAAACAGATGGAGCCGATAAGTCCAAATTGGATGAAGATGTGCCGTGTTTCGTTTTAGGCTATGAGCTCGCCGGCTCGTTCTACCCTACCATCCCCGAGATTCGAGCCGGAGGAGTAACAACCGATCAGAATTTGCCCATTGCGGTAGAATAAATCCTACAGGAGCGAGCCAACGATCGCTATTGCAAGGAGATGACCAAACAGGTGGACGCACCTAATACCTCTCCCACATCGCGGGATCCGTCCTACTGGTTCGTCTGTCCAAGCTGGATGAGACCGTCCAGGTTGTGGTACCAGAATCCTTCAGAGCAAGAATCCTAGAAAAAGCGCATTATTCAGTTGTGGCTGGACACCCTGGTGGTGCAAGAATGCACTACTCCATTAAGGGTGATTTCTATTGGCCCGAAATGGCAATCGACGTGTTCACTACCGTTGTGGATTGTGACCAGTGCTTGAATGAAAGAGGAACCCTCAGGAAGCATCAAAACTACCTGAAGACCTTCCCGACTGCTGGCCCTTTGGAATTTGTCGCCATGGACCTACTGGGTTCGCTGACCAAAACAAAGGGAGGAAACAGGTATTTACTGGTGATTACCGATAGGTTTTCAAAGATATGCAGAGCAATCCCCCTTGCGGACACGAAGTCGACCACAGTGGCTCAGGCATTCCTAACCCACTGGGTCTATCCATATGGTGTCCCCCTTCATGTTCTAACGGATAATGGTCCCCAGTTTGCGAGCAAGTTTTTCGCGGCGGTCTGCTAGCTTCTGGGTTCTTCCTTATAGTTCACTACGGCGTACCACCACAAACCAATGGGCAAGTAGAGCGATATAAAAAAACCATCGTGCAACGTTTGCGACATTATGTCGCAGAAAACCAAAGGGATTGGGATCGTTACGTGGAGCCGCTCACATATGCGTACAACACCCTAGTGCATAGAACCACTGGGACGACGCCTTGTAACCTGGTTTTAACAAGGCACCCACCGTCAATCCATGTGGCTTCTGTACCCTCAGTGGATGTGTTCAGATATGGTAATGAAGGCATGACGGCTGCACAATTTAAGAAGATAGCCCTACGGAAGTTAGCAGAAGACCTGAAGGCCGCAACAAACAAATCGGGTGCCGCCCAACGCAAGTATAAAGCCGACTTTGACAAGGCAATCAGGGCTCCCATTGTGCTTAACGCTGGCGATAAGGTCTACCTAGACCGCAAAAGATTCAGCAAAAAGTACCGAACGGATGACGGAAACCGATTGGAAGAAAAGGAGAACCTCTCCAAGAAGCTGATGCTGACGACCAATGGCCTTTTAAGGTTATTGTAGTACAGACCCATACGGTATCGATCAATGAAGACGGCATAATCCATAAGGTTAGCAAGGGCCGAATTTCGGTCAAACCTCGTCAGACGGGAACTACTCAAACGGAAATTGCAGTACCTCACACGAACCCTGAGATTAATCCCCCACTAGGTACGCAACCTGAGTCGGATAAGTTCGCTGTTGATCGTTTGGTTCGTCACCGCCGTCATGGTTCAGGATACCGGTATAAGTTTCGTTGGTACGGGTATTCCCCAGCGAGTGATACCAGAAAAAGCGAAGCGTACATCCCAGAGCACTTTATCATCCGTTACTGGCACTCCAAAGGGATCGACCCACCCGACAGGTATCAACATTAACCTTCGGGACTCGCCTCACTTCAACAGAAGGGGGGATAGAATTGTTGGATGAGGTTACCTTTTGGTTCGATATGGTTCGAAATGCCATTTTGGAATGATGCACACCCTCAGGTTGTTGGCCTTTATCTTGAAGGACGAGTACCAGCCAGTTTCCTTTTCGCTTGACTTTTTTTCGAGTTTCCCTTTTTTTTAGAACTTTTGAAAGCTTCCCTTTCTGTTTTTTGTGTAGTCTACCTTTATGGCTACCATAGACCTACAGAATGCCTTGTTGACTCAAGATCAAGATCCACTTTAAGGAAGGAGAGTACCCAAGTGCAAAGAAAACCTGCAAGGAATAGAAGAAACTAGCAGGGGTAAGTTTATTCGGGAGGTAGCAAACCTATCGGAGTATCAATGGGAACCTAATGGTGACGAGACCTTTTGACTGGAGGATGCTCATCAGGATCCGGAAGGGGAGGACGATAAACTTCAGGTGCTTCTGTTGCCTCAGGGGGATTGAACAACTTCTCATAAGCCTCGTGCAAAACGTTCGGGTCCGTCTCCATCGCAGTTTCCATCACGTCCAATTCGGGCTTAACCTTTGGTGGCTTGCTTCCAACTGGTTGCGCAACTTCTGAACCAACCTCTGGTGAGTTACCCCAATGGTTTTCATTTTGGACGAATACCAGTCCTTGCGGTAATACGCCTGAGCTAAAGGACGAACCATTTGGAATAACTCACCCACGCTTGACGGGGCTTCCGGTATCCCCTTGGAAGGTAGGAAGTCGCGGGGCTCCCCCAATCCAGTTACGTACGAGGACCCAGTGGACATTCCCCGGTCGGTAGCGTAACCAGCAATGTGTGGAATTTTCTCCGGGGATCGCGCGCGACTCTGACCAACAGAGGGACTCGCCTGAGAAGGACCAGCTTAGGACTGGACTGCGGCCGAAGGGGTTGCATTAGGATCATCCCCGTGGAGCTCCAAAGGCGCACCCTCCGGCCGGTCTAAATCATAGTGTCCTCTCGGTCGTTCTTCCTCTTGAGAGTAACGCCCCGGAGTTCCAGATGGTTTCCCAGCCGAGTAATGGGAATAGTCTGTTGAATAATCCGTGATAACCTCCAATTCACCACGATAATCCAGACAAAGCGTTCCACTGCGGCGAGTCGAGATAGTTTCTTGAGATGGGCCGAAGGTCACGAAACTCGCGCGGAATGTCCATTAGTATTTCTCAGAGAGAACCAAAAGGCGTCCGAGGTTTCCCGCTTGGTACTCGTCCCACTTTTAATGATATGCAACCCAAACTTTTTGATTTCTCGACTTAGGGAGGGCGTCAAACGCCAGAGACGACCAGTCGGGAGATCTGCCGAAGGTCCATACCCCGGGTCATGGCACTTGCTATTCTCCCGAATTACAAATTAGGCGGCTTGAACGAAGGCTGCAGTAGCGGGAACAACCGTTTCGGTCTTCGCAATTGTCCAAATGAGGTCTGCGTTGTCCGAACGGTTGATGATGAGGGATCCAAAGTAAGTCAGAACGGGAGGAGTAAGGACTGGAAGGAAACGCGGGACCTCGATGTCACCCCACCAGTCGGGACGTTGGACGTAGAATGCTTGTCGCTTGCGATGACCCAATCGGAAGTATTCCATGTTATGGTACGCCAACAACCCTTGGTTATGCCGGTAGCGAGTATCAGTATCCATATCGGACAATCACCTTTCGGCCAACCACCACGCCTGAAGCCACGGTTCGGTGAAACAGACGAGGCGAGGATTAACCAGATAGGGAACGAAGTCATCCGGAGGGTTGTTGATCAAGTTTTCCATACGGGAGACATAATCCACCGCGGCTCGGACACCCGCGAATTCCAAATCGGAGGAGACACCCAACGGGATACGATCATGAGGAGGACACTGCTTCTTCCCAATGGAACAGAAAAACTCCCCATTGGCATGGTTGAACCAATAGGCTTCATACCTGGTGGCGATGGGTTCCATGAAGGCAGCGTGCCAGAAGTACGAAGAGTGCGAAGCTCCTTGATCGACGGCGACGGTTTCTTCTTACTGCGGGCTGGGACCTGACGTATGCGCGCTGGGAGTCAAAGGCACCGCCCCCCTGTCGGATCGAACCAGTTGAAAGGGACCACGCTCAGAGCCAGAAGAAGGGTACCAGACGGTTTTTAGTGACGGGAACAGCGTAGATTCGTGAAGGGATGGTAGAGGAAAGATGGATAGGGGAAAGAAGTACCGGTGAGGGTTGATAACCAGAGGGACTGGATGCCAAAAACGGATGGGGCATTTTCGGCTTTTGTACCACCAGCTGGTTCAGCGGTTCTTCCTGTATCAAGCGAAATACCTAATGAAGAAGAGTCATAGCCCATTCTCCCAACGGTTGTTTTTGAAGTGTGATGAGTTCTTCCTAATGGATGCCTGTCGGCCACGATGGATTTTTTCGATGATGGTGTGATCCGTGGAGGAACAATTTGTCCCATAAGTGGAGTTGCGATCCTTCAACGTCCCGAAGTCGTGCCGTGGCCTTGAGAGGGGGCTCTGTTGTATAATGGAGTCACAAATGGTTAGCGCGCACGATCCCAAGTTGGCGTCCGCTTCCTGTCGGATTACTGTGAGCCGCGTGGATTGATGTAATGTTTCAGCGGGTTTTATAACGTGCATTGCTGGCCGTCAAGGATGCAGATTTTTGGGTTCAGCTGGGAGTTTACTGTAAGGTCTCGTTGGATACAGCACAAACTTCATGAAAAAGTCACAGGAATCCGTAAGGTATGCACCATCATGGGTTTCGAAAGGTGAGCTCGCGGCTCGCGTTTCCTACAGGAGCTGTATTGGGCACGGGTGCCCCCGATGGATGGCTGTAGTTCCGCTTTTGGTTGTTGATCCTTTACAGTGCGAGGGACGGCGGGTTCGAGCTTTTTCCTATATAGGTTCGTTGATCCTTAATTGTTTAGTAAAGAGGCAAGCACCCACTTTCCTACAAACCCGTCTCTAAGCCTCCAGCAACTCCCTGGACTCCTTCACCCCAGTAGGCAAGCCGTCCGCCCATTGAACGCCGTATTCACCTACGCTTCCTTGCAAACTCCTATCCCAATTGGTATTTACTGTAGCCTATAGGTTTATCCCTGCTCTAACAACTTTCTACGCTACTATCCACATATTTAATCATTTTTGACAGTTATTCGTCGAGACGCTGATCCATGGCATATCCGAGTTCTGAATCTAATAAAAAAGCTTCTCAAGAGAGCTCGCTGAAGCTAGAAGTCATGCTAATATGGAATCACATTGTATTTCAAGGCATAATGCATAGCATGAAGACCAAAGCAAGCTTTATTCTTCTGAGAAAGTAAAAACGGTGAGATATGGACTGCGCTCTTGACGGCGGAGATCTTTCTTTGTTTCGCGGTCCAAGGCGCGAGCCTCCAGGAGGTCTTCCGGGTGAGAGGACCGCTGTAGCTTGGAGCGTGCCTTGGCCTTGCGGTTTAGGGCAGCTGAAAAGCCCAGGCGGAACCGTACCTGGCGAGGTTTACAAAAACCTGTCCAAGGGCGGAGAGTGGATTCTGCCAAGGACCGAGAGGTGTCAGCCAGCTCTTCCGGGGTGTTAGCCCTGTTTAACTAATTCATGATGGACGGGATCAGTTGGTGGTAGTCGGCGTAGACCTTTTTGCGACTGCTTCGGTTCTCGAGAAGGTCTTTCGGGACATAGTCCAGCGCGGCGAGAGAAGAGAGAGGTATCTCCGCGTGGAATGGCGTATGGTCCGAAAACTCTTCATTCTCAAACGTCGTCAAAGAGCTTACTTGGATGTTCTGTAGAAATAGTAGATCGACGGTGCTCGTACCATGTGGGGACGAGAAGGTAGGAGGTGCTGGCGCTTGGATACAGAAGCCATGACGTGGGGCGCGCTCGAGGAAGAAGCGGCCCGACTTGTTCGTGGAGTGGTCCCAGTTCTGTGCATGGCATTCAGGTCCCAAAGACGACTGCAGGGCCTTGAACCAGGCGTAGAATGTGAGACCAGAAGCTCCGGAGGTCTTCGAATGAGGGGTTCAGTCGCAGATATGTGCCGTTCGTGGGGGTGGAGAAGAGGGAGGGCGCGATGAATTGGAAGGCTGGTGTTTCCACCTGCCGTAGAATTCGCGCGGGGGTTAAAGGGGGTACGAGGAAAGTGATGCCTCCATCTTTGCGATATCGGCCGGGGTAGAGTGGGGGCATATCGAGAACTTGGTGAAATCGCGTAGCCGGTCCGGTAGGGGGCAGCCGTGCCAGGTCTCCGGTAGGAGGAGCGCGTCTGCCCTTGCTGCCGGTTCGGCAACCTTGTGGTCCTTGGATCGTGTCCGGCCCCGAATATTACACGTGATGAGTCTCGTTGCGAGTCATCATCTGCTATTCCCGAGGACTGTAGCGGGTAAGCTGCTCCGGTTGGAGTGCCCGAGATGGACTGACGGTCTGGAGCACTAGACTCTGCCAAAGAAGAAAGTCTGGGCATGTTGTCGGGGATGTTCTGGCTCGACTCAGCAGTGGTGCAGAAGGTACGATCTTGGGGGCATCAGGCCCGCGTCGTTCTTGTCTTGGTCAAAGGAGGCCTCCTCAGAGGTTTTCGAGGCATTGAGGTCTTCGGTCTCGGTTTGTGCGGCAGTGCAGGCTCGGGTCTTTTTGGCAAGCGATGGCTCTCCAGCCAAGAGGGCCTTCGACTTCTCTTCGTACCATGCCCTAGAAACGGGCGAGGTAGTTTTGGAAGCGGCTCTGCTTCGTCGGCGGTAGCAGGCACACAGCTGGATCCAGTCAGAGTCCTTGTACTTCCCAGAGGCGTTTAACCCGGCGGGATTAAACTTGGGGAGCTGGCGGAAGCCCAGGAGCTTCATGCCAGCCACGAGGCAGTCGGTGAGATCCCCGCGGCAGAATGTCTCAACGGAGGAGGTGCCCGTGAAGGACAGGTTGAGTACCGTCCATTTGGGGATGCTAACCTGAAGAGCCCTGCGAAGGGCGCCGATAGGGCCTCTGGGGATCCCGCCAAAGTAGACGGGGGTCAGGCGCGGGCAGGCCGCGTTCTGGGAGGGCTTGAGCGGTTGAAATCCGGCTGCCCGCAGGGCTGCCAGACCGTCCTCTACCTTCCCCTTGGCTCCCGCAGGTAGCGGAGCTTTCCCGGGGCGTCTCGCGATTTCAGCCCAAGAGACCCGCGGTGGAGCCTGGGCTAAAGCCAGTGCCTCGGATAAAACGGGCGCGGCCGCCTGCTGGGCCGGTGCGTGGTCCTTATTCTGCGGTGGGGCCTTTCTCCCCTTTTTCAGTCGGCCCCGTGCACTGGGAGTCCTTCTCGTTCGCTGGGATAATGTCAGGGAGGCGTGACTCGATCACTTCGGTGAGCCTCACGATCTTTTCCTTGAGGTCCGGTATCTCTTCCGCTTGGTTCTTGATCTCGACGGCTTGACTGTCGAGGCGCTCGCGGAGGCGCACAATCTCGGCTACTAGGTCTTCGTCCCTCGCAGGGCCGCCTACCACACCGCGCGTGGCGGGGGGCGTCTGTGGAGCGGGGATCGGGTTGAGGGCGAGGAATTCCTGCCCTTGACCTGCTTCTTCATCGGTGTCGCTCGAACTTGATTCTTCGTCCTCGAATGTCTTGGCGGGGAGAGCGGTCTCGGCGAGGATCTTCTCGACGCGGAAGACGGTGACTCGGTTGCTGCACGCCCGGCCCTTGATAATGGCGCGTTTCTGCGCGCTCCCATTTAAGTTTAAGGTCCCCACGGCGCGGTAGTTCGGGCACGGTAGGAACGTGCGCTTGGCGAGAAACTCCTCGCGCACGGAGAGGCGGCGCGTGTTCAGCGTCATGAAGAGGCGATACTCCTCCACGGTCGGGTGGCGGTCGGATTCTTGGCGGAGGCGGTGCCCGTGCGGGTGCATGAGCCGCCCGGCTTGCGCGGAATCAGGGCCAAAGGCAGCGTTGGCTGCTCTAGCCTAGTAGAAATATCCAAAATTCAATAAATCAATTCCCAAATTTCCAAGCGAAAAAGTTGCGAATCGGGAAGAAGGCAACCAAGACGACAAGCCTCCTCCGCGTTGGGGGCATTCGACGCACCGGCGTGCGCAAACGAAAGAAACTTGTAGCGCGTCGCGAGCGCTTTCCAGCGATACCAAAATGGGACGGGAATGTCCGAAGATGAGCTCAGTGAGAACAGAAATCTCACGTAGCTCAAAAAGGGTAGAAGCCCGTTTGATTACTAAACTAGTTACCACTAGCACTAGATATACTAGACCTGTACCACCCTACCAATTAAAAAAATAGAAAATTTTTCCTATAGGCCAAAGAAGATGGCAGAATGGGAAGCTGAGCTATCAGTGCTATATGCTGGAAGTGGGAAGCGTTGTTAAGACTCAAAAGATAACACCTTTATTTTTTTGATTTTTTGCGTGGGAAAATCCCAGGACCTAGTGTCAAGCTAAAACCACGACTATTCTAAACAGTATTAGGTGCTATCTAACAAACAACTATAGGAATTACTGGGAAGATTGAACTTTCAACTTCTTAATTAATCAATCTATTAAACTATACATTTGATCTACCACTTAAAACCGGCTAGTAGCACTGCTAGCAGACGGACGCTGGATGCCAATCCCAACCGTTGCTTCCTCAAAGGCGTACTCATCGCTTGAGCCATCGCCCGCCGCCACCGACACCGGCATCCTTACCCCGACCGGTCCTTCAACAATCTCAAACCAATCCCCTTATTAGCCCCAGCCGGCAAAACATCGAAATACCCAGGGGTATTCCTTCTTTGGAAACGCGGTCCGGCGCTAATATACCTATCAATTAACTCACTTATTTCTTCTTTAAGCCCCGCAGCCCCTGGGCTCATCCTTCTATACTCCAAGGCGAACGCAAATGCAGCCTTCTCAACTAGTCGTAGTCCAGACCTCGCCCCACGATGGCGTTGGTCATACTCTTCAATCAATCCTTGAATATCCACCAAAAATTTCTGGCAGCTACTTAGCCCCCTCTTCACCTCGATCCTCCCATCGCCAGCCAGCCGGTACTGGCACCCCTCTATTCCAATCACATTATAAATAGACTTACCCGTTTTCTCATCAATATACGCGACCGCTTGCGCGGTGAGTATCGCGAACCGGGGGCCAAGGAGAGCCGCCAACCTCACCAACTTCCCTTTTCGCCGGGTCGACGACACCCCCGGGACTATCTCCACCAAAGTCCCGTCAAAATCCAACCCAACCACCAAAGTACCCTCCCTAATCCTTGCAAAATACGGGCCTCATCGGTGGCAGCCAAACCGAAGCCATCTAAAGGAGAGTGTGTGTGGGGGGGAGAGAAGGAGAGTATGGGGGGAGAGATGTAGAGTGTGGGGTGGGGTGAGAGATTCGGGTTGGAGCGCTCAAAGCCTCGGTATTTATAGACAGAATTTAGACCTGTAGCACCCTCTCTAAGCGGACGCGAGCTTGCGAGCGGGAGCAAAACTGTAATAAACCGAGCTTTTAGCACTATTTAATACTGACTAGTATAGTACTAGTTGTAACTAGTAGTATAGTATTACAGTATAGTAACTAATGGTAGTTAATACAAGCTACCACTAGTAGTAGGTACTACAAACTACTACTAGTAAAAAAAATCTCTAGTACTAGTACCAAGTAGTAGTGTAGTTACTATCACTACACCAGTAGTAGTTACTATACTGCTGCTACTAGTTATTTTTTACCTTCTACTACAAAAAAAGAGAAACACAAGCACTTTTTTTAAGCAAATATGAGCTAGCAGCAACCGGGACAGCTAAATATGAGATGGATATATGAAACGGCATATTTAAAAACACACTGCGAATTTCAAGAAAAATTAAAAAAACTAAAAAATTTCAGAAAACTGCTTCAAAATAATCTAGACTACAGTAGTTGACTAACGTAGAAACAGCAGACAAACGTCACGGAAGTAGCGAAATATGATTTTTTCAATAGCTATTCAGGAGCCATCATACCACCCCGCCTTCACACTGGAGCACGGCTACAGTATATGGGTGAGCTCCCCGAGTCACCTGACCACCTATCTACCCCAGGCCTATCCTGCGCTCCCCGAATATCTTACCACCCAACCCCTGATTTTGCCCTCTACTGCATCATAGATTTTCGTCGCTACGCACCGCTGGATCCTCTTGAGCCCCCTAATCGTGCGGTGCCCACTCTGCTAGGAAAACGTGTTGATTCAAGTCAGCGAAAGCCTTCATGACTGGCCCATCCGCGTTAGTATTGGCAGGGGTTCATAGCTCCTGACCCATCCGAAAATCCCTTCGTGGACCACTAGGATGGCGAACAAAAACCAAACCGGTAAGAAGTGTACCGGGAAGGGCTCCCAGCAAGGAGCTCATGGCAAGGACCGCGTGCAAATGTGCGGGTTAACCATTTACTAGCCATAACCGCTTGCCGAACTTGGTGGATATCTAGAGTCCCTGGATTTTCCCTTTTGGATTATTTGAACAGTCGTATGAAGGGCCCAAGATGTCGTTAGCGACAGTTTCGCTAAAAATATTACGGTGTGGACGAGGAAAACCAGAAGGAGCACCCCCTTGATCTCTACACTTCCTCGTGTAATAAGATTTACTGCGAGTTCGCAGACCAAAACCCGCCGAACCACAACCTTAAAAAGAAGAATAAGGATAAGATCATCGGAAATAAGGCGTTCGGTAGGAACTTCGGGTCAAGGGTTGAAGGGGTCATGCAGATCGTCTTGTGATGCCAGAAAAACCCTGACAAAAACTTCCACGTGCCTATTCCAATGAGAAGGGTGCCATATTCTTTGTCCTTGTCGCACAATATCAAAAACTATACGTTATCATCCAAGAGTTCGAAGCGCGTTACATGCAAGCGGCGCCAGCGAATGGGATCTGGCTGATTTTCGAGCCCGAGCTGGGCGCAAAACCACTGCGTAAAGTATTACGAGTGGTATCACGACTCGTTAAAAGAAGCTGGCTACTACACTTATTGTCTTGCCTTTCATGCCATGGGAAGGAAATTTACAGAGGCGCGAAGAATGGCTTCTGTGCAATGCCCTTAATCAAGGATAAGCCTGAGATTTTGAGAACCTTTCAAGTCTAAGTTGGGAACTTAGATAAGGAGACAATGAAACGATTCATCGTCGACTGATTGGTGGCCCCAGGTCCACCGGGAAGTTCACGAATATATTAAGAGTTGCAATGGATGTCAGAAGGCCAAGATACATATCCCCTCTCGAACTACACTGAGAATTCATAAGGATCGATTTTTCTCGTGCGTCTGGTCAATTAGCGTGCTGAGATCCGAGGCGTCCGATAGCATCAATGGCATAAATTCCTCCAGCAGAGGCACCAGGTATTTCTAGTACCCATTTAACATCCAATGAAGCTTGGACCGCCGACGTAGGCTGCTCTTGAACTGATTTTTTCGGCTTCTCTTCCGGCCCAACGTGACGGGTACCAATGAGATCAGAATAGACTTCTCGTAGATCCCCCTGTACGTCTGCCTCCTTGATTTCTTGCATCGCGCGTAGTTCACTCTTCGCGCGCCTCAGTAATTTTTCTCTCTATGATATGAAAGGGAAGACATATGGAGCGGTAACCATCTTCTTCTGACAAATCTTGATCCCATTCGTAATAATTTTTGCAGTGGTTTTGCGCGCAGCTCTGGCCCGAAGATCAGCAAGATCGCATTTGCTTCGGCCTCTTGCATGTAACGCCGTTCAAAGTCTCGGATAAGAACTAAATAGCTTTTAAAATGGTGCGCCAAGGACAACTAATATGTTAGTGTAATTATTTCCGGTCTCCTCTGCTAACAGCATACAGTTGCAAAGGGGCTTACAGACTTCTGGTATTGTAGTTTACTGTACAACCTAGAACTTGAGAGTTAAGCTTTTTCACTGCATCGTGCTGTAAGCTTGAGCTCTTCTTCTTCAGATCAGCTCTAGCAGGTTTACGGTTAGCCTCCAACCGTCTTCTACATGGGTTCTGGAAATTTTCTTCGATCGTCCGGAATCATCAGTCTGCTCACCTCGAGCTCTACATATGCCCTGGTTTCGCTCCACGTTTTGTCTGAGTAAAGTCTCTCATCACCTTCTCTCCTGTCAACTCTCTTCCTTGGTCCCTCACTCTTTTTCTCTCTCACTCTCTCTTTAACTCTCGTTCTTTCTTTCCCTCGTTCTCTTTCTCCTTCGCTCCAGCACCTCCTTCCCTCTATCAGGTTATGGGCGCAAGATGCTACCGCTGCTCAACGACTTACTTCTCAGGCTTCACTCTCCTCGTCGACAACCACCCGGGGGCTACCCCACACTCCGTGAGGGGAAAGAAACATACTTCGTACAAGATGAGGACTATTAAAAACGCTTCTATTGGTTTAGGAGTGGCCTTTACGCCGTCTCTGCGTTATCTACTCACATCTTTCTTGTTGTTTGTCTAAAGTTTGTAGTCTTTGCACCACCTACCTCCGTTCGGTTTGCGGCCCGTATTCGTTCTACTTCTCTGCACCACAGAACAGAGTTTATCCTGCGGCCTGGGTTCTTCCCGTTGCTAGCTGTTTCGTCTCTGTGCAATATACCAGGTTTTTTTCATGGCCCGTGGCTCGTTTCAACACTAAATCCAAACCACCTCGCACTCTTTCTTCCTGTATACGCCCACTCTACTGCCTTAGAGAACGCCTAGGCTCGCAAATCCTTGCCTCCAGCGGTCATCTGTCGTTCCGTCTCTCGTCGCGGCATCGAGATCTCCCCAGACGATCCGGTCGTTGGCAAGCTCTGCTTCGACTAACAAGAATACCCTCGCTCCAAGTGTCCCTTCATCAACTACTCAGCCATCGAGTCGTAAGGCCAGGGTGGTGGTTTCCCTTCTACAGCTGCTAATCTAGACGTAGTTCTCATCCCTCCTTCTCCTCCTTCCAACAAAGACTTCCCCCGGCATATTCTTGCTTTTCCTGGCCTCAAAGCTGACGAATTACTTCCTTTTTTGCGCTCTCTCCAAGCTGAAGGTGTCTGGACCAAAGGAGCTCGAGCAGCACGGAGGGGGTAAGAAGTATCGGAACCGCGCCGAGAGGAAAAAATCCATTGCTCCCTGTGTCTGTTGCAATAGCCTGTTCTAGACAAAGTACAACCGCGACAAACACATCAAACATTGAAGTAACTGAACTGCATCTGGGATCACTCTGTGTCTTCTTGTCTTAATCACAGTTTCCAATCACTGCACTGAGTTAAATCATATATTCTTTTGGAGTTCGTATTGACAGTCTCTGAACGATTCACGATGGCAACCTAGACATCTGGAAGTCCCGAATGCAGCTATTACTTTCTTTGAGAGAAGTTGACGACCAACTCACAGAAGACCCTTCGGAGACTTCTTCTGCAGCATAATACTCGTGTAATAAGGCGGATTGTAAGGCATATGCCTTTATCATACTGACTCTCTCTGATACACATCTCGAGCAGGTACAGCATGCCAGCTCCACCAAAGTAATGTAGTCTGTCATTTGCGAAATCTTTGAAAACATTCTCTTTTAAACAATTTATCTGCAAGGCGTCGATTTTACGCCGCAAATGTGAAAGAAAAGGAGAAGTTACTTCCATTTGCCGGTAGAATTAGTCAGTTTGCAGCCCCTGTGAAGGCAATTTCGATCAAAGTAGAGAGTATTGAGATTGCCATGTCCTTTTTTTGTACTACCTGATCGTTTTGACAGTACCATCTCTGTACTTGATGCTGCCCAAATTGATGACGACAAATCTTCGTTCGAATCCGTTCAGAGTCGATGCTATCAGGAGGAACAAGGTCACGCTCAACGTGATCATGATGCCCTGAAAGCCTCGGAGTCTGCAGCACTTCTAGTCAAAGAACGTCCGAAATTCAAGCGATATCCCTCTACAGATATGTGCATACACTGCGGGAAACATCGAGACAGCGTCTATTTTTCAAAAACTACCCCCACCTCTCTCCTTTTGGCTATCCTGCTCGAGCTCGTCTAAACAATGCCAGTATTGGCGGAAAGGGACTTGTATCATCACAAGAAAATATTATTGAAGAAGTCAAGGATTTTGTATGTATACTGAGCATCTCTGACGATCCAAATTTAGCTAGCTCAAATAATCTTCTTTACGTTAAAACAAGATCTGTTTCGGGTGGCAGTGTTATCGAAAGTCCCAGCTGTCCGCTCAGTCTCTCCGAACAGAATAATCTTGCACTATAAACCATTGGCACATCAATCTCACTTTCGAATGATTGGGTTATTGATTCGAAATGCTCTTCCCATGTGACGCATGATCTCTCAGCTTTCACTACGTACAATCTTTCTTCATTCCCTTCGGCACTGGATCTAGGAGCTGAATCCTCAGCGCCCATCGAAGCATAAGGGGATGTAACCCTATCTCTTCAATGGAATGGTGCGGCAGTCAAATGTATGCTGAAGTACGTTACGCATTTCCCGAGCTTGCGCTATCAATTGCTTTCAGTATCTTCCATGGCATAACGAGGGATCAGCTATCATTTCGATCGCAAGGAGTTTCCCCCGTCAGTGGTACAAAAGGCTCTACCCTTGCCACTGGAACACTTTTTAAAGGGTTATATATATTGAACATAACCCAGGTTTCATCAATGCCTGCTGCTTCAGAGGTCTCTTTGATTGCTTCCCTTTCAACATGGCACGAACGACTTGCCCAAGTCAACACCAGTGCGATCAAGTCATGGTCAGGAATGGGGCCATACGGGGCATTAAGCGGGAAGACTCAAACGAAAATGAATCTTGCTTTAGTTTTAATCTCGGCAAGTCGCATCGTGCCCCGATCCCTAGGACAAGAGATACCAAATACGAATCGGCAAAGCACTTGTACCAAGGCTCGTTGCTTGGCGTAGCCCATGAACCGACTTAGCCAGTCGCACCAATTTTCCTAATACGGATTACAATCCTGGAACATTCGGTAGTTTCATATAAATATATTCACTATTCGGTAGTGGGGCATGAAGAAACGCCCCTTTAAGGTTCAACTATTCGGCTGAGATCAAACCGGATTTACCTCGGTTTCCATGCGCAAGGAGGGAAACGAGAGGATATCTTGGGCAATTGATAACCATGGGGTTCAGATAAGTTGCTTGTAGATACGGCGGCGGACGACACCGAGTGTCGATTGATGATGATGATGATGATAACTTTGTGGTATTAGTATGAAAATTATCTGCTGCAGGATCCCAGTATATTGTTAGCTAAGAGCTAGCCGCGTGGTATACGCCGGTTACTCGCAGCGAGATGCGCGTAAGAGTGGATTGCGAAATAGAAGATCATAGTGTACAACAAATGCGGTTATTGATGCGTATGCAGATAACTCCAATGCAGTGTGTTAAATTTCTCCGCGATACGCAACAACAGACCGTTTATGAAGAGAACATTTGTAGGAGAGACCTAGGCAATCGAAGTCCAGCGGTTGGAACTCGAAATTAGCGGACTACGTGGGTTTTCTGAGAGCAAGGGTCTGGAAGTAATAATTTTTGTACTTCACCTTTTTCCAAAGTTTACTACCGACCGGTTCTCTCTGTCTTAAATACAGTAGAGGGAAGGGAAACCTCTTCCAGCAAGGTCTGTCCAGTTTTACGGGATTTTATCCCGTAAGACTCACCAAACGGAAATATCTTGGGTCTCGTACAACATGGTGCCATTGTCAAGCCGTCAACGAATTACAAGGTATTCAACACGCCCCTCCCAAACCGTGTGCGTCCACCTTAATCGAAAGAAAAACAAGTCATTAACTGTTGAAAGTAAATTTCTCACCAGTAAAAAATTTCGTTAAAGAGTCAGCACGGTTATCACCGGTTAGATGCAGTGAACAAGCAACAATCGGTTCTCGATCTCATCACAGAGGTTATTAAGCTTAATCTGCATGTGATTGTTCTTAGCAAGACCGGCCATATCGGCATTCTATGAAATGGCACCACGGTTATCCTGGTATATACAAGTCGGACCGTTCGGTAAAATAAAACACCCTTTAGAAGCTGACGCATCCAATATGCGTCTTTGCCAAAATCGATCAAGGCAGCAAATTCTGCCTTACAGGTAGACGTGGCCCTAGCGATTTGAATTTTAGACTTCCGCAGCACTGCAAAGGTCTTAAAATTCGGGATCGATGCTTATCTAGGACGCGTCACCAGTCGACGTCACAGTGCACCTCAAGATCTTCAATAAAGCCATCGGAGGGACACATTAGCCCATAATGGGTGTTCCCTTTGAGGTAGCGGACCACGTGCTTCTATTTCTTCCAATGGCAGGGTGCGGGGCTATTCTGAAACTCCGTCAGAAGAGAAACGGCAACTGTCAGATCCGGACGAGTACGGTTCGTCAAGTACAGTAGCTTACCCAGAATATTCTGGTACGGTTTGCCTTCCATCTTCAGTTTCTCCGAATCTGTCGTAGCCGCTACCTCCTGATACAGAGGGTAAGACAACGGAAAAGAGGTTCTAACAGACTTATACAGCACCATAGTGGCAGCTTCGATAATCCGTTCGGTGTACCCAGCTATGGAGCGAAGAAGCCCTCCACTACTGTAGACCAACTCAATACAAAGGACGTACCGGCACAAACCGAGATCGATGAATGAAACAAGCTTCTTGAATGCCTTCTAAGTGTCTCGAATTCCGTTCGATTTATGAATAAGCAGTACATTATCTACACAGACGATGATGTAGATGTTCCCGTCCGGAGTTTCCTTGACAAAGAGACAGAAGCTCGACTCTGCCTTTTGGAAGTCAAGTTCTAACAACGCTTCGGCAAAGCACTTTTACCAAAGCCTCAGTGCTTGGCATATCCCACTAAGCGACCTAACCAGTCCCACCAATTTTCCTGATACGGATTCCAATCCTGGAACATTCGGTAGTTTCATATAAATATCTTCACCGTTCGGTAGTGGGGCATGAAGAAACGCCCCTTTAACGTCCATCTCATGGATGTTGTAACCAAGGGCAACCACCGCTGTAATGATGGGACGGACCGTTTCAATGCATGCCACCGGGGCATATAGGTCTAGCTCTTTCTCCAGATCTGACTGAAAGTTGCCAGCAGCCAATTCAAGCCTTAAACCGAGCGGGTTCATTTTCTCCATTCCTCTTAATCTTGAGGTTGATAACGGATGGTAAAATCTCTGGGGGCATTTTCAACAACCTCTCAGGTGCAATTCTTCTTAAGGGTAGTAAATTATTCCCTTATTGCTTCGAGTCAGTAATCTCATTCGGTTGAATAAAGAGTCGCGGATAATTTGAGCTCCTTGCCGGACGATACCACCTTTGGCAACTCCACATTAGTTTACCGTGCGGAAGGCATCGGATTATTCCTCAGGAGGTACCCTTAGCCACCGTCACGCATCCTATCGGTTTCTTCAGCTTCTACAGGATCAACATATGACTTACCATGGCGACTTGGCTGTGCTGGTGTGTGTATGAGAGTGTTAGTAATTAATAGCTCAGCTTCACTTGGATGAGATATATCATCACCAATATCTGAATCATCATCATCATCATCGCTGCCTGTATCAGAAACGGCCATTAGAGACACTCGAGGAGGTACTAAAGCTAGTATAACTATCATCCTGCTAAACCTCTCCACGGTCACTGTCCTAGTGGGAATCTTCACCTGAGGTGCTGTAGGTACTATCCCCACTTCCCGAACCGGTAATTAGAGTATCTCGACACAGCTTACAATGATCCACCTTGCCCGGAAATCTTTCTTCAACAAAGCGCACACGCTTGGTGCCGATGATCTTATTATCACTGGATGGATCACAAAAGATGTAGTAAACACCACAAGCATCGTGCAATAAGAGCAAAACAGAACGGTTTCGCTCTTCAAACGTCTTGAGCGTACGTAAAGTCTGTTGATAAAATGCCTGACAATCGAACGATTAAAGATGATGCGGGTACGGGCGAGGTTCTCCATACAGGACCTTGTTGGGAATTGTCCTGGGAGCAGAGTGTACTACTGCATTTTTGCAGCTTGGTACATGCCATATGGTATAGTTCCAATAGCCGAGCGGTAATCCTGCCTGAGAAAGACAGGTCCTAGAGATGCTTAAGACGATTAAATATGATCGTTCGGCTGGTCTATTAGATTGCGTGGTGTAGGGATCTGTTCTGCTAGTATCGACACCTAGTCGTTTTAAATTTTCAGTAGCCTTGTTGAACTAACTCTCTCCATCGGAGTGGACACTTTTCACCTTCCGATCAGTTTAGCGCTTCAAGCGTAATACATAGATCAGGAGTTCATCCGATGCTTCCCTTTTGTACCGCATCGAAAGTACTGTGGTGTGTCAAGAAAATTCCGTAATAAAGGTAAGGAAATAATTGTGTCCATCCACTGACTCGGTTTCGATCTTCCACTTGATATCTACATGGAGGTGGTCAAGTTTATGTCTCTTACTGAGGCTACTGCCAAACCGACGGCGGACTTTTACCCCAATGCAGTCCCCAAAATCCATGGAGGCACACACCGGACGGGGTGAGACATTCTTGTTAAGCTGAAGGATACCACCTTTATACCAACAGCATGACCGAGGCAGCGGTGCCTAACAGCAGCAACAGCACTGTTAAGTTCCTTGAAGTTAGATTAAGGACCTTTTTTCGATTTTCGCAAGTTACTGTGAGCCGTTCGGTAAACAATAATTTTTACATTTTCGCCACCACTGCGATCTTTCCGAACGGATAACTTGAATTTTTACACCAATGGTTTTACCTTAGCCATTATGGCGGCGCTCTAGTGACGTGTCCCTTTACCCAAAGGGTTGTCCTTACAAAAAATATTGTGATTTGTAGAGCAGCCCGTCGGAGTTCTCATTGACATTCTCTAATACGTTGTACTGGTCATAAAGGTCTAGAACTGCGGCCCTAAGAGGAAGAAACAGAACTGAGATATTTTTTTGACCAATGCAGGTACAGATAACAAACTAGTAGTCCCCAACCCCGCAACGCACTCGGAAGAAGATATTCGCCGAAGGATTCGCCGCCAAGCATACATGGGGACGCCTGCAGCAGCGTTCCTGACTGCGCATCCGTCTGCGGTCAGCCGGACGTACGACGAGATGTGGACAGTAATGCTCCGTCGCCATCTGGGAGTGCCCGTATTTGATGACACTGCTCTGCTGCGGTGCGCGGAGTGCCACAGGCCCATGGACGCTCTAGGAGACCATGCAGCAGACTTATGCAACAAAGGTCTCGGATGGACCAACCGTCACACAGCGGTGGTAAAGGTACTTGGCCGAGAGCTGTTCAAGGCAGTAGGAATCAGCGTTCAATACGAAGTGAAGTACCTACTTCCTGGACTGAACGCGCGACCCGCAGACATTCTGGTGTACCCAAGGTCTGATGCAACAAACACCCAGTCCCCTCTCCCAGTGGCGTATGACGTGACTGTATCATCCCCGTTCCAGGAGAGCTATAAGTCAATGGCAGCACGAGAAGCGCGAGCTGTTGCAAACGCAGCAGGAAAGCGGAAGAAGAGAGACTTGACTACGAAAGTGGCAGCGATTCCAGGCGAGGCAATGCGGGGACGATCAAGGCTAGGATGGGATTTTGTACCACTAGCCTTCGACTCGTTAGGAACACCCTCTTTAGAGACATCCAAGGTTATAGAGACATACGCGGCAGCAGTAGCGTCTCGTAGCGGATTCTCGACTAGAGGAGTGAAGACTCGCCTGTATCAGAAGCTTAGCTACTCAATCTGGTCAACATGTGCAGCATCCGTAATTTGTAGCGCACCGAAACACGCAGAGCTTAGTCACCCAATTCCAACTTAATTTTTGGTACTTTGCAACGTTGCACAATTGGACTGTACACCAATGATAAAACACGAACATGCCAAAAAAAACTAGTAGTCATGTCCGGCACATACAGCTTTTCTGAAAGCGTCACGGTATTTTCGACTAATTTATGAATACCCTCAGCACGCTTCTGTGCGACATTGTACAACCAATAAAGATTTACCACCATTTTCGACGCCATCCGACATCCACAGAACGGACCTCTTTCCAACTTCCTCTAAGCTTACTGTTGAGTCGTCGGCCAACGTAATATCCGTATGGTATTTGTTGTTCTCGGTGAGTCGGTCTCCAAGCGGTTTCGTATGTGCCATATTGCCACTGCCCAGCATCATACTGTCCACCAGCTTGGACTTAATAATTTTTTGCCATCGCCGAAGGATCCTTTTTCGAACCACCTTCCTCCTCGGCTTGCCTTTTTTTGGGAGTCTTGGAAGGTCCGGCAGTACTAGAATAATCGGTAATTTCCCGTAAGGTAGCCTCAGCCACCCGAGCTTGTTAAACTTGTTGAGCGCGTTAAGAAATCAAGAACCGGTACGGTCAGTCGACTTGCAACATATTGCACATGACCATTCTCCCGTTTGAGAAGGGTTAGAGTGTTGGTGGATGAGGCGGCGAGAGTGGGAGGGCCAAAGGTCGCGAGGTAGACGAGCCCGGGGACGTTTACGGCGAAACGCCGGAGCGGGACCCCAGCCTGGCGCAGGAGGGAGGAACATTCGTCGCGGAAATGGGCGGGAGCTAGTGCACATGCACGTAGCGTGGCGTAGGCGGAAGTCCGCTACCGTGCGGACGCCGAATCAACAATGCTGGCGGCGGCTGCGCGATTGCAGTTGTCTGGAAAAACATGGGATAGATCGGATATATCTTCCAAGAGTAAAACACCCATACCTTTCCCGTAGCGGAATGGGACGATGTTGTCAAAGCCTTGGCCGCCGAGGTTCATGGGGAGGCAGGTTTCATCCCAAACCCGGTCCGTGAGGGCAATGCCGTGTAGCTTTTCGTATGACGACCGTTGCAGGTCGTCCGACTCCTCAGCAGCGGACGCAGCTAGGCGCGGGTCACAGAGCTCGAATGCATGTGTTAGGAGGCATGCGGAGGCACATATGCGGTGCATGTGGAACTGGGCGCGGTCGTCGCGGACTAGCAGGAGGCGGTCGAGGGTGCAGCGGCACTGCGCAATCATGGACCGTAGAAACACTCCGTAAAGTCCTTATTGCCAATAAGGGCGCCGAGCCGCGGAAAGCCATCCCGCGAGCACTCTAATAGGGGTAAATCGTCGGGAGAAGAGATATTCAGAACCAACCACCCCAAGAAGGAGGTGTTGCAAGCGACAAAAGTGCTACCGTGGTATAGTTGAACAAACGAAAAGGAGTGTATAGGGAAGACAGTTGAATGGACTACAAGCAAGTAAGGAAGGGGCAGGGTCTACCATCTATGCTTAGTGACTAGGGTAAAATAAATGCTTCTTGTGTCTGAAGTTGACTCTCAACTTCCTAACTATTTGGGACTGAGCTTGAAGCTGTCGGCCAACTTGCTTGACCTCTCCATGAGGAAGCGGTTTACTCAGCTTATATAGACTTTTGGCTACCCCCAAAGTCCGAACAAAACTACAGAAGGTACCAGGAAATGCGCAGAAACAATTTGTGCGGATGACATACTCTAAACAGAAGATACTAATGAAAATAACAATCAATAGGGTCCTCTTATTTCCCTTTCTCTAAATCAGATCCAAGCAACTCCTCTAAAATATCCATGCTGTCCAAGCAGTCCCCACAAATATCTGCGAATGGCTCACAGCTCTCTATTCTCTCCTGGGAGATATCTAAACTACTAAAGATATCTCCATCCGGTTCCAGCGTCGGCACCACCTGATCCATACTCTACAGTCCAGGCACCACCAGTACAACACTTTTCATGCCCCTATTTCCCTCATCCAACTCGTCCTCGTCCTCGTCATCCTCCTCTTCCTCCTCTTCATCCTCATCCTCATCCTCCTCTTTATCCTCATCCTCCTCTTCATCCTCATCCTCATCCTCATCCTCCTCTTTATTAACCTCAAAGACCAAGGCAGGGGCTACCCACTCTTCAAAGGTCCCCCCAGCTCCCTCCTCGATGTCCCACTCCTGACCCTCAGGTACCTCCTCGGCCTCATCCTCGACGAAGAGCTTGCGGACGAACTCTATTATCTTCTTCTTATCCTGCGGTCGCAGGTAGTCGTCTGCGTCCGTCGGGCCATATACTGCGAGCGAAAGGCCGTTTAAGGGGCGAGAGGGGCGGTTTTTGGTGATGGGGGCGGAGGGGTGAAGGTTGTTCATTTTGGTTGTAAATGACTGTAGACGGAGGATAGAGGGTGTTTTGGGTGTGTGGGGGAGAGGGGTGATGAAAAAAATGATCGGGGACGTTTAAAACTTGGAATAAAGGGGTTTAAATAGGCTCCCGGGGCAGGTTCTATCGATTAGGAATAGGTAAAATAAATCTGCAAGGAATTTTGAAGTAGTGCATTTGCGCCCTTTTTCTCAAAAAAAACGAATTTGGAGGAGGAGGTTAGCAAAAAGGGAAAAACAACTTGATTCGGGATCGATTCAGAGGGGTACATACAGTATAGAAATATCTAGATAAATTGGGAAGAAAATTTGGAGAGGACCGCGGTAATGATAAGCGAGGTTCAGGGAGGACGAGGAAGGACCGGAACTATAAGCAAATTTGGACAAGGAGAGGTAGTGCAGTAAACTATAGGCCTGTAGATGACGGCGACAAAAAAAATCTGCGCCAAACACACTCCGCAAGATGGAAATCCGCTAAGAAGGCTGCTCGATCCAGAGGCATGACGTGAGGCCAAAAGATCTGTGTCTTCTTCTTCGGATTGACGTGGAAGCCAAACTTGGGCCGTCTCGGGCGAGGAGCCGGAGCGCCTATTGGAGACCGCCGAGGGTCCCAACAAGCGTGCCGTCATCAGCGTACCACTGGCAGAGAGCAATGCTTGGGATCTCCGCAACCCGACGGATAAGGGGCTGGATTGTGAGCGAGAACAAGAGCATGCTGGCCGGGTCACCCTGTTAGGTGCCTCCGGCACTAGGTTTGACGGCGCGATCCTAGTTCGGAATGTGCAACGGTGTTTGCATGCCGCCGTAGATCATGTTGCCGAAACGGGCTAACGAGGTGGCGAGTAGTGGGAGGTGGTCAAGCATGAACCGTCGATCAACACGGTTAAAGGCGTTACTGGCGTCAATGAGGACCGTGGCGATATCGGAGGTTGCAGAAAAGAGAGGCAGTGTCGTGCGGGTGTGGCGGAAAATGGAGTCCAACGCGGCTTTCTCACCATAGGAAGTCTGATGCTGCGATAGGAACTGGAGTGAATCGGCTACGGCGGCAGGGTGCAGCGCCTTCATCACTGTACGGCGGAAAACAGACCAGATGGCCATGGGCTAAACCTGGTCAGGAGTCGGCTGGAAGAATGTAGCGTCGGGGCCGCTACAAGGGGGAGAACGGAGTTCGGAAGATCCCCACGCTCGAGTCGGGAAACGCGATTCATCAGGACACGTAGGCCGGTCACGCCGGCTTCAGGACCGACGCGGATCTTGACTAGGAAGGGGAACCAGCGGGACGGCGTTCGTTCGGGGCCGGCGGTGGTGTGTTCCACAGCGGCCTCGGTGATGAGCCGCGGTGGCGGGAGGCGGTCGTCCGGAAGCAGAGAGACAGGGGGGAATTTTTGGGTTATTTTAATGCATGGAAGATGTGGTCGGAGAGGCAGGGTGCCGCGAGGACGGGTGCTATGCCCGGAGCCGCTGAATCGCCGCCAGGTCGTTGCCGTCGGCGAGCGGGCCATTGTGGAGGGCGACCATGGCCATACCGTATCGCGCGTTGGCACAAAGTGCTTCCGCTCGACGGGTTCGTCCAGTGTCGGCAGGTACTAAAGGGGTACGTAGAGCGTTCCCCTCCCACCAATCGAGCCTGGCTTGATGAGCGGCGAGAGACTCGGCTCAGAAGGCGCCCCACTGTGAACCCATGTGGGCTCTGCGGAGGCGTTTTCGGAGGGGAATCCGTTGGCTCCTAGGGTACCGCTATCCGCGCTCTCCACGGAGACAGTGACGGGGGACAGCCGTAGGCTACATTTGGAGATGGAGGAAAGCGCGTTCAGTGGCCTCTTCACCACAGGCGTTCTAGCTTTCACCAAATTGGCGAAGAGCAGGATGAAATGAGTTAGGCAGGGAGAGGGTATATAGTGGAAGATATCCACCTCGCGGTAGGGGGTAGGTAGGAGTTCGAGGGCAGAGGGCAGGGGTTTTTATTAAAGACACCGTTTGATCATTCGGAGGGTGGTCCGACTCCATGGGGGTGAGGAAGAGGGTCAGGCCGACAGTCCACTTGACTGATGGGGGGGCTCCGCTGCACATTGCATGGCGGAGGTCGACAGAGGCATGGGAACGGGCGCGACGAACTCCTGACCCTGTGGCGCCGATGTGCCGACGGTAGCGGGGAGAACGGCCGTAGGCGCTGGGGGTGCGGTGGGCACCATGAGGAACTCTGGTGCAGAGGCCTCGTCAGTCCCCGAGCAAAAGCGTTTGATCGCGGACGGGGAAGAGCCCGGGGACCTCAGTGTGAGTTCGGGGGACTCTCGAGGGGCGGGGCAGGTAGCGGGAGCGCGTTGGGGTGTTTGTTGCTTTGTGAGGAGGTGGCAGCGGCGGCGGAGGTAGGGGCTTGGGTGGGGCGGAAATTGGGCCGGGTGAAGTGGGGGCGGGCTTGGTCTGGGCAGGCGCGGTGGGGTTCCCGGGGATTACAGAGGGTGTGCGGGCATGATTGCCGCGAGCCGGGCGGTGGACCTCTGCAATGAGGAGAGAAAGAAAGAAGAAAGAAGTTCAATGCGTTCTGTGTCTACTGGGGACTGCGCACGTCCTAACTATAATGTACGAGGAGAGCGTCGTGAAGTAGGGCGACCGCGAGTTCGTTGCGGACATGGGGGCGACCCACGAGCTGGGTTGGCCACGTGGCCACGTGGCCAAATAAATTCCTGTATAAATTTAATGTCACACCTCCCGGAATCAGCGTATTCCGAGCGTTCGTGTAGTATAATGGTTATCGAAGCCTGAGTATATCTCGCTGTCACCGAGGGGATCCGGGTTCAATTCCCGGCACGAGCTGGAATATCTTTTTGCTTCTTTCTTCTCGTTTCGGCATTCGGAGGCGTTGCAAATGGATATTAACATTTTTACGGGCTTCACAGTGCCGATGTCGACGTTACTGTTGCTCACCTCGCAAGTACGGTTACCGCAGGCGCTGCCGCGACTCTTGCAGAGTGCGAGAAACATCGTCATTACGGCACTTACTGCGACCAAAACGATATCCTCCTCTCCACCGTCGGGGTTGATATCTATGGCGCCTTGGGCGACGACGACAAGGGTTTTTTCCGCCGCCTTGCTTCCTGCGCTGCTTCCCATCGCGGTTCCTCCCCTCAACAGGAGGTCCCCGACTTCGTTACCCGTTTTGCGTTTAGTCTCCAAATAATGCAAGCGCGACAGGTTTCCACTCGTCGCCCGCATTCGTAGTTAATTTCTGAATACCCTCCGCACGCTTCTCTGCACCATTGTACGACTCGTAAGGATTAAACTCCATCTTTCTTCACCGGGCTATGACAGCGAACGTCTTTCGGGTTGGCAAAACTCCTGCTGTAAGCACTCATTCATGTTGCGAGAGTGCAGTACAGTACAGTACAGTACAGTACATTTGCGTTAATGTGAAACATGAACTGCAGTAATCGGTGGTGCCTGGATACATCCCATTCCGCGAGCAACTGTCCCGAACTGTGGGTACTGTTTTATGTTGACATGTATCATCAGGTCACTTTATCTCTAAAAGCACAATTTGATCGTAGACACTCAAGAACCCCTTGGACGGAGAGGTTTCGTACATATTAGACAAAGATGCGGGTAGAGAATCCAGTGCTGAATTGTTGGTGGGTGCATTGTAGCAAATACGTATCTGTGTTGAATAACGGAGGCTGAACTGATATTTGGTTTAACCGTAGACGATTACACCTAGTTAATTTCTTCACGTAAATATTTACGTACACCCCTTTCGGTTGATGACCGCCGCTGCCTCTAAATTATTAAAGCACCAAAGCTTTTTCCCCGTGAATGATTGGGAAAGGTTTGTGTGTTTTTGCTCTTGGAGGATATATTCGATCTATCCTAAAGTTTTCCAGACAACCACAGTCGACTCAAAAGAGCATGCGGACACGGTAATGCGGGAGGAACTACGCTCCCTAAAAGGTCACCCTAAAGCAGTAGAGTGCCTTTGTCCTCTGCTCGTAATCGTGCGTACGCAACAATTTGTAAAGATAGAGAAAACTTTACTGCATTAGTATCGTCAAAACAGTCTACGGGAATGCATTTTTTTCCAAACTTCCCATCTTGGCAAAATGGGGGGAATTTGGGGTGATTTACTCATTAGAGATGTAAAACGGCTATTTCCCGAGACTGGAGGGGAGACATGTCTGTGTATTAGAGGGTCTGAAAAGGAGACTGAGCCAGGCGGGACTATCTCACAAGGCTGGTGTAAGACCAGCCTTAAGATATGCTGCGATGGACGAATCCATCGCCGCAGTTGTCTGTGCATAAACGTGGCTACAGTAGGGTGAATTATGTGCCTGTCTTGAGAAAGAACCGGCAACTACGTTTGATTTCCTGGAGATGAGTGCAATTTTGAAATCAAAGTTCGCTATCCTTCTAATCCACCTCACCTGTCTCTGCCACAAAAATTTCTTGGGTCCTGAGGTATCTCAATGGGCCATGGTTAGAATAAACTGTGAAAAGGTTTCCATATAGGTATGATCTCCACCATTTCAAGCATTCTTCAATGACCAAGAGCTCTTTCGCATGAGACGTAAAATTTACTCAGTATTATTCGAAGTTATAGATGCAAAAGAAAACTGTATTCTGGACTTCAGATATGCCTTTCCCAATTAAGCTTCAATTGAGTATTGATCGAAATATGTAGTTAAAATATTAGAAGTCCAGAGTCAAAATTTCTAATGACTGCGACAATCCGTAACGATTTCTCGACGGTCTAAAATAATTATTCCTGGGCTTCTTTCTACAGAAATAAAATTTCTCCGCAAGATCAGTAAGAATTTTAGCAAAGAACAACCGGCCTCCTATGAACATTTTACAATGTTTGAAGAGTCTTAAGAGTGAACGGAGCTGTTGTTTGTTCTTTAGTGATGTACATTACATGACTGCCTTTATCTTGTTGGAATCCATAGCCGTTACTTCTCGACAGAATATGTGTCCAAGGTACTCGACTTCTTTACCACCAAAGAAAAATGCTGACATTTTTGCAAACAGATTATCCTTCCTGAGAATCTCTAGTACTGTATCAATGTGTTCTAACTATTGTTTCCACATCTTACTGAAGATAATAATGCAATCTATGTAAAGGATAAGGAGAAAATTTAGAAATTATTTGATTGTGTAGTTCATGAGATTCATAAAATTTGCTAGTGTAGTGGTCAATCCAGAAGGTAGTGTGATTAATTCATAGTATAAATATCTGGTTCAAAAACTTTTGGGCAGAATTGAAGATAAATTAAGGCTGATATGATGACAAGACATCACCAGATCTATTTTAGAGAAGTAATTGTATCCTTTGAGATGATAAAGGATATCATCCATGCGATGCAGAAGCTATCCGTATCTTGGAGTAAGTCTATAAAGTGCTCTATAATTCACGAACATACGTGAAACGCTGTCTTCCTTCGTTACAAAGAATATTGGCGCTCCCCAAGGGCTTTTGCTCTGTCTAATGAAGTCACTCTACAGTATATCATGAACTTGTTTACGAAGGACAATCATTTGTTTTATGAACGTCTGCAGAAACCCGCTTTCTGCGGCTGAGCATCTTTCTCAAATTTGATCTTGAAATCATAATTTCGCTTCGGAAGAAGGCCCTTTGTAAAATTTTCTGAGAAAACATCTCGATACTTTCTCAATACACCTTGAATGTCTTCTGGGTAAGAATCTTGAACATTCCGGTTTGGATATAATAGTAGAACTAGAAAGAGTAAGTGCAGCATTTTTTCCAAATTAGTAACTACTGAGTTGGCAGAAACGAAAGGGTGCGTTGTCATTTCACAGGCAGACATAGTAGTTTCCATCCTTTCACTTGAAAGAAACTTGATTACTTGCAGATTCGAAATTACAATTGGTCTATGAGCACCACATCATTAATTTCCTATGATTGCATCATATCTATTGGGGAAGCTAACGGCTAAGTACTATGGTTCTGGGTAGTTCTTTATTTGGAAAATCACAGGCAGATTCTCTCTCTAAAATTTTGGTCAAAAACATTTACCATGTCGGCAGGCTCTGCTGATTCTCCCGTTTTAATTTTATAACAATCAAAGAATAGTTCACTGAGAAATTTGAATTAACCACCGGGGTCGATTAAAACTTTTGCTGACCCATTGTAAATGAAACCTTTAACGAGAATAAATTCTCGATGGAAGATGGGGCTTGCGCTCTCCTACATGCATTTTAGGATCTCCTTGCCGAAAAAATTAGTTTTCTGACTCTAGAACTTATTGGGGCCTTTCAATCGGTTTATTGGGACTATTAGGAAGTTTTAGGCGAATAAAAATTGTTATTCCTTTGTGTTGTACTCGTATAGCGATGAATGTGCCCCCTAGAAATCTTTTTTGGCACTGAGCGTTATTCGAACAGAATGATAGTTTAAAAAATTTAGTCTTTGCAATAGAACAGAAAGTCAAATCTAGTAGATATTTTAACGGATTGGAAGCGTTGGAAGGGTTGAAAAAAAGAAAAAGTAATCATGCCGGATATGGGGAGCTGAGTGCAAAAGTAGTCGATGGTCGAACTGCTTTTTTTATTTTAACGGTAAACAGGCCAGAGCGTAGACCATGGGTTATATAGAAAAACTACTCAATGATAGCATATTTCACTTGTAAACTAACAGTTCTGGATTCAAAGGTATTATAGAAAAGCACTGAAACCTTAGATATATCAATATAAAAGGGTCCTGAGGGCTGAATTGTCAACTAACAGTAAGACTGAAAGCACCAAAAACCATGGCAAAGTTCAATTGGTCCAAATGGAAAGAAGACATAAAGTAATAGCTGAATGGTGAGGTGCGAGGTTCCGAGAACAACACGAGATATCCATGATACACTCCTTTCATTTGTTTGGCATAAAAAGGTATGCTATTTTGTTCTACACTGGTTTATTGGCACAGTGCACTGGTTGCACTAATTAATTGTACAGTGTAAATCCTTGGTAAAGGTTACCCGTGGGATACTGTCAGGGAATTTTAGAGGATTTCTGGGCATAATCATGATATATCCCCCCGCTACTAAATCATGTCCAATGGTTATTGCTACGGCAGTTGTTGATCTTAATAATTTCTTTGGTGAGTACAAATATCATGGCGTAGAGAGAGCACAAAATTCAAGCCGAGGGTGTGGGCACTACAATACAGCCATAACGTCGCGGTGCGAGTGGAACAGCTCGATGACGATCACAGGGTCATTTTGAAGGTGTGTCAAGGTGAAGCAGTGGTTACGGCATGGCTGGAAATCGAAACGTATGGAGAACACGACACGAAAAGGATATTTCGCAAGATTGGCACATGTCGGACTAAATTACTCATATAATCGTCCTTAAGCGTTAGTTTACCGGCGAGATAATTTCAAAGTGAGTACTATTGTTTTCTTGCTCAGCTTTGGGCCGAACAAAGATGAATTGCATGGAAAACAGCTCCCTATGTCTAGACTTGTTGCACGAGTACCACTAGTGGATGAGTTAATCTATCTATATCGAGGTTGAATGAGTGAGGTAGTGGCCGTTTATAATCTCTTCCTATAAGTGTTGACGACCTCTACCGCTACACGTCGGTATTTCAAAAGTCTTATCTGACCGTAATGACCATCGGGAAAACGGCGAATCAATATAATAAGCTGAAATGTACGCTTTCAGCTTTAGAAAGGCTTAGATTTATTAGTACTAACATCGACTACTAAGGTGGAAGATGTGGTAATATTACAGGCAGCAGATAGAACTCACACACAGATAAGACCAAGTACATTGGAGAGGTTGAGCAAGCCGCTTTTCGCATGAGAAGAAAGAGGATTTTTAATACCTTTTCCAAGTCGAAAATGGTTTTGATAATGAAAAGACAATAAAAAAAACCAATTAAAAACTATAAATGCACGGGAAGTGGATTTAGAAGGTCTGTCCGCCGATGATGCAGCCTATTCGTGATTTTGCGTGATTCTAGCTGTGCAATTATGCCAAAGGTTGAAAAACAATCTGAAATGTGTCCTACCTGCTGGATACTATAGTTTAAGGTAGAGTTGATAGCGGTGAGTAGAGATATGGGAGTATGGAAATAATTGAGGAAGTACTGTAGGATAATGCGGAATGTATGCTGATGATGCCGCCGCACCTCTTACAAGACCACCCTTTTGTAGATCGCTCTTACTTCAGCTACATTAGAAAGGATATAAACGACGAAAGGAGCGAGGGGGAAACAAAGCAATGGAGGAATTTCAGAACAATACATCCAACTCCGCGCGTTTAATTTATGAGTTCGAGTACCTATCTTTTAGTTCCCCGTTTGGAAGGCATAGTGAACGCTTAACTATGCATAATACAGAGACAGGACCGTCGACCAACTTCGCGATGAAAATGGTTAAAGTAAGAAAAGAATGCAGCAGCACCAAACAAGTCACAGCTTTTGCTAACCATAAACATAGCACAAAGCACTGGAGTAGAATTATAGAGCTACTTTTGTATACAATAACTTCAGACATTTCATGTAGTACTATGTAGTAGGTGGCCATGCAGAGATCAGAAACGGTAACGAACGTCTTCTCTGTGAACCTTGGTGACGAAGGAAGAGCAATATTTCCAGGGGACTCGCCGAAAACTGACAATGATGCCATAGAGAGACATATAAAGCAGAAGTGCTCCATTGTGACCCATTGATTAGCGATGCATCGAAACCTTTATACTCTGGCAGTTTTGTCTGACTGCGATGAGAACTGGAATTATTGTTCTCTCTGCCAGAAATCTCAAAAAGATGCTAAATTTAGCTAAAGTAAAGGCGTTAAACTGAAACCACACCCCAATTTTGAAGCACTGATGTTTTTATTAAAGCGAGTTCACCTGAAGATGTGATATGTGGTACACACTATGAGAAAGCAATGTTTGCATCGTTTTCTACAAATCCGTTTTTTCTGGCAGCATTTGAATTCGGTATGCCTCCAAAAGCAGATAAGTAATTTCTCTTTCGCTCTCCTGATGATATAGCGTGGTTTAAACCAGATGTCCTCAAGTTTTGCGCAAGCAGTAATGAGATTTACCATAAAGCAGCGGTTGCTCATGAAATCAAAAAAAGTTTCGCTTATTCCAGTCTAGAGAGAGGTTTAGCTCTCGCTACGATGGGTTTCTTTTATTGTAATGCTGGGGTAAGCGCTTTCGAGAAATAAGTCCCGGAGCAGGACATAGGACAGCTGTTATATCAAATGATTGTAGTTCCGTCACTTATACCGCGTATTTTTCCGCTTCGAAAACAGGAATAATATTGACAGTAACCTCCAATACACACACAATACAAACAGAAAGAAACAATAAAGACAAAGTATATCGAAATTATTAATGTAAAGTTACGGTGAATATTTTCTTTCAGAAAAAAATTTAATTGATGACATATGTAATTTTTTCACATCGCTTTGGTCCTAGGAGTTGAATACGTAAAATGTCTTAACAAAATACAAGAAACAAGAGATACATGGTTGTGGTGAAATACGCCTTATGGATGTCGAAATGCATATTTGGAGGTAAATAAGAGAATTAATTAATATACATCTTTCTGCGTAAAGCACTGAGTTTTTTAACAAATATATGTAATCCACTAGATGAAGAGTTATGAACCATAAATATGGAAAGAAAACTTTTCTTCCTGTATTTAGAAAAATTATTCCGACGCAGTTTTAAATGGATTCTTCTTCCAATTTTTCAGTACATACATTCTCTATTGGTCGACTAGGAATAATGAGAGGGGAATCTAATCAGTCTAATTCTTCAACTCAGACCACGTGCCGTTCAACATCTCGTTTTGTAGTTTCTCTTGTCATATCACAAATTTTTAGAAATATTCAGTGATAAATTTCCACCGCAATAGTTACTAGCCATCTGCTGTGGGAGATATACTTTGTAAGAGGTGAAAATTGAAAAAAATGATATGTAAGTTTTCTGGATGTGATGAGAAACAATAACGTAAATGGGCATAGATTGTGACAAGATACTCATTTCAACGGACATGGTACTTTTTCCTTCTAGTTTTCATGAATGTCATATGGTAATGTGAAACTAACATTTTATTCAATAGATTATTTGGGCCAATTGATTACACTGTACGGCTTTCTCTCTCTGTTATGTTTCCTTTGGTGGAACTGACTACCCAATAAATGAGCGCAACGAGTTTAATTTTGGCTGGTGCTCGAGTAAACCACGAAGCGCGGGCTCACAAAGGAATTTGCAGTTAGCATTAGTAGTCGCGAAATTTTTTCTATTCATGAATCTTTTCTAGACCGACACAAAAGTTTATAAGCTGAAAGTCAATCAACGCTTAATAGAAATTGAAATAGTTTTTGTTGAAAAGGGATATTTTGATATCAATTGTCTTCGCACAGCAAAGTCTCAAGTGTATGCGTGCATTTCTCGCCGAATTAGAACAAAAAAATAAGCAGCAAGCAGTCTTTTCAAATATTTTTATATATATTTAAGTTCTAATTAAGCATATATTAGCGTCCCATCAAGATTTTTTCGTCACAGTTGCTTACTCAGTTCTGTTGATGTTTGAAAGTGAGCATTTACTAGTGGAGTTATGTTTTGAATGACATTTCTTGATTTTCGTATTTTGTGTCTTTCTTTATGCTTTAAAAATAATAAGAATGACTTTTTAGTTCATATTGAACATATAAATTTTCAGATATCTTTATGTACGGGTTACTAGAATTTTTTTGTCGTTTTGATTTCCTCTCATTGGTTCTGTGATGTAAAATTTGTTCTTTGGATAACTGTATGTATCTACATTAATATTACTTATCAGGAATTTTTCGTGTCTCACGACATACTTTGCAAATTACAGAAATTATTTCACAATAGTCAATGATTAGAAAATCCTAAGTAAAATTTTTTTCGCATTCTATCACTATATTACTGCAAACTTTCAGAGTTATGATGAGATAATTCATCAAATCAAAAAATCTGCATATACCTGTTACAATAGCTCTATCTCATAATAAAAATCGACTGATTTTAAACTCTTAAGCTAAAGAATGTTTAAACAATAAAAACCTTTTTAAATTAAAAGTGTGAAATACATAAATATGCACGTTATAGAATCACCTGTGGGACTACGAAGAAGTAAATAGACATCAGAGTCGTCTTTTTGCATACTGGAAAATGCAAATCAAAATTTTGAGCTAGAAATGAAGTTCACTCCCTGGCAATTTGTGCCATATTCTGGAGTTATTAAAGTTCAAAAGCCTCTAACGTTAGTTGAGGTACTTTTTGCTTTGGTTCTAAGATTATTGCAAAGCAGAACGCGAGACTTTCCAAGAGCTGCGCGCTTTGCTTTATGCGGTGTAATCAATAGAATAACCCTAGCGAATTTAGACGCAGGCTCAAAGTATGCAAGGTTCAAAGCTGCTGACTTGAAAAGAATTTCTTTACCTTGGTTACCGCATAGAAAGTTTTTGTCTCCTATTCATTTACTGTAATCAGCCACCACAGGCCGGTAAAAACGCCCCCGCTCAGCAGTGTGCAGTATGTTGCCATGTAGGCTCAATCTTTTCAAGCATATTCAGAATACCGACGATACTCTTAAACCTTTTCTACTGAAAATAGTCCATTTCTGCCCTACCGTTAGCAGAACAACCTTTTTTTATAGACATCTTGCATACAAGCAAACGTTATACAGTAGAATTTATCTTATACTGGGAGTTTGGACAAGAAATAGTTACGTGTCATTATCCTTCTGTTGATTAAAAGAAGTGTAGAAATAATTAAGTTTCATTAAAAGATTACCGAAGAAAAGAGGTGCGAAAGTCAATATGTCTAGCTGGACAATGTTGCCAAAAAGCAGGTATCTTAATAAAAAATTTAGTGTATGTGTGCCTTATTGGTTTACTAGACCCTTTATTGGACCGCGAAAAGCAATAAAACATATCCGTATTATTCAAAGGGCTACGCTCCTGCTTCGAAAATGATAATATCAAACGATGAATAGCAAATTTATTGTTGCTTTTTTTGACTGCTTTGAAAATTTTCAACAAGAAAAGAAGCATTATTGCCAGTCGTTATCGCATAACGTTGTTCGGATCGAAGGATAGCGGAGTTCAGGATTTCGTTGTATTTGACTGCTGTGAGCATTGAAGTGCAAACTGTGATATAAAAGAATCCAGAAGGTTCTCAGTCCTACTGGCTCGGTGAATCTCACACTACGGAAAAAAATTATGTAAACTGAATGCGAAAACATACTATTGTTTTGAAAAGTGGGAGGAGTAAAAAGGTAGAAATATAACGATGACGCGTTTCTCTTGGAATAATTTGAGTAAATCTTACTAAATATGTGCTCATAACCATATAGTGACAAAAATTCTGCCACTTTCGCCTCAATTGTCGATTCTCTTACACATAACTATTATCATACCTGTGAGCGACGACTGTCCATTTCGGGAAGATGTGTATTGCGCAAGTAGTGGGGCGTCAAAATTTCTGTTAAGTTCTTTTTTAACCTTTCACCATACCGCAATGGCCCATTTTTTTGCTTGACCTTCCTTCTTCCGTCAGTGACCCATTTTTAAAGAGAAAACTATCAAGGGATTGAATATATTACCTTACGGTATTCCACTTAACATAATGACTACACAGTAGATTTTTTCTCAGTCTTGAACATTTACAAAGCTCACTCACATGAGAACAAGACACCCGGCCATCCTTGAAAATAACGCCACCGACTTGTCCTTTGTATCATCCGCATGGTCATTTCTTCCCATAATTTTTACTAATAAGTATGAAAAAAATGCCTTTTTGTTTACTAAAATGCTTCTTACGGCAAAGTGAAACTCCATACCTAGCAGATAGGCAATAAATTACAAAAATTCGAATATGTAAGGAGTGGCTCCGTCTTTACCACGCTGAAACTTTTCTCTGGATAATGGTAGTTCTATATGAGTATGTATGCTGAGGAGATTAATATTTTAGTTATAGATTTAACTACCTTCAATTTCGATGTGACTCACTTCTTTTAGGACAGGGTCGAATAAGTTTCTGTTATGAGACATTTTTTCTTGAAAAAATTCTCCGGCCCGCGTTCATTTTTATCGTGTTGCTATATTCTCTGGTCTGTCGGTTGAACACATTGAGTATCTAATTTTCTTTTTCGAAGCCATCGGCAAACCGGGGATTAAATTTAAGATTACAAAGTGCTCATCTACGATGCTAACTTAAGTTGTTTTGTAATTGCGTGGACGATCATAGAGTCGCTATAGACAAGAAAAAATAAGTTCCTGCCAAAAAGGCCCTTTACCTACCAGGTCAACGAAACAGTATAGCTTACTTGCCCACGTAAGATGCGACTGTCGATTTATGTAATAATTTGCCGAAATATCCGCGTTCCTCATGTTTCAAGTTTCAACTTCGGAGATCAAGAAAAGAATGTACACAGGAGAGAATTTTCAAGTTCGGGATGCTCAGTGAAATGCGCACCTCTCCGCCTCGTCCAGCCGTCAAATTTTTCGACTCTCGGTTTATCGTGGAAATTTACCACTTAGGCATCACCATTCGAATATTTGCTTTTCAGAAGAGCAAATTCTGAAGATTAGTCTTATTAAATATCTACGAATGTCAATAAATCAAAGGAGCGAAAATATTTCGCTTTTGAGAGGAAGTCCATCCCTTTGCTTTCGGTCAACGGAAATTGCACTTATTTATCAATTTAAGAAGAACAAATTTTATGTAATTTTTTAATAAATAGATGAAGTTAATTGCGGAATATAAGTTCGAGTTCGATTACTGGCCGAAAATGGTTAGCGAAATAGACAAACATCTCTCATTGACATAATCAGCTGGACTCCTGTCCATCTTAAAATATTAATAAGGAGATAGAATCGCCACGTTTTACTCCTTCTCCACTGAGTAGGAGCTTGCGTTTAAAACCCTTTCTCCTCGAAGCAACTCTTCCATTGCAACGGTTGAAGATACAAGGAGATAAGGGAAAAAGCTTCGTTTGAGAAAGTGTATGGCTAAGCGCTCCTTGGTATAGGAGGGGAAGCTAATTAGGCGCAAAAAGCGCTCAAGCCAGTCCCTTATGTTTTGGATAGGATCAAGATTTTCCGATCCTTCCACGACCAAGTCTGATAGTAGGAAACTAGTAAGACCAAAAAGTTCGTACTAATCAGTTACGGTTCACGAAGATGCATGAGAAAAATCAAAGTCATCAATAAATTAAAACTTGTGCAAAAAATGGAAAAGATGTCAGAAGTAGAGTTGCTTCCAATACACTGAACAAATTTCAGTGTGTGGAACAAAGAGGGATGCAGCCGGGGCGCTGCTAAAGGAACAGTAGAGGCGATGGTAAAGGGTTTCAGAAAGTTGGGGGCAAAGGGTGTTTGGAGTGTACCTGGATTCCCACAAGAATCGAGATGAGCCCCCCCTTTTATAGACAGTACGGTAGCTCTACTCTAGAAATTCTATACTTTGTTAGCTCAGTAGAACTTACTAGAAAGTAGAGGTGTAACTATAGAATTGTACTATCTAGAATATAACTACGTAAATGAAACGATGACGTGGGGCTCCACGTCAAATAAAAAATTGAAGGAAAATCAAATTTCTAAAATCATTCAAGACGGTACAGTTTCTCTGTTACACCACTGTGTAATAGAGAACTGGAATAGCGACAGCAAACAAGTCTCTATTAAACAGTGGTGTAACAGAGACATTGTTAAGGTGTGTCATTAACAAACATATTAAAAACCCATCTATGCGCTTCGCGGAACCGAACACAATCTGTAAATCAGGTATTAAATATTTTCTTATCGCCGTGAACATCCAATTGGTTGAAAAATAGCGATTTCCACTGCTTAATAGTCCTCTAGAATCTTCAATAATTTCATAGAAAACTATAAAACATACAATTTTCCTCCTTCGAAAAACAAAATAACTGACAACGAGGGATGAATCACGGCTGTCGGGACGTTTGTTATACTGAGAAGGATGGAATCTTCTGGCCAACAGTATTGGCGCACTTTCCAATGTCTAATTATACAGCAGCAAAGATGGTAAAAAATATCAATGAATCCTTCACCAAAGCAGTTGTTGGACAGGGAATGGATTTGGTTTTCAACCCTATGACGGCAATTGAAATTGCTTCCGAAAAGCGCCGATAGTTGTATTTGCTCTCATTCCTGGCCCTTCGAGCGCAATATAGAGATAAAAAGACTCGTAGAATTGAAGTAACATCCTCCGTCGAGCCCTTTAAGTTCATGTCGGGTATTTCATTCCTTTCGACAATGGGTCGCCATTGACAGCGAAAGCTTAATTTTGTACACTTCAATCGCGCTTTTACAAACCCTTAAGCTTTTGCAGATTTGCGCACTTATGTTACTGTTTGACCTCCTACTGAGGCCTTCGATTATACCATGCCGCTAACTCGAGGCGTTTAACTCCCTATGTTCTACATACGAAACTCAAACATATAATGGCTCGCGTCAGCAACATTCCTAGTACTTCTCAAATCTACATGTACTGTAATAAAAGAAAATTTTCTCGTGCTTTTTACCCTGTGAATATCTTTCCTGCTCTTTTATTTATTCTTTCTTTCCATTCTCTATTTACAGAACGATTCTCCAAATCAAACGCTCACGAAGCTTGTAACAGATTCCAAACAGCTAAAATAATGAAGCAAAGCCTATCATAAGCCATGCTCAAGTCCAAAAATTCCAGTATATATCGACAGTGTCCATTTCAATAACAAAAAAATCTTATTCAACACAGCAACTAGCATGCATATTCACTCGAAATCAAGTATCGATCATCATTATCATCCTCAAGCAGTTTCCAAATTCTTATCCGAAAACCTTGTTCACGACCAGTATCTTTTCTTCCATATTTTTCATTTCTATTCAGCATAATGCTGCGAACATGGTCAGGAGTTATCTGATGGAATAAAAAATGTACAGAGCGATGAGATCTTTCCTCTTCGGCTACTCATCGACACCCAAGTATTTAATTGTGAAGCAGTCACCAATACCGTGTAATTTTCCAGATTACATGAAAGAAATACCCAACAAGTGTCCTATAGGCTTTCTTTCTACATGTTATGTTCGTCAAATGACTCATTTAAGCTGATTCTGAGGGCCTTTACTACGTAAAATCCGTTCTTCTGTTCCCTGGAGGACTCAAAATAGAAGATAATCGGACTACAAGGTGTTCAATATCTATCATAGAAATGCTCGAACGAATCCATATTTTCTTTACACAGCCCCTTAAAGACACTCGAAACAAGATTTTTTGTATTTCATGGCAATTAGGGCGGGCTTTTTATGGTATCTATTGAATCTCATTCTTCCAACTCGTGGAACGAGGATGGACGAGGTGGAAAAAATCGGTACAATTAAGGTGACCCGGGGCCAATTAGTCATTGCCTGAGCGAAGCGCATTGTTTCGAACTTAATCACCGCTCCAAAAAGGAAATCGAGACCCGGATCCTCTGCATAGTCTAACTCGCTACCATTTATTCTTTTTATATCCTTATGGCCCACGGTAGGACTTACAGAGACTTTTTTTGCAGTGTAACCCCTCGCCCATGCTAACCAGAGATAGGACGAGTAGGCAGTCTTTTACTGATCTAAATTGAGCGTGGAATCCATTTTGTCGGCGGCACACGAGCGGAGGGAGTGAGGCGAAAATTCGAAAGGGGATTGTAAGGCGCGTATTTGGAGAAATTTTGGATGTTAGTGGTGGAGAGGTGGGTTAGGGTACTAATAATTTCTAGTGCTGTAAGATGTTATCAGTTTCGAGAAGAAGTCTGCTCTATATTTTAAAAATATATATTCGTTTGCTTCAATCTTAGTATGGGATGGTGTGCGTATTCTCTGGTTGAATTCAATATGTAAAAAGTTTTGAACAATCTATGAAGATTTCTGTTAATTTCTCTATTGTTTGCTACTTCACCACAATAATGATTTAAGTTATTTTTATTGATTTTGTAATGGTTAATGTAGAAGCGAATGCAGCCTAGGCCCCAGGCCGATCGCCTATAGGGTTTTTTATACGATGTGATGCACCTGGTACGGTCGGAACTTTGATAAAAGGGATATATCTTGTTGAAAACGTTAACCACTGATTGCTAACGTTTTTCAACGCAATTTAAAAGAAATGAGCCAAAAATCTATCACGCTCCCTATCCTCTCATCAACTCCATTATTCTAGCCAATAAATTTGCGTAGCTGTAGATCCCAATCACAAACCCATAGCTTCCTGGATGCTAACTTTATATATGTTTTAATTCTAAAATACAGTAGGCCAGTACGGTTGAATAATAGGTATCTATGCATCTATATTTTAAGTTTGTGCAGCGAAAAACCAAATATTCAGTTAGAGACTATCCAATTTGGTCATATAGTCCATCTACAGTAATGAAGATACGCGAATGAAAATATGGAAAAGTATTATTGTTACCGTTTGGGATAATATTAAAAGAAAAACACCTGAAATTATCCCTCTTTATTTTTTAGCGCTCGACTCCAGCACTGGAGTAAGAAAAAAATTCAACTGAGTTCTACATCGTACGCTCCTTTGTTGTTCTTGGTACTAAGCGCCCCAATGTTTTTCTTTATTAAACGATATATCTCAGTTTCAATTTTTCTCCTCAACACGCTACTTTCTGGTATCATTGCAACTGGCTTTTACATTAAAAATGAGGTAAGCTCTGTTTAAAAGATATTACTATCGCACTTTCTGACCCATATCCGAGATAAAAAAGCCATTTAGCTCTTCTTAGTCCTCGTAGGGACTAAACGGCAGGACATTCAATCAACACTAACAACCGTACCATCTCGGTTTCATTCCTAGTGCTTTGATTAATTCACTGTAAATGAAAGCTGTAAGGGATTAGGTATAGCTCTAATTGCATTCAAGTATATTCTATTGCAATATCATTACTATACCTTTTTTGATTAACAAAAAATCATAGATATATTTTCTAATGCATTATCAGAGAAGTTTAGTATGGATTACTGACTGAATAACTCGAGAAAGAGGTTTGGCAGGGCTATTAAGCAAACAGAGTCGACTGTACTATACGTGATAAAAAAAATTTGCCCTGTAATGGATTGAGATAGCGATAAAAACAAGATTAAAATCATTTCCTTGATCAGACTTCCTACTTGGTGCGGTTTTACGTGATTAATTCTATCAAACTGCTGATTGATTGCTGTGTTAATTCTTTTAAAGACAGCGAACGGTCTTGAATAAATATAGTTTCTTATTTTAGAAAACCTGATAGATAAGGAAAAATGGATTACTTAGCCCATTTATGTCCATTAAATCTCAAATGAGATTTAATACAGTACTCATGATATAATATTCTCTTCAATAGGCATAAAAACACCTATAGATACTGCACCTGCTAATTGATAGGAATCAATAGTCGCACATGAATTTCTAACCGCAAAATTTCCTATAACAGTGTTTTTGTAATCAACTTAAGTTCCACCCTAGAATAAACCTGTGAAATATGCCCTTCAGGAAGGACCTAGGACTAGATATCCCCGAGTTTTCTAAAAGTAGCAGCAAAAGCCCTCTATCTGCAGAGCCAGTGGCTATAAGCAACCAAAACACCTTTTCGGTTTGCAGAAGACTTAAAATTTTATGAGTGATTCTATATGCACTGACATTTGATATATTGGTTCCTTTTACTTCCTCAGTGGAAGCTGATTATTTAACTTTTGTAGAATTTTAATCCCAAAATGTCGATAAAATATAAGAAATGCCGTGAAAGGCATTCGAGCGAACCCTGCGGAGTAGGAAGAATAAAAGGAAATGTTTTTAAGAAAATAATATTTATCTATTCCTAAGATTCAACCTAATCAAGTTTGAAGCCAAAAAATCCTCTGAATCTGCACTACCCATAATGTACATACAAATTTCCTTGATATGCTACTAATTTTAGAGGGTCTCCCAAAAATATAAAATTTTCCCAATATTTCTTCATGGAAGCTACCCTCAGTCGCTAGCCGTCTTTATAGTCTTAAAGTACAATGAAATACTCATTTAAGACCCTTACTCAATAGACTACACCCAAGAGTCTAAATAAATACTCTAATTTTTGAGATACAACAGATTTTGTAGAGTATAAAATTCATATTCATCCTCTTCTCATAAAATATCCTCACCATCCCTTTATTACTCAAACTTCTTTACCGCTTCTTTGTTCTCCAAAAATGCAGCGAACCCATTATGTAGACATTCCCTGTCCATTGCTTGTTTTTTAATCATATGTTGTGGGCTCTCGTTCTAGCCTGGCCATAATGTTATTGTAGCCAGGCCTTCAGTTAGATTTCACGACTATGCGGTAGGGCAAAGGCTATTTATTTCACTAAAAATGTGTAAACTGAAGTTAATGAATTAATAACTTTGTTGAGAGTGGTGTTGAACAGTACAAGCCGCTTTTCTAGTGTCTCAAATAGCGGCTTATCTTCAATATTTTTAACGACCGCGCCGAATAAAAATGTTTGCCCGTAATGCACTTGGAAAATCTGTGCAAAATTGGGGCAGGACGAAAAATGGCTCGATAAACTATCAGGGCAGAATTGGAAGGACTAACAAGATCACGAGTTGAAATAATTCTTTTCGAAATCGAGGACCAGAATAAAAAATCAAAAATGAAAGTAGAATTTCCCACTGAACTTGGATTCTTGAAGGAAAAAAGCGTTACTATGATATAAAAAGCTAAGGCGATTGATTAATTTGCAAGCAATAGCACAGGCATGGTCATAAATGTAAAGAAAATCAGAATTTACGGCAGAGGTAAAAAGATTTGTTCATGAAACTATGAGCAATTAAAAAGTATTTCGTCTCCGTGGAATACCACCCAGAGGCGTGAAACATGGTTTGCAGTAAAAGTAAGCTCGTTGGGTACTACAGGATGGAAGATGCTTCAATGGCTCAGAATAATTTACCGCAGATGTATAGACACGCACGGCTTTATGGTGTTCAGTATTGTATATTCCCTGTCCAAATTCGTTTTCCTACCATAACCCAGGGATAAAACATCTGCTTTGTCATTACATAAACTTTGCGTGAAATTTCGAATAGGATTTTTTAAAAATCAGCCGTTTTAGTATGTCAGGCCGCAGCTCGAAGCTGACACGGATCCCGCGATTTTACTATGATCTACAAAAAAAGGCCAGCAAAATATAAGTAAAATTTTCCAGATAATAAATTAATGTATTTTATTTATCGTACTACGAGGGTAGAAAAACTCAACCAGAGTAAGCAAAAGGGTGGGAACAAAATTGAAAAAGGTTGTTTTTGTGGCAAACAAGTAAGAAATGGAATATTTGCAACCTATTTTTGGGCCACTTTTACTAAATCTTTACCGTAAGATTAAAAGGAAATATAAAGACATTGAAATAACTAACGGTGCTATGTAAAATGATTTAAATCCTTGCTACCGTTGAAAAAAGTCGCTGCGTAGTCCATAATTATTTAATTATCTTTCCAGAGATCATTATAGTTTTTAAACTTTTATTCGTTGCTTTTAATATTTTGGTGCTTTCCAGGAGAATAGTTTCAGACTTGATGCAATAGATTAGCCAATCAAATTTTTTCATGAATTAGTTTAGATTCTGAGCTACTACGTTTTAGGAAAGATAGTTTCAAATACATTAAGGAAAGTAAAATTAACACAGTACTTAAATTTTACAATAAATGATTAGCAGAAAATATCAACACGATGTGTAGAGGGCACATTTAGAGGAAAATGATCGAATATCGCAGTAACTGAGCTGAACTATTACCGCAGGTCCGATGAAGTTACTATCGGAGAGATACGGTCACAACTTTATTTACCGTCAATCTTATGTAGGAATTCTTCTAGCGAATATTATATCGTTAGTCAATGGTACTTTTGATCCGAGCAAGTCCAAAAAAAATCACCAAAGACTAACCTAGCATTGTTTACCATAAGGTTCACAGAAGAGTAAATTCAGTCACAAAGATATTTGAGATACAAGAAATTACAAGATGATATGTGCAGAGTACTTGAAACGAGCATTTGCGACAATACAAAGACGAGAAGTTATAAAAAACAAAAATATTGAGAATAAACTGGTTAATGTGAGAAGAATGAAAAATAAAGGGCACGGGGTTCTAAATATCTCTATTGCCGCCCAAGCATATCACTAGGGCAGAAAATGTCTAGAAATTTGTTACCGGGGAAAAATTAAATTTTTTCACTTCCTTTGGTGATTTAAATATTAAAAAACAGAAACAAATTTGATAAAACACTAAAGGTAACACTACTCAACTACAGCGTAAAATGAGACCTCCGTTCCAATTTGCATACTGACCAAATAGAGATGATTGAACTAAGAGGATCATGTGAGATAAAATTTACAACAAACTGTTTTTATGAGATAGCTAGGGTGCTGGAAACCCCACCCAAATAACACCATAAATTGAGGTGTCGTTATTTCTAACAACTTGTGACAGGATTTCGAGGTTCGTTCTTCATCTAAGGAGTTATTTCTGGTGCGTATCTGCGCTAAAGTAGTGAAAAGTCTTGGACCGTATATTTTGCCTCTCTATGATGAAAGTATCGCAAAATCTTTCGTCTCAATTACGGGAGGTTGTCCCCACGTAGATAGTTCTGGTCAATAATAGCCTCTAGTCTGGCGGACTCCAGAATAATCGATGATAACGTGGAAAATTTTCAATACAATGGACTTAGAGGCCTTCAGAAAGCGAAAGAGCATGAAAAAATCTACCATTGCGGCCTTTAAATCCATTGTTTCCAGTTTTTCGGTGACCCAATGGGCGCTAGCAAGTATTTCTTTACTGTTTTTGAACACGAACCGCAGTATTTCGTCCTCCAATCCGTCTTAAAGATATGCGGAATTGATAACACCTGAAACCCTTCACGTTACGGTATGAAACTTATGGTGGGAAACAAAACGTCGGTAAGTGAACTCTAGACCTTTTTGAGCCTACTGGTGGCTCTACAAGCTCTCCGAATGGCGCAAATCTCGTCTACTCTCTTTTTACTCGGCGACGGAAGTGAAAGTGTAAGATTTCCAAAGTTTCAGGTCTGTACGGCGGCCTTTGTTTGGTCAGTTGAACCCGACGGGGTATCTATGGGAGATGAAGGACCACAGGTAGAGGCGTCCGTAACTATAAAACATGTACCATCTTTGAGCAGGTTGATGATTTCAAAGAATCGGTTCTTGATGCTTTCACACGTATTCTCAAGGGCATCAAGACGGAAACTGGTTGTTGCAGCGAAACGCTATTCAGCATGAAATATGGTAAGTGGTAAGTTGTGTGTTGTGTGTAAATGTTTGTAAGGATAATTATTTTTCGGGGCAAGTTAAAATAAAAGGAGTGGATACCTGAAAAGCCAAAAGTTTCAAGAGATTTTCTATAACATCTGTCTTATAGAAGTTTTTAACTGGTTCTGATCGAGCTCCAAGGCTCCTTGTAAAAGCAGAAAATTGTTTATGTTTCCTCTATTCGCGATTCTTACGGTAAGAAGATGCAGCCTTGGAATAGTTTGTTTCAAATTAATACTTCTACGTTTCCTTAATCGAAAGTGTTTGCAAATGTAGCCGGGACGTCCAGATTTGAGAGTTGAGGATCGTAGTCACGTTCAGCTCCCCTTATCATATTAGCCCATAAATGTAAAATCGTTGCCCAGAATTTAAAACTAATTCAAATTGATTGTCTTTAGAACTATAGCATATTTAGGATGTATCAATGGATTATTAATGGTTACATTAGACCTTTACTTGTGCATCAATGCTAAGGAAAGAAGATAATTGTTTGCGCACTAAAACTTGATGGATCCAGAGCAGTGACTACTTCAGGTAAATAAATGACCAATTGTTGATACGTTTACACTCCCTATTTTTCATGTGCCAATAGTACCCTTAGACTTATCGCAAAAGAATTCTCATAAAAGGATGATAGTAGGCTACACCTCGATCCTACACTCTTGCAACTTTTCAAGAAGCTTACTGAGATTACATTTTATGTTCAATGATATCATTCCAAAATAAAAAATTATTTATTGTAAGATACGCACTCTAAATTCCTTGCTTTGATTTTATCTGCCAAAGCAATTTCCTCGAGGATGCTTTTTGTTCAAAAAAAATTATGAGAACTGTATTTCACCATCTGAATGGCTCAAATTATTCACAGTAATTAAATATAACATTAGTTTAAACTGAACGTTTCAAGTATATATACATGTACTTCCTAAAATCTTTTCTTCGTGTCATGTTTAAGTTTCCATGTGCGTAAAACTCCACAGCAAACGGTAAACATGTGCTCCAAACAAAGAAAAATATTCATTTTTCTTACGGAATAAATTTTAGAAAGCAGCATCAAGTGCAAAACTTTTAGGGTATTAATGCTTAATATTGTACAGAATTTGGCCTTGAAGCCCTTTTGTATGGCAATTTTGTAAATATCAAAACCTAAGGCCAATTAGTTGGAAAATCAAACTATTTATTTCTTACGGGTTATACTCTGCACCCGAAGTTTCCGGATATTACACCGGAAAGAAGGAAAATCTTGAGGATCATCCGATTTGCTATCTTCTCCGGTTTCACCCAAGCTCCCAACAAGTAAGTGTGACTTAACACCACATAAACCTTCCAGTAACCGTAATGAAGTACTTCTCTCTTAGTTACTCTCATCTCCCATAAAATTTTCCCATGAACACTTCTCACGCGGTTGCATATCAAAAACTGCCTAATCCTTTTATGCGAATGGAATAAATTTTTGCGCGACTATATGAATAGATCAGTAATTACAAATTGAAAGGAAACTTTAAATAAAAATTTGGTTAATCTTACTTTTCTTTACCACTCCAAACCACTCCATCATATTGTCCATGTAAGAACTGATACCATATCATACCTGACACTGATTACTAATGTTCCCCTTCAACAGAAGGGAAGAACTCTAAATTTTCGCGGGGTTCTCAGAATATTGGTATGCTCACAACGAAACATATTTTAGAGTAAGACCATATCCTTAAAGTTTTGGGGGTAATTTTCGCTTTATGTCATGAAAACGAAAACAGGCGTAAAATCGTTGATACTTGTATGAATATGCTTGGAAAAGTTAAGAAGCGCCTAGGCAGTCGAGGCGTACTATTAATTTCAATATATGTAAACATGCATGTTATTTCAAGAAAAATTTAGTTCATAAAAGAATAGAGCAAATGTTTAGTTCAAAAACAAATATACTCGCCAATATATTTTTTGTGAGTTATAATGGGATATATTGAAACTTTAAAGGTTATTTTATCTTCATTGTGATTGCGGACCATTTTTTATCGCCAACTTCTGTTACCTACTTATTCGTCCTGAAATGTACGGCGTTAAATGCTAAGTGCTTACTTATCTTCTAATAAGCACAATATAATCCTCATTCATATGCATGCAATGAGTGTTGAAAACTATAATGCGATGAATTCAGCTTCACATGACGATAGTGCGACTGCCGCCTGCTTCTTAGACTTACACATAACAGGGGTCTGGGTTAAAATATTACGCACCCGCTTCTTGATCTGCGCGTCTCATGACAGCCTGCCCAATCTGCATCACTGAAACCAATCACTTCTGTATACTCTCCATTCTTAGTAAAATCCATTTGTAACCGCAACTCAGCAGTGCCCTTTAGGTATTTGATCACTCTCTCAACCATTTCTCAATCCTGTTTCGTAGGTTGCCTAGCTTTTCGGCCAAGTATTCCGACTGCCGCACAAATATCTGGCCTAGTCCGTGTCGCTAGGAAAATCAAACCACTGATTTCCATCTGATACTTGTCCTTTCCTTTTTCTTTTATAAATAGGGAGCCTCCCTTCGCACTGCATACTATGGCGAGAGAGTTGCTTCTACACTGCGACAGTTCTGCATCCCAAATCTCTTCAAGAGGACCCTGACGAATGAGACTGCCGCAGACATAACCCATATTCGTTCCATGGGAATAAACCCCCAAGAAAGAATTCACTCTGCCGAGGTCGCTCAATTCAAATTTATTGCTTAGCATTTGATTCAGCATGTAGGCAGAATAATAGCAAGGGCTCATTACGAGTATTTCATCGACATAACTAAAATCCATACTTCACTGTCTTCGAATAAAGCTCAAAACAAACAGTCCTCACCACTCATTTGTTTGAATCCAAGAGAAATCAAACTGTTTAAGAACAGTTTTGGCCAAATCTTCGCCGCTTTCTCTAAGCCATACAGTCCTTTTTATAGCTTCAAGCCTGTTCCGGGCTTCAAATCAATAGTCATGCCTTGTGGTGGCTTAACAAATATCTTGCTACTAGCGTCCAGTTTCCCATGGAGAAAGGCGTTACTAACGTCGAGATGATTCACAATTCACTCGCGTGCAAGGCATGCTAGCGAGAGCCGTACAGCAGAAAAATCAACTACCGGGGCACAAAAATCATCCACACGCCCATCCTGAAACCCATTTACGATAAAAGTGGCCTTATACTTGTCAATAGACCATCAGTTTTCCCCTTTAGGTCAAATATCATCTCGGTATCGAGGACTTTGGCGTCACCTGGTGTGGGTTCCACGGCCCATATGCCCCTAGACCAGATGCTGTTCATCTCCTTTTCGATGGCTTTCTGCCACAACTTACTCTCAGTACTCTCCATCGCAGCTTATATGTCCTTATAAATGTTGTCATCTGCTTTATCTATCATGTCTGCTTCCAAGGGCGACTCACCTCCCGACTAGGAGTCAGGAGGAAGATAGTATAAAATTATCTATTCCTCTTGCTCTACGGTTGGCTGTGACATCTCATTTGTGGATAGATCATCATTATTTCCGATGATATAATCAGTATTTGCTGTAGATCCATCTTTGGTTGCAGGTTTTGCTACTGCTTCGCTCTCTTGTAAACGTGTTATCGGATTAAATAGTCCCTCCAAAGCAGAACACACTTTAGATGCATGTCTCTTGGTCTACTCCCTTGCAGTAAATTCATGAAATACTTGTTCATTGAATCAAACATGGCGTCCACAAACGACACGCCCCGCCTCAATAATCCAGAACCTGTAGTTCAGGTGTGGCAAACATCTCAACATTATTCCCCTCTTTGCCCTAGGGTCTAATTTCTTCTTACTCTGCAAGGTATTATATACCCATACCTCACAGTCAAACACTCGCAAGCTTCGGACGTCTGTTTTCTTGCCTGTCAACACCTCAAAGGGTGTCTTTCCGTTTAGCTTCCTCGTCCCTGTTACGTTCTGGATAGTAATTGAGGTGATCACGGCCTCCCCCAAGAGTGTATTCGGCAAACCTGAGTGAATCAACATGGTTATTGCGGTATCCATAACCTCTCTATTAAGTCTTTCAGCGATGACATTCTGCTCTGGCGTATATGGTGCGCAATATTACCATTGAAAGCCGAGCTCTTCAGGCTCTTTCTGGAGGCCTATATATTCTTCCCCATTATCCGAGTCTAGATTCTTAATACGGCAATCAAAAATCCTCTCAAATTTGGCTCTGATAAGTCTAAAACAAAAGTGAACATCTGATTTGTTCTTCATTAGCCGCACTTCCTTGTATCTGGTGTTTCTATCGATAAATGAAGCAAAATAACGGTTTCCCGCTATGATTTCTACAGGCATAGGACCACATACATCTGTGAACAAAACTTCCCCAGGCATCGATGGCATACTGCTCCTAGGTGCAAGCGTCAACTTAACTTGCTTTCCCATACTGCACGGTGTGCAGTCTACCCCATGGAGGGCATTGCTTTCAAGTCCAATCCATTCACGGTATTATTACGAGACATTTCATTAATCATTGCTTTGTTTCCATGGCCGAACCTTAAATGTCACAAGTCCAGTCCACTTGCACGTTCAGATGCAATGTTGTCTTGTTCATGAAGACTTATGTTCTCTATAACATATATTCCGTCTCATAGCAGTCCTTCGCAGATATTACGTCCGCCACGGGCTATAGTGCAAACTTCATTGCCAAAAGATATGTCATACCCTTCTGTATCCAATTTCGGGAAGGAGACCAGGTTGCTCTCCAGAGACGTGATATGCAAAGCATCATTAAGTTCTAGTGGACTGACCCCTACAGTTCGCCCTGCACTGTAGATTAAAACTGTTCCCATTTGACCCATTTGACGTGCATTCATGTTTCCGCCGTCAGCCATCGTAACTTTGCTTGCTTGACAACTCTTCAACGCGGAAAATAGTTCCTTGTCTTTAAACATGTAGGAGCTTGCACCTGAGTCAATCACAACCTTGTTGCGACTTTAACCTCTTGTGTGCACTGACATGGCTTTTGGAACATCAGGATTCCACTTCATTTTAGGACGATATTTTTGAGTTTTCTGACCTTCTTCCTTTGGAAGACGGCAATAGTTCTTATAATTACCTTTCTTCCCACAGTTATAACAGCATCCTTTTACTCTCACCCTGAGTGCCTTCTCCACCTTTGACTGTGGAAGGACTTCCTGAGCTTGACTAACATACTGTGAATGTCAGTTACTGTATTCATGCAACAGTCTCGCCGTGGCTTTGTCCCTTGTCAGCTCCTCATCCTTCATAGTTTGAAGAGCTGTAATGACCGATCCATACGGCGAACTTGCCGTAGCCCCAAAGCTTGCAAGAAGTGTAGCTACTTGCATAGATGAACTAACTGCACTTCCCATTCCCTCTAGTCGGTTAAACTGAGACTGTACTTTGTCTAAATATTATGACATGGTATAGGTATCATTGTACCGACAATAGTAGAGTTCAGTCTAGAACTGTACCCTTTTAGCGGAACTGATAGTCGCATACCTCTCCTTTAGCTTCAAGTACATTCTGTACGGGTTCTTTTTTCTCCTGCGACGGTCATTAGAGGCTTGTCTCCCAAAGCTTGAATGAGAAACATACGACACTTTGATATCTTAGCCTTGACGTCAACGGCCAGGCTACCTTCCATTTCGTCCCCCATAAGGTTCCCAGTTGTCAACATCTTGGAGCCCTCCCACAGCCTTCCTGTGGGAGGGCTCCAAGATGTTGGCAAGAGTGATGATGTGGAATTCCTCCTCCTCGATATGACCATTCGCACTGATGTCGGGTCTGGTAGGTTTCAGCCCTTCTCGCGATTCAAATTCTGTCTATAGAGCTGCCTTCTTCAAATCCCTAGCCATTAAAATGACGTGACATTCTTTTGGTAGATTAATTTCGTTTTCTTGCAAGCATTGTAGGAGGTTGTCGCCAAAACAGTTTTGAGTTTCACCGAAGCACCTTTTTGGGTACTGAGTGTACAGATTATAGTACTGTGAAAATCTGCTCCATCATCGAAGGGCAGGGGAGAAAATGGGTGGTTCAATCCGAAAACGCTTGAACCCGAACCAGGAAAAATGGAGCCTTACGCAAAGCGAAAAGTTTTTTGCCTAGAATTGTACCGAGGGGTAAGTAATTTCCAACAGCCGGAAGTGATCTGGTGGGGAAGCACCAGCCCGCTTCTAGGTTTTATAAGTTGTCCTGCGTTTCGCTGCAGGTGGATAAGCCGGGACACGAAAGTTAACTTGTCATGGGAACGTACATCAGTAGTTTAAAAGTTTTCTTAGTCCAGAAAAGACTTTAAGACGGAGGAGGAAGAGATCGAATAACGAAGAACTGCGTGGTATGCTGCAAAACAATCTCTTTGTTTCGACCTTCACAATCCCGTTACTCCTAATACTGAACACCAAGGGCATGTAACAGCCTGCAGGTGCAACAGGAGGGAAATTGGAATTTGAAATAAAAACTAAAGCCACTCTGAGAGGTCTCTCGGTTCAATACTTGTCTTTATTCCCAGAAGTGGACGGAGTACATCAATTGTTTCGAACTGGGGAGAGTTACGTACCCCCTAAAATCCATCTTCTGCTGCCTCTTTATGGTTTATCTTCCACCATTCTTTCGTGAATTGCGTCTGTAAACGTCTCGTAGGATTTAACTTCGCTGTGAAATGAAGTTTTGAAGGAGAAAATCCTATATTGTGTTAAGAAGAAGGACCAAGCGCGATTAGAGTCAGATGTGAATTGGTACGTTGCAATACTTTTGACCAATGCTGATCCGAAGGCTGTGTAGAACCCTTTTGACGCAGAGCTACAGGAGAGGAAAGCAGGTGCTGGAATTTACTGTTTTTCCGTGAATATTTCGTCCAAACCGCAGTGTACGAAGAGCTTTATTCAATATTCGCCGCAAGCAGGAATTCCGGGCCTCAATGAATCTCCCGGGAGCTAAGAAATGAGTTAATTGCCCTCCCGCAGCCAGTTAAAGGACGTTAATTAGCCCCCGACACTTTTGGGTATGGTTGAAATACTTTTTGTAGCACCCACTGTTCAAGTCAGTAACCCCTTTCCGTTGATCATTCGCCCGTACCTTTCTGAAATGCACTACGACAGTCTCTCAGTACCCTTAAGCAGCGCCCCAGCAGCACCTTTCTCTGTTTCACTTATAGAATCGCTTCTCTCTGCTCTTTTTCGATTCCGCTATCGTCTTGATCGTGTCCGAGTTGCGGTTTTTTTCACGTGCAAATTTTTGTGTGTTTTTTGTGCAGTTGAAATTTTCAAAAATTTTTCAAACTTTTGATACTGTAAGCAGCATAGTTTTAATACTGGGATGCTAAATACAGGAGCGTATCTGTGGGTAGGAATGGCAGGTACTCTACTTCTTACATGCAAGTCACAGTTACCAATAAGAGAGCTGGGTAACCAAGAAATTCGGTCTGCAACAAAGGCTTTCCTGGTTATCCAGCTCTCTGTGTTCCCTATGGTACATTATTCTGTGTATTTATCCTACATTCCTTACAAGAGTGGTTAGCCCTGTGTAGAGTAACTAGACTGGACTATTGGTTTAACTGAGTTACCTTGGTAGAACCGTACTTTTGACCAAGTCCGCAAGTGATAGTTCCCTCACAGATATTCTCTACAATGGTATTGCACTCGTTTTCTGTTTATTAGTTTCATGTGCTGGGTTAAGCTCTATACGGTTTAACTCATAGTGGACTCACCCCAAGGGTTACGTTCTCAGAACGGGTTTTCTTTGGTTATTCTCGAGTTAAAGGTCGGCTCACAAAGATTTCTAATAGAGGAAGCTTTCTTCTGTCTAAGTGGTAGACAAGTGGAGATATCGTAAATGAGTTGCTGAGTCGCACCAGAATTTATGAATGATTATATATTTTTATAAGACACTATATCCATGGGTAGAGAGCAGAGGATGAGTAAGTTGCAAATTTGAGCTACAATTTTTTGTCTTTCCTTTATATTATCTTGATGGAGTGTTAAGGTTGGGTATAACTCGTTTATAAGTTCACTTCAGCAAAACTTTCAGTGTTGTTTAATAGTTTCCGTGATGCTTTAACGGTTCTTTCATGTTTGCATTCAGTCGAAAATATCTACTTAATAAGGTGGGTCAGAACAAATTCATAAGTACCCAGAATTCTTTCTGTTTTGCTTCGACGTTTATGAACAGAAATGCATCGAAGCCATTGATACACGCCTGTTTTTGAGAACTTTGTGCCGTAGCCGCGGGAAGATTTCAAACTCGTGGTTGAGACTGAGTTTGTTGAACATTAATATTTTATTCGAGCATCAAGCCCCGCTTGAAGAGGTGTGTTCATTTTATCTCTCGGTGTTTCCGAATAATTTTATCGCTATTTCCGGTACCAGTGCTCGGAAATGGTGGTGAGATTCTATGAGGGTATAAAGTCACTTATTATTCCGGACTTCCGTAAAGGGAATTCATGAAATTTCGAAGCTGCAACTACCGTTGCTCTCAGCGTTGATGTATAGTTTACGGGGAATTTTTGTACACTAACGGTGGTTAATTTTCCAAAACTTGGAATAACACGGGTTCTATTCCAATGTAGGTAGGGAACCTCTAACATAATCATAATGGGCAGTGACAGAAATAATAGATCGATAACGCGTACTTTACGTGCCATAAAGTAATATATTCAAAGTGAAACACTGTAAATTCACCGAAAATACAGGGAAGAGAAGTTTGAATTACATCACGCCGAACAATGGAGAGCCGAGACACGGTAATTATTCGAATATATTTGACTAAGAAAACTAGTCGGTTCACGAGACTTCATGAGCACTCAGGTAAGACTAGAAATGAGTGTCAGTGTATCCCGGGATCAACACAGTAATAATTTTTATAACATTATTCGAGCGAAGTTCTCGAAAAACAATGTAAAGTAGAGATTCTCTGATGAAGAGTATAATAAACTCAAGTCTAGTCATTTAGACATCATCCCCATTGATGGAACTATACCAGTGGGGTCATTGTTATTACTTCAAGGTATATTGCACGGAACAGTTGTCAAAGTCCTACACTGCATGATGACGGATGCAGGGAAACGTGATTTCAACTGAGTTCCTTAAAAAATAGGAACTTTTTTGAGATCCGGCGTGAACGAGTCATTTCTCGCCATTCACAGAAGTTATTTCCAGAGAAATAATCTCAAATCATTTTCGACTGATCGAATTGGCAAGATAATCTTATCCGCACTTCTTATTTTACTTTGTCCCAAGCAAGGTATGGTTTTTTTGGGAACATCGTGGTTTTTTGCCCTCAATCAAAACTTAAATTAAAAAGGACGTATTATTATGTTGAAATATATCACTATTTCGGTGATTGATCCCAATGCCGGAAATCGAAATGATTTCGATTTTCGTTTTTTGAATACTACCATAAATAAGAATAATGACACGTCACCTCGTGCTGATGAAATGTTCGATCGCAGTGAAGGTGCGAGATTTTTCTCCACGTTAAAGATCTGGAAATGATTTTTTGTTAGGGGTGAAAATAGAGAACATCGAAAAAAAATACGTCCAATAAAAAAATATGGGTAATCATAAAATCTTGCTTTTCTGTCCTTACTTTTCAATGCACCTGCTACGTCCCCAGTTTTAATAAACAGATCTACTACAACTTCATAGACGTCTTTTGGCTTTTTACATGGCTCATGTAAATAATGATCCATTATCTAAACTACTTCAAAAATAAAGGCGAAGATTGCAACCATTGGGAAGTTGTATTGAGCTGCTTGATGAACACGAGCTGTGTATCTCTCCAAATAAATTTTCTTTCTTTCAGACTAAGCTTGAGGTTCTAGGTATAATCTTTGGTAATGAAGGCATTCGTGTCAACGCTGACAAGATCTAGTGTTTTAGACTTTGATAGAAAGCTGAAAATTTAACGGCGTAGAGAATTTTACTAGGCACAATAAACATTTTCCGAATGTTCATACCGAAATTCTCCGAAATTGCTGCACCCCCAACAAGTCCGACAAAGAAGGATCGAGTCATATGTAAATGGGTTGAATAGTGTGACTAAACTTCCCAGAAGCAAACTTAAGCGATGATGTTGGCTCCAATATGAGCAGCTTTTGATTGGAACAAGCTATTTCCGGATAACTTTGATACTTCATCGTTTGTTTTTGGTTGAACTCTGAATAATTTGCATGAAAATAGAAGAGGCTGGGTAACTTCTTTCTATTCCAAGAAGCTGTCACCAACTGAATCGGACTAAATTGAAAAATACAAAGAGCTTCTGGCTTGGATAAGCTTCCTGGAAAGATTCAGTTGCTCTCTTAGGCTATCAGAGTTTGATATTTTCACTGACAACTAGGTCCTTAAGAGCTTCTTCGCAAAAATGAGGCTGATTTGTAAAGTAGCATATTGGTGGGAAACTCTCTGAAACTTCATAATATTTCCATTAACAGTCCAGCACGGAAAAATTCACGTCTTTGTAGACTCATTACCACGACCACGTCATGTAATACGCGGAGATCCGGAATTTTCGGTGAATAACGTTGAAGTTCCCAACATTTGTATGGATCAGATAATTTATTGGTATGAACACGGCCCATATCTATGGTTCGCTGGAAGAAGCTCTGAAAGAAAAATGGCCAAAACATGATTTTGATAAGCAGAAACTTCAGAAATTCAGCTGCTGTTCTGAGGGAATGGTTCAACGCGATTTTGCGCGTTAACAATTTTTTGTGTTGCGAATATCAGCGTTGGATATTTTTCAAATTCCTCACGACTATAAGATTAGTTGAAATTTCAAATTTTCAAAAACGCTGTCCAGATTACAAAAATTCTATTCTAAGAATAAGAGCCGGAATTTTCAAAATTATATCGAAGATGTGTCATACACCAGCAGTATAAGAAACATAATCAGAATTAGTTGACCGATCCAATGTTGCTCAAACTGCCTAATTGCAAATGGTTGTCATTAGCTATATATTTCGTAGGGCGGCTGTCCCGCACGAAGAGTACCTTTGTTGTAATTAAGACTTTTTTTGAGTGAGCCACTCGGCGAGTCTACTGTCTGAAGTCAAAGATATCTGATATTGCTCAACAGACTATTACAGAAATCTATACAAAAATCACTAAGAACCATAGCTTGCCATGATTCAGCCTCGGATAATTATAGCAAATTCATTTCAAATAAAATGGAAGACAGTAATGAATCTTTTTAATACGGAAACAATAATGCCTGCCTGTAGACAATTACTAGTTAATGGCGCTTCCGAAATTAAAAAAAATTTGATCGAGAACTATCTTCTTTGTTTCCACTCGTATCATCAAGATGACTAATATTCACTGCTCCCTTCTCCATAGTTTGCAAACAATTATCTATGAGCGATGATATTTTTATGTCACCACTTGAGATACAGTTGGGATGGATTCCAGATTCGCCTTTGGGGTTTCTGACAAGCAGCACTATATCTCTCCAGAGATTGGACCGTCAAGGTTTCTATTGAGGATGCACAGTTTGCCAACAAATTTGCGAAGGTTCGTGAGGCTGTTTATGCTTCGAGGTGATATAATGTTCCAAACTATAAGCTCGGCTCAAAGCTGTAGATAAATCGCACATTGGTTATGGATATCTATTCTAGGTCTCAGGACTCGAAAATCTTGGTATGCAACGGTTCGTGCCATTTTTGGTAAACATGATAATTGCCTTCCGGTTGGATCTCCCCGCTCATTTTAAGATCCAGTTGGTCATTCTTATCATGAGCACTACACCATATTTCGAGCAACCTAATTACATTGCCCTCCCCACTTCTCCTACGTCTGGATTGCTTGTTTTGCCTGTCTGCTGTAAAATAAGTTTGGGGATGTGTTGGATCATTAGAAAGTTGGTCTTGAGCATTATTTCTTGGTTTTAATGTGAGGTATGCCACGCCATGATGCGGAGTAGCAGCCAAAAAAGAATTTGTTGACATTATGAGAGATAGATCTGTTGCTGTAGCTGATTCTTTCCATAAATACATTCTAGAACACACCATTTTTCCGCAATATCATTAAAGACTACTTCAATAGTCTGGAGGAGGGAATATTGTGTTAATGTCTCCGTTAGACGAATTTGTAATAGAGACTTATTCTCTGTCTTGATTCTGTTTCTCTATTATAAAGTGGTGTGGCAGGGAAATTGAATCGTTTTATATGCCTCTAGAAGTACTGTGTAACAGGGTACTTGTTTTATTGCTGCGCATTTATTTCCCTTTACAGTGCTTTACTTTACGTGCACTACGTCATTGTTACCTCTATTTGCTTATGTCGCCGTATGTTCCACTCACAGTAAACTAACCCAAAGATTTCGTGCGTGCTTTGGGTTTGCACCTCCGCATGGATAAGTGTGCCGTCTGGTGGCCAACCGCTCCCCCCCGTCTGTTCAGCAGTCCTTCCCAGCCGACCTTCGCCAGGACTATAGTGAAGGGACAAAAGTGCTTCGCGCCCCAATCGGATCGGACCTATTCGTGGAGCGCGAGTTCTCAAAGCATGTCGCTTCACTGAAGCCTCTCCTCAGCGCTTTGTTAACCCTGGAGGACACTCAAGTAGCTCTCCATCTACTACGGACCTGCTTCGGCGTATGTCGCATTAACTACCTCCTACGTGTAGTTCCCCCTCATTCCACTGCTAAGGGGCCGCGGAATTCGATTCCGCTGTTGAAGCTACACTGCGGGGGTTGATGGGCGGGGTTCTGGACAACAACACTTTTCGGGAATTACAACTCCCTGTGGCGCCCTTCGGCCCCTCAAGCCAACTTTTGGCATTGGGCTTCGCTCTGCGAAGCTCACTGCGGCGGCTGCGTTCCTTTCCTCCGTGTCCCTCACGCGTGCCCTTTGCTCTACCCTTCTGCCTGTGCTACCGAACACTGCTCTTCATTCATACAAATCCGCAGTTCGGGCGCACGACGACTGGAAGACACAAGTGGCACCCGAGAAGGTGGTCCATTTCACGGCTATCGACTCAGTGCAGAGGTTTGGGCAGGGCCAACTCGTCCGCCCAGTTGAGGAAAAGGCCTTTGATGCCATGCCGAAGGGGGATGAGAGGACTGTTGCATTCCGAGCCTCGTTGTCAGTGGAGGGTTGCAAGGACTGGCTGTCATGCCAACCGGCTCCGGGGTTGGGTACCTACATCCCGGACCGCAATTACAAGACGTGGTTGCAGTTCTATTGCAGAGTGCCACTGTTTCCTCCAGCCTCGAAATGCCACAAAGGGGGATGCACGACCCTCATGGATCAGTATGGTGACCACGCGCTGTGCTGTGCCTATGGATCCACACGCGGGTGGCGGCATAACTCGCAGACACGTTTGTTTGCTGCAGATCTCTCCAAAGCTGCCCGACACCCTGTCCTCGAGCCGCCACAACCCGGCCATGCAGTTCGCCCGGACATCAAGGCGCTTGGAGAGAACGGGGGCACGGACTATTACGATGTAACCGTTATCCATCCCCTGACCCCCGCCCGCCTTCCCTCCCTGGCGCGATGCCCACTCAAGCCCCTTAACCATGCTCGCCTGGGCAAGGACACTCGCTTTGCCGAGTTGATACGTTCCAAGGGTCCTGGGCATCGCTTCATTGCCCTTCCACTCTCCACGCTGGGGGGCTGGCACCCTTCCGCTCGGGACTTCGCCAACCGGGTTGCGAATGGCATTGCCGCACGGGCAGCCGTTCCGATTGCTGATGCGCAGCGAACATTGTTCGCTCGTCACGCGGCGAGACTCGTCCAGAATGACGCCAGTTGTTTGTTGGAAGGAGTCTTGAGCGACACTTAGGCTACAACTTGAAATTGTGTATACAGTGTATTCCAGAGAACCATTTTTCCCCCTTTATTCCCAACCAATTTTCCCAACCGTTCCATTACTCGCAGTAAACCAAAACCAATTTTCACCCAAAGATTTCACGGCGAGACTCGTCCAGAATAACGCCAGTTGTTTGTTGGAAAGAGTTTTGAGCAACACGTAACGCCACAACTTGAAATTGCGTATATTCCAGAGAACTTCCGTTCTCAGGGTATGTACTACAGTACATCACTGTACTGTACTGTACAGTGGCTACCCTACTTCAGCAGTCCTCGTCTGCGATGGCTCTTATCAGGAAAATTAAGTATACGAACCCATTCATGGTAAAGGTACTTGGCCGAGAGCTGTTCAAGGCAGCGGGAGTCAGCGTTCAATACGAAGTGGAGTACGTACTTCCTGGACTGAACGCGCGACCCGCAAACATTCTGGTGTACCCAAGGTCTGATGTAACAAACACCCAGTCCCCTCTCCCAGTGGCGTATGACGTGACTGTATCATCCCCGTTCCAGGAGAGCTATAAGTCAATGGCAGCACGAGAAGCGCGAGCTGTTGCAAACGCAGCAGGAAAGCGGAAGGAGAAAGACATAGCTACGAAAGTGGCAGCGATTCCAGGCGAGGCAATGCCGGGACGATCAAGGCTAGGATGGGATTTTGTACCACTGGTCTTCGACTCGTTAGGAACACCCTCTTTAGAGACATCCAAGGTTATAGAGACATACGCGGCAGCAGTAGCGTCTCGTAGCGGATTCTCGACTGGAGGAGTGAAGACTCGCCTGTTTCAGAAGCTTAGCTACTCAATCTGGTCAACATGTGCAGCATCCGTAATTTGTCGCGCACCGCAACACGTAGAGCCTAGTCATCCAATTCCAACTTAATTTTAAGTACTTTGCAACGTTGCACATTTGGACTGTACACCAATGATAAAAGAGGGGAAATTTTTGGGTTATTTTAATGCATGGAAGATGTGGTCGGTTATATCCTCGCGGCTAATGCGTTCTGTGGGGGTAAGTCGTCACTGATAAAAGATGAACAGATGGCATGAACCCATTCAAGTAAACCCAAAAACGACCCAAAGATTCCAACACTCAAGATAAGTAAAAAGTAAAAGATTTTTTCTTCTTCACGTAAACCACCCCAATTACCCAAAGATTCCTCCCTTGGTTATATTATACTGTGTATGGCATTATTATGTGGTGACAACTCTAATTTCTGTTGCTCACTATTGGATAAGCACAAATCTAGAAGTTATACCGTAGAGCTAAAGTGCAGTTCTGTCCATAGAAGGGAGCTCATCTGCGTTCTATGACGAATCCAGATTCACTTGATTGATCCTTAGCCCCTATCTTTCTGCAAATCATTACCAGTCTCCACTGCTCCTTTAGCTGCGCCCCGACTGCTTCTTTCTCTGTTTCATCTTCCCAGTCGGAGCTCGGCACTTGAACGTCTGTGCGATGCTAAGCGATGTCGCGCGCAGTGTTGCTGTGAAGGCTATGGGGACATAATGGAAGGCATAAAAATCATCACTCAAGGGCACTCCACAGCGACATCAATGTCCAGTGCTGCATACCTGATGGCTGGTCTAAAGCCTGTATTGTAGGCGGATCTGCGCGCTACTGCTCTTCTGGTTTGAGGGCTTACATCCACTATGCCGGCCAATCCGCGACTGCTTAATGTAGCACTGGAAACAGCTGACCGTGTCTTGCAAATATTAGGTCACCCCAGTTGTTCCCTCTACGGTCAATATCTTCCAAGAATAAAACCACCCAAACCTTTTCCACGTATCTCTCAAGAAATATCCGGCTTGTCTTTAAGACATAACGACATGACCTCATTCTCCAAATTTACACTACCAACTTTTATCCCCTGAGACAGGATTCTTATGCTTGCATGGCCGTACGGTGAATGCGCGTGGTGTCGAATGTCTTTCGAGGGACGGCGGCAGATATTAAAGGTGATCCTCGGCACGGGGACAGACGCTTGCCCAGAAATGATATTGGAAGCTCTGTAGCGCTCCCGAACCATATCCATCAAAGATACCTCATGAGCATGCAAAAACTGTGTATGGGCAGATTGCAGAGTTAGGGGTTGTGTCTGGAGAGCAGGACCGCCCTCCGACACTAAAAGGACGAATACCATTACTACCTGCACCACTTATCCACCATTCTCATACGCTACAGCGTCAGGGCCAAATTGAAAGGGGAAATGTTTGGGTGTTTTACTTTTGGGTCAAACAACGCTCAGGCCGGCATGTTGTTGGGGAAGAGGGGCGACAGAAACTCTCCCGCGAGAGATATCGCTTCCGTAGGCGTATAGCATGTAGAGATTGCGTCGGCAGCGCTTGGAACTCAAGGTCCTACACCAAGAATGAGAATAATTTTACGGCATTATTATCGCAATGTCTTTCTCCGGAAGATGGTGAGACTAATTTTTCATATGGAATACAGTAGGACGGTGTGCACTGACTGGAAGGAGACAGAGGATGAACTTATATGTGCGCTCTACTACGGTACAGTACGGTACCTGTACGATACCTGGGGGTACAGTAATGTAGAATTTATTGCTAGTGATACGTCTCGCGGGAGGGCATCAACTTCACTCGCGCGAGATGGATGATGCAGATCGGAAGGGCTACAGGGCCGCAGGTGGAGGGCTCTGCTAATTACTGTTTAAACTTTAAACGGTGGAGATTTTTTAATTTATTTTTCCGTGGAGGGAATGTGGTGCTCTACTGGTTAGGGGTGTGGAACGGCTATTTTCCGAAGACTAACGAGGGGGGCCAGGTCTGTGTAGTAGAGATCCTGAAAATGAGGCAGTCAGGCTGGACGACATTTTTTTTATTTTGGTGCTACCTCATTCATTTTTGGCGCAACTATTATTGTTGACACTGTCACGACAGTTTTTACTCCTTTGTCTCGACACCCCAATCTTACCGTAAGTGTACAGTACTGTACTGTACTGTACTCGGGTGCTCCAGATAGATGGCGCTTGCAGCAAATAATTAACCAAAAATCTGAATCTCATTTCACTGCAGTCCTGGATTTGCTCGTATGTACTGTATGATACTGCACATTTGCCTGTTTGGTTTTTCGTAACGTCTCAGGTTGACGATGATATCTGGAAATGAACGTTTACATATCAACGGTAACCACTGATGCGGCTTGTTTGCTTGCTGGCCTCCACACTTCTTCCTGCTTCAAGAGCGGGGGAAATTGGGTGTTTTATTGATTGATAAATAGGTTAGCTTACGGTCCAAAGTGCATCAAATAATTGATACAAGTGTTCGGCATTAGGAGTGAAACGCCATCAGCGACATTCTAGTTGACTGGGTATCAGCCAGCTTATCTATTACAGTAAACGAACTACCCGTGCCCCTCTTCTTAGGCATCTCGATTGCCATATGGTACGATACTGAATATTGAAAGGTTGTTTAGAGTGAGTCACTTCGGACAAGGTAACACGGTCCAAGAGTGCTTCCTAGTCTGGGGCAAACATGCCAAACGGAAAATGTGTCTCATTCCTCTTGTGAGATCTTATGGTTGAAGCAATATCGGACAACGCCAATTTACGGGAAGAATTTTCTTCGCTATTCAGCATAATATTCCAGTTTGTGCGTAAGGTTTAACATTGAATAACGAGGCTCATGGGTAACGTTTGGGTCAGTGAACTTTTCAACATGTGCACAGTGACTGACGTACTCAAAACACTCTCCGTGAATTATTTACGAGGCAGCCTGGAGCGTTCTGTAATTCCTCATGCAATCCATAACGCTGTCAATTATCATAAGATTAAATTCGGTGAATTTGGAGGAATAAGAAACACTTCATTGCACACAACTGTTTTGTGAGAAATGGAGGAAAGTTTGGATCGACTTGCGGTTATTAGTTGATACCTTTCGGTTTGAGAAAGATGATAAGAAAATAGTTAGACCTCCCATATTGTATGATATCGATGGGCAAAAAGATAGCCCTGAATGTGGAGGGTTTGAGACAACCCCTTATATTCTTTGGATCATATTTTATCATAGGACAGATTCGAAAATTCTGAGGGGTTTTATTTGGGGGCTCAAACTTCAAGCCCTCGATAGGTACGAATATAGGCTCAGTTCATATCCCCTTGACGATCAATTTGTCTTCACTTGAGGCATGGCTGAATTTCCTGCCTACGTTTGGTACAGTCCTGAGAACTAATATTCCATTCCAGGAAAAATGCTGTACAGTGCAGAATCATTTGACGCTCCATTTCCACTTTGATCGGATATATCTTCCAAGAGTAAAATACCCAAACCTTTCACCCTTTCCACTTTGCAGCTTGAGGAGATGGGAGGATTATTGAACATCATCTAGCCAGACTATTGGGGTTTCAAGGGCCAGTTTTACACAGATGAGTAGAAATGACACTGTTACCCAGAAATTGCGTTGTCATCCTGGATTATTGCTTGAATCAGTCAAGTTGACTTGCTGTGCATTATTGCAATCTCAAAAGAGGGGAAGTGGGGTTTAATTGAGGTGCTGTACTCGATCTCTCTGTAACAACAATGGAGGAGACGCGGCCTAATTTGCGTAGCAACGGTCAGTCAGTGTACACTCGAAATGACAAGTGAGCAAAACATCATCTCATTTAGATACCCTGAGAATGTCGTTTCTCTTGAACATTACGTATTGATACCTGCAGATTGTGGCATGAAGATTCGCTCAAGACCCCTCTAAACAAGTGACGTTATTCTGGGCGAGTCCCGCCACGTGACGAATGAACAGTGTTTGCCGAGCAACAGCGATCGGAACGGCTGGCCGTGCGGCAATGCCAGTCGCAACCCGGTTGACGGAGTCCCGAACAGTCGGGTGGAAATCCCCCAACGCGGAGAGTGGAAGGGCTACGAAGAGATGGGAAATGGGATAAATAGGGGGAAAACGTTTGGGTGTTTTACTGTTGGTAGATATTTCCGACCAGACGGATAAATAGTGTAGTTTAATGGAAATGGGGTTAAATGGGAACGTTTTTTTTTTCCTGATAAAAGCGGGTTGATTTACTGCCAATGGTGCGAATGTCGGGAGTCCCATGAACTTGTATTACTGTACTTTTTGTATAATGTGTAAACATTAGTGATGTCGTCCTTGGAATTAGTACAAGGTAACGGTGTCGGAACTTGCTCAAGATTGCTGAGCGAGCTATTGAGAGAAAAATGGTGGTGTACTTACTGCGAGCCTTCGGAGGGCTGGAAACCGGGGGAATTCTAAGCTGGGCGTTGTGTAACGGAGAGGGTGACACACGCCTCCACTACATCTGTGCACAATTGCAATGGGCCTTCATCAAAGATAGTCTCAATTTTGAAGCTTCATTACAATGCGCTGTAGGCACTGTGTTATGCAATTCAGATGTGACAATCCCGACCAACACGAATGGAAAGGGCGCGACCATGTACGATGAAGGCAGTTCCCACAATAACAATTGTAAATATAATTTTGTTTCGTGAGTGACGCGAAACCCCGTTTCTGGTCAACGAGAGAAGAGCGATAGGCGAGCTAACCCGGTTGTATTCCAGTATCGTACTAGGGATTACAAAGGAATTGCTAACTGGCATTGCATATTCCAGATATAAATCCAGGTAGGTTGCGCGACCAACTCCTGCAAGCAATGATTCGTGGGAAATTGAGGAGGTGAATAAAGATGGAGAACTGAGAAGAAAAGACCAGCAAGGAATGATGTTCATACGCCTTTACGCAACATTATTGCATATTTGATGTTGATTGAAATGGTGTTGAAGATACAACAAGATCTATACGTTAGTGTATACTGTATACATATGGACATACATGCCGTTATCCATGCAGCAATCAACTGAATGCAAGGGCAGGAGGAACCGACAACAATCAAGTTGGCTAGCCACCAACATGGAGAGTGGCGTCCCCGCCCTCATACAGTATCTCATCATATCTGACAAGGGGAAACTGTTGGCCTTGTTCATTACTGTTAGGACATGATCGCCAGTGCCCAGCTCGTACAGGGTTACCGTGTACTGTATTACTCTTGAACATATTACAGCACCAGGCGCATACAGGACACCATGTAATGTATTGGAACGGCCCATACAACCCACCCTGTAAAATGCTGTTCATTGCCAAACAACTTTATTATTGCAGCCGTTGGGACGACAATTCAGGCGCAGCCAAGCTAGGAGACTTGTTACGTTTGCTTCGAACGTATCGTACTTCCACGTCGATCAACCTAGTGTCCGGTCACGCATACGTTGAAGGTCTCGTGTCAATATGGTCATTCATCCCAGATACTGTACAGTATGCAATACAATCTTCCTTTTCTGTCAGCCATGCAAGATATGACAAATGATCTCCTTTTTGACGAAAGCCACTCTATCCATGCGGGCTTCGACAGCCTGCGAGCAGCACCTCGCGCACAAGCGTTACTTGAACGAAAACCAAAACACCAGCTCACAGTTGGTCGAGCAGAATACTAGTTGCGTGATGGGAGAGCGCGCGTGTTGCTGGCCACCGACTTCAGGGCAGAAAGAAAGGCAAATAAAACGCTCAGTATATCTTGGACCTCTGACAAAGTCTTGGAAGGTACTATGAGCAGCTTTTTATCATTGAAAATACAGTATCTGAAACCAAATCCCATTACTGTACGAAAGCATCACCTTTAATGATCAATACTCAGGAGACCGCTAGCGCCATACAGCGCAGGGCCTGAGACTACACACCAGGGGCCACTGTACACCATCAGATGATGGTTCGATGGTTCCGCTAGAATCGTTTTCGGTCATAACTTCCAACGGACTTTCTGCTCTAAACGGGGGAATTTTTGGGTTATTTTAATGCATGGAAGATGTGGTCGGTTATATCTACGCGGCTAATACGTTATGTGGGAATAATTCGTCGCTGATGGGTAACACTACAGTACATTACCTTTCTTACAGAGCTGGCTCAATACATGCAAGCATGCCGCGTTGGACATGACGGCCGCAGCATCGTGCCTTTGGGTAATCACCGCTCTAACCATCCCATAGGTCTCCATCGCTCGAACGGCCACGTTCCGCGCGACATCGGTTAGCACCGCGTACGCGTCTGGGTGCCAGCCTCCAAGGGTGGATATTGGGATAGGCACAAGCCTCCCTCTAGTAGCAGTCGCGAGCAGTGGTTCATACCTTCTACGTTTGGCGGAGATGGCTGCGTTGAGGGAGGTAAGTGGGTTGAAAGTACGCACTATCCTATTGGAGGTCGCAAGAGGATTGACGAACGTGACGTCAAAAAAGTCCGTTCCTCCGTTGCTAACCATTGCCTCGATATCCGGCCTTGTGCGGTGAAGCCCCTGTCGCCGTTCGATAGCCGGATGACGGGCTGCCTTCTGGAGGTCTTGGGCGAGGAGGACGACTTGACGGTCGTGTCGTCGGGTGCGGTGCCCGCCATGCAGGCAGTGCATGAGGTGATCCCCGTGGCAGTCGAGGAACTCAGGGCAGTTTGGGCGTGGGCACGGCGTGTCTGGGGCGAAGAGCGGGACTTGGAGGTAGTACTGGAGCCACACTGAGAACTCACGGGCGTCAATATTGGTCTTGAGGCCGGGGCACGGAGCACAATGGACCCATTCCTTTGCGCCGGGAAGGCCCATAGAAGCCCGGAAAGTTTGCCTTCGTTGGTCGCCGAGAGGGATCTCTTCTTGAACTGTCGCATGGACTGCTTCTGGTAGTGTCTCTTGCGGAGGGGTTTTGCTTGACCAAAATACACTAAAGGGTAGGAGTCGTGAGGGCAGGCAGGATATCGACCATATTCGGTGGGCGCGGACGGCATCATTGTACGTCGAAAGATCCGTGATAGGTGCCGGCAAGATACCGGTGGCCAGGTGGCCAGCCTGTTTGCAGCTGCGCTGGAGGCAAGGAAAGCGGCCCCAGCGATGCTTTTCGCCGATGTGAACCCTAAACCGAGGGTAGGTTTGTTAGGGTCCTGGGGTTTCACCGGTAGCTGGAGTTCTCGGAATATATCCGAGTCCAGTGCTCTAAGCTGTACTTGCCCGTCTTATTACGTATGGTTCTAAACCTAGCATGAGTCACCTGGATCAATCTCATCCAGTATTCAATGAACTCTGGAGCGAGGATTACAGTCGCACCATGATTTTCCGTTCATCAATTAATACACAGTTCTCCAAGGGGCGCTTTAATCTTTCAAAGAAAAGGTCGGCCGTGGCCCGGAGTAACCTAGAGGGGTGATCAGTAGTACCTCCAAGTACAGCCCACAGAGGTATTGTGCAACAAATCCCAATCCATCCAACCCTCTTCACTTGACTAACCATTACACCGTAGATGTCAACAACAAACCTTCTCGACCCACTCCATAATCACTGCTGTAACAGCATAGGCAACAATGAGAAGCAACATGGGTCGCGTTGGCGAAGAAATTGCTGTGGTTGAATTCATCATGGTCCGAGTTAACTTTCTCTTTGCTCCGGCATTACATCGAATCTTGGAATTTCCGGCCGACCAAACGCAGTCCTTCTCAGCGCATGACTGTTTCTAATCTACCCCTGGAAGCGCGACCTCCCAATAAAATGTTTACAGCGGTGTGTGGCTGGACAATTTTGCGAAGTGTGTAGAGTGGTGAGGGAACATATCGATATGTTTTCTACTGTACCCTGCATGAGAGAGGAGATACCACGAGAATGGAAATTTGGGCATGTCTTGATATTCATGATGCTGTCAAAGACGCCCGGAACAATTCTTGTTTTGGTTGTCATGGAAAAGTCATCGGAATGTTTGGTTTTTTACTGTGTAAGAGCAGGTTCGATGTTCAAACATGTGTTTGGATACTGCAATCAACGAATTCATCAAATTGTGAACTGCGGATGAACACAATTTGAATTTTGGAATATTTCAGGGATGTGCTTTTCGCCACAGTTTAGCCAGATTTTTCGCTTAACGTGCAGCGCTACCAGTGACACCTTTGTTATGGTTGTCAATGACTTTTGTCAGCATTGAGAGGACTCAATACGAGCTACTCTTCTGATTGTTTCTCTGAGAGGAACGTTACTGTCTAGGATTTCTTGATATCGCTGTTGCGTAACTTCCATGCATGCACTTGTCGTGTACACGCCTTTGAGCAACGCAATCTGAGAGCGCACAATCGCTCTCGTCGCGAGCTGCTTTGCTGTCAATAAACGATAATCTCTCCTTCGACTCTCCTGTAAGCTTGCTTGCTAACAAGTTTTGCAGTTAAAAGTCACCGGGCGACGGGCGCTATGGAGTCATTACCCAGAGAGCTCGCGCAAATTTTTGTTCGTTGTTAGTCAAATTTGGATATTTGGCCCTGGCACTGCCAGCGCCAAAATGATACCATCGTACCTGTAGTACATAATCAACGACAGAAACGGTACCGCGAAACTATATTCTAAGACCCATCTGTACGTGAGATGGCATAAGATAGATATACCTACGGAGGTATTTAAAAAGGTTGGGGGGGGATCTTTTAATGTTGTGTTCAAACCCCTGAACCATATAGATAGTGGGTTACACTGGAAAAGGTTAAATTTAAGGACTGTCATTATAAAACTGTATTCTGATCCTTTTGACTTCTAATAGTGAAATAGTCTTTTTCATAAAGGTAATCTGGCAATAGCAAACGCTAGATGCATAGAACGTACTGTACTGACAGTTACACTGTATAAGACATGGCCTGGAAAGAAAGGCCTTTCCTCCCATTTTAGCGCATGATTCCCTGTTGACAAAGCACGAAATTATTGCCAGTAGACAGTTTCCATAAGGAGGCCAATTAATGCCCAAGAAAGGGACTCACAGATATTTAATCATTACGTAGGTAGAGTGTGCTAGAGCAATATTACGAGGCGCTCTAATCAAAATAAAGGCTTCAGTATCAACTCGGACAATAATGACGTTACGGGGATTAATTTTTGCTTTACGTTATGCGTACACGACTGAGTTTATTGCGTCCAATGAATGTGCAATGTTATATCGTAAACGACTGCCTGGGGGCATCATAATACGTTTATTGCTCTTTTGGGTTCAGAACCTTGAATTTATGTGACACTAGAAATATCTGCAGTTATCGTATACTGCGGTACAATCCGGCATTATTGAGCTGACAAACAGTCTACTTTCGGCTCCGTAAGAAGCATCTGTCGGAGACACTGCTGATTTCCTTTGCACAATGGTCATTGAAGCCACAATATTTAAATCTTCTGTCATTAGCTCCCTACAGGGGGAAAGTTGGTTTAGTTTACTGGAAGTAATGGAACGGTTGAGAGTCCTCTGTATTTGTAATCAAACCATTGGCGGGACCTACATTGCAAGTGCTTGAGCGTGTGTACCAGCTAGAAAGTAGCTGGTAGACCGGTTGACAAGCAGGCTGCGTTAGAAGTGACCATCAACGCCGCGTGTCGTTGGAGGAGAATTGTCCTCACCCTGGAGTATTGGTCCAGGGCTCGGTTGGCGACTGCTCGGGCTACCTCCGTGATGTGGCGGAACGCTTCGGGATGCCACCCCCCGAGTGTGGAGATAGGAACGGGCACGAGTCTGTTCCTGCCAGGTAAGCTGGCTAAGAATCCCTGGTATTTTCGGAGCTTGTCCGCGTGGGCTGCGTTCAAGCTGGTAAGGGGGTTGAATGTTCTCATTCTGAGGTGAGAAGGGGCCAGCGGGTTCACGAAAGTCACATCGAAGTAATCGGTGCCGCCAGTGGCGCCCGTTGCCCTGATGTCCGGCCTTGTTTTGTGTTCCCCGTGCGACCGGGGCTCGACGGCAGGATGCCTTGCGCCAAGGCTCAGGTCGTTACTTAGTAGGGTGACCTGGTCATCGTGGCGGACGATCCGTTGCGCTCCGTACCTGCAGTGGATCAAGTGGTCGCCGTGGACGTCCACTGTTTCCGGGCAACCGACTCTTGGACATGGGGTTCCTTGCTCGAAGAGCAGGGCTTGGCAATAGTATTTGAGCCACACCGAGAAATGTCGTGTGCCTATTGCGGTTTTCAAGCCTGTTGTGGGAGGGCAATGGACCCATTCCTTGGCACCTGGGAGACTCATTGAGGCCCTGAAGGCCTGTGTACGGCAACTACCCACCGGAAGCCCTTCATGTATTGCAGCATGGACTGCGTCAGTCAGTGTCTTTTGCGATGGAGGGTTAGAGCAAAAACGACTGAATGGGAGCCTGTCGACCGGGCGGCAAGATGAATTCCATTGAGTGAATGCCATCTTGGCCTCCTCGTAAGTTGCCAAGTCGCTCACTGCAGACGGCAGGCATCGCTCACCTAGCTTGTTTGTATGTGAGCTAGACGCGAGGAAGGCGGCTGCGCCGATGTCTTTGGCTGATGTAAGACCGATTCCTAATGTGGGCTTTTTGTCCTCAATTTGTTTGAGCGGGAGTTGCAGTTCCCGAAAGACTGTGCTGTCGAGGACGCCTCCTGCCAAAGTCCTCATTGACTGTTCCATCAGCTGGTCGAAATAGGTGGCTCCTTCGATGGTGCACGATGGCGGCACGACCCGAAGGAGATAGCCCAACTTACATACTCCTAAGCAGTTTCTTAAAATCTGGAAGGAGACCTGTGTATCCTGAAGTTCCGTGACGGCCTGCATAAAGGGTTCCAGAGAGAGCACATGGTTGGTGAAGTAGTGCCTCATGAAATCATTTGAGCCGATAGGCGCATTCAGGACCGCAGTTCCCTCGCTGTAGACTTGTTGGATCTCCGTACAGTATTTGTTTTTAATCATTTAAAACAGTTCTGAAGCACTGTTATTTTAAAATGGGTTTTTAATTGCCTGAGTGTACGTACCTCCTACACTAGGAAAAGTCCCGCCTTATGTGCGCAAAATCCACTTTACTAGTTGAATGAATTTAATGAGTAAATATCATCTTCTCTAAGACGGCTATTTACTCTTGAAAAGATAGTAACGTGCAGATGAAGGTATTATTGCGTTATCAAAGATGTTTCAGCATTACGTGACCGACCCAATTCAAAACAATTTACGTGCGACCTACCTCAAACACTTTTGGAACAAGTTTTGTCTTCTTAACTTTGAAAAAATCTACGTTCTTAATGGAGACCCTGCATCTCTCTGTACGTAAAATGGGTCCGTTGCGCTCCTTTAGCTCTACTTTTCGCATCTCCTGACTTCTGAAATTTTGGATCAAATCTATGATATTTCTGCAAGTGCAATAACTGTACTGTAGTGTTCTGTATGAATGGTAGAGATCGAGGATTATGGTGGCCGCTGTAGTCTTCGTCGCGCAGAGGGAAGGGCGAAGGCAAGCAGAGTGGGCACCAGTCAGCCTCCGTCAACTCCGTTTCGACGATACCCCTTTTTTACTGATCGTCCCCTTTTTCCCTCTTTGAATTCAAAATCCCTCTTTTGAATTCCCATGATCGTTCGGTCCTTGCATGAATCAAAATTCGGTAGTTCAACGTTTAAGTTGCCCCGACCTATAGCGACTGCAGAAACCGTGAAAGCTGTGACACGTGCCATCATCTTTACGAGTTGTACAATATGGCACAGAAGCGTGCCGAGGGTATTCCGAAGTTAACTACGATTGCAGGCGGAGGGAGGATATCTGTCGCGCCTGTATCACTTGGAGACTAAACGCAAAACGGGTCACGAAGTCGCGAAGCTCCTTTTGAGGGGAGGAATCGCGACGGGAAGCAGCGAAGGAAGCAAGGCGGCGGAAAAAACCCTTGCCGTCGTCGCCCAAGGCCCCATAGATATCAATCCCGACGGGGGCGAGTAGGATATCGTTTTGGTTGGTAGATACTGAACGCATTAAACTTCTTTCGTTGCAGTAAGGGGACGTTTGGGTGTTTTACTGTTGGAAGATATTTCCGACCTATCCCATGCAGTAAGTGCCGTAATGACGATGTTTCTCGCGCTCTGCGAGTGTCGCGGCAGTGCCTGCGGTAACCGCTCTTGGCGAGTTGTGGCAGCGAGCGGAGGGGTGGGCAGCAGTAAGGCGACGGCAATATCAGTACTGTGAAGCCCATAGGCAGCGGGAATGAAATTATCCATTCGCAACGCGGGGGACTCCGAATGCACAGACGAATTGGGAACCTGGTACAGGAGCGGATGCTCGACGAGGGCGACGATTTCAACTTCCTTACAGAAGCGGGCGAGAGCGTTGCGGAGGACGTGATGTCGACGAGTCATGGCCGTTTTCGTATTTGCAGGTCAAAGCCTGTTGGCCGCTTGGATCTGAGACGGAAGCGACGTCGGCCGAGCGCCGGGCGCAGACCGCACTACTAGTAGATCCCGGGAATCGCGCAATGCCGAGACGGAGAGCAAGAGCGACTTTCCACGCAGAGAAGGATATGTACGTACCGCTGTGGGGGTTAGGAAGGAGAAAGGTTTGGGTGTTTTTTTTTGAAAGATATATCCAATAGGGAGCGCAGTTCCTTCCCCATTACTGTGTCGGTATGCCCTTTTTGAGTTGATTGCGGTTGTCTGGAAAACTATGGGGTAGACCGGATATATCTTCCAAGAGTAAAACACCCAAACCTTTTCCTTTCAAATATTAAAGAACCAAATCGATCGCCGCTCTGTAATTAAAACTGGTGGAAACAATATGTAATAAAGTGGGAACAAGTATAAGGCAGATTAGACTTAGGCTGTTTGGAAAACCATGGGATAGATGCGATATATCTTCCAAGAGTAAAACACCCGAACCTTTCACCGATTAGACTGAAACCTTAATCTGAATCAAGTTTCATGTCCGCAAATGTGCCCAGGCAATTCACTTTTACTGGTCTAGAATCTGCACACTCGGTGGTTGTGGGGAATGCAAAATGAACCCTCGCTAAAAGCCGACATAAGTGTGGTTATTTGCAGTAAAAGACTTCCAAAATTCAACCTGGGCGTATTCTAATTTCCATCCTCTCTCAGGGATATTAAGGCTCATGGTAAGGCCTGGTCAGTATCACTCGAAAAGAAAAATGCAGCGTATATGTCGTCCAGTGCTGCATGCGTGATCGTGGCGTCCAGGTGGCTTTAAATATGATGTTGTGACCTACTTGCTACTCCCTAAGACAGCTCGTGACACAACCTACTACATTTTCTATCAAAGCACTCCGTCTCTCCTTCCCACTATGAAACCGTATCATTTTTCTAAAAGTGTCATGTGCATCGGCACCCGGTCATGGAGCCCCGTCCCAATGGCCGACATCACACAAGGCCAGACATCAAAGCTTTAGGGAGCACCGGAGGGACAGACTTTTTCGACGTTACGTTCGGCAATCCAGTTGCTCCCTCCAACACACGGGCCCGTTGCTACAACCCCTTGACATCGCTGAACGCCGCGAAAGCGACAAAGTTCAGGACGTATCAAGACTTCATAACTACACATGCCAAGTCCCGACTGATCCCAGTGCCGATATCCACTCTTCCCGGACGCATTTGCGGTGCTGACAAACGTGGCTAGGTACGTCGCCGTACAAGTCATGGAGACCTTCCGGTGGGTGCAATCTGTCCTTATGCCAAGACATGCTGCGGCGACGATTTCGTCCAACGCTGCATGCCTTACGGCTGGCCTCATACCAGCCCTGTGAGGTCGTGCCTCATGACTCTGCCTCATTTTTAGACACCCTTATTACTGTGTCGGTATACCCTTTTTGAGTTGATTGCGGTTGTCTGGAAAACCATGGGATAGATCGGATACATTTTCCAAGAGTAAAACACCCAAACCTTTCCCCTATTACAATATAATCTAAAAAGGAAAAGAATCTCTCCACTCGAAAACGGATCAGGCATTGAACTTCAGGAAAAGTTTGAGTGTGCTACTCGTGGAGGATATATGCGACGTTACCCCACACACAACTCCAGACAACCACGACCGACTCAAAAGGGCATTGAGATGATGGTAATGAGATTAGGTTCCCCATAGAGTACACCGTATCACATCAATCTGTATGAGTTGATGAGACTAGTTTACCTTCCACAATTGTGATGCCAGTAGGGTGTATCAACCGGAGAGTTTCCAGGGAATAGCATGTATAGAGTAAAATCATAACGCCTACCACCCGACGAAAAAGATACTTCCCAATTCCCATCCGCGATAATGACCGTACGCGTCGGTTGTCTATCCTCTCGCGTCATCCTGTACCTTTCCGTACCTCGATTGTATATATTCTATCGATAAGTTGTTCTTCTCTCATCCCTCGCTTCCCTAAACAGAGGATTCCTATAGGTTCTCAATGAACACCGTTTTGCAGAGTAAAAATATTTTTCTGCACTTACAGGCTGATATTCAGAATGGGGAAAGACGGGGTTTCTTTACTGCGAGGCTTCGGAGGGCCAGGTACCAGCGGAGTTTCGAGGGTATGTCCAAAATGTGAAGCAGTAATCCATCATAAGTGTACACTGGAGTGACAAGGTGAAACAAATTTTGCTCCCGAGATCTCTACACATATTCACTGTGCTTGTATGAGGTTGATACTTTGTCCGGACGGAGCTGTTTCACCTGTTCACTGTCATAGATATCACGTGATTCTGATTCCAGACAGACGTACCCTTTGAAATGACACTATGACAACTTTAAGTGTATCCTCTTGGACAGGAGGGAAAGGTTTGGGTGTTTTTAATCTTGGAAGATATATTCGATCTTGGATATGACCTTCGAAAAAGCTAGCTACATTGCGCTCTAAGTTTTCGCGCCATGAAGTCGCGAGTGGGTCTCTGCTTTGATTTACTCTCATCACGAAACTAGAAAGCTTACACTTATGACGAGGAGATGCAATGTCTCAGATTGCCCAAGAGCTTAATCCACTACGGAGGAGAGTGGAAAGTTTAAGTAGTTAATCCGCAGGGATTAAGCGTAGAAATAGAGTTGTTTATGAGTGCTTGAGTTCCTGACCAAACTGGCAAGTTTCTGACAGGTGACATAAAGCTGAAGTCGCGACATATGTAGGACAAGTGATTTGTTTACCTCTTTGCAATGCGAATACCCATCTTCCGTCACCGAGGCACACGATCTAGGTTACAAATGACGTATGAGAGGAATTGGTACGTTATGCACGGAATCTTCGGCGTGCTCTAAATCACTTACTACTTAGTCGTCCATCTGCGACCACGCCGCGTAGGCCAAGGTGGATAGTGCTGCAGGTTAAAGCCGCGAAAGTGTGGAATCTGGATACAAAGGAACCGCGGTCATGCGAGGCGTTTGAACACTGTGTTCAGTGATGGTTACAAAAGAATGTATCAAGGGGGAAAACTTGGGGGATTTTCATGATTGCAAAATAGGTTCGCCTGCATTAAGTGTGTCTCGGGCGGGCAATGGCAGATTTTCATACGATGAGTCAGCTACCCCTTTCTTGGTACCTTGAGCCGTCAAGAATAAGGCGAGCCGATGGAACATGTACGGTAGCATTTTTATTAGGACTTTGGAATGGTGCTGAAACCGGCGTGTGACAGTTGTTTACTTTGACAAGCATAGATGGCATTTCGGGGCTGTCTGGGCGTCAAGATAACACTTATGTAGCATTCTAAATTTCACGTATTTTCGGTGGGTCATATGGATCTCGATTAGCTTGATTTCTGGTGGAATGTTGCAAATAGTGGCATTGGGTTGAGCGTTTATTCCTGAGAAACCCCCAGCATAAGACGACGTGTGCCATGGCCAGGGCTATGCGGCTGTTACGCCTGTTAGCACTGAAAGGATATCTAGAGCTTTGACTGGAGTCAGATATCCGTTCAAGCTGTCCTGTAGCGAAAATACGGACTGAATTGGGTCGGTTTACTGCGAGTTATGCGAGGGATTGGAGTTCTATGAGCTTGCATTCAAATGATATGGCAGTATTGACGGTACAAATAACTACAATAGAAAGGTGCTCGCCGAAATGACAGTTTTGGAAGAGACATCAACTATTTGAAATGGAGTTTGCCAAATATCAGCAGACGTCTGAACCACAAGACAACAATCCTCCTCATACGCCGTTTCATCCATTGGGTTCAGTTTCATGAATGATTTGTGTGCGACAAGGGGGCCTGTTGTGTATATCCGCGCCGTTGCTTCCAGATTAAGTTGAATGACAACCTCGAAACAGCATCACCTCCAAATACTCCTCAGATCTTAGCCCTTTGATATCTCGATGCTACAGTGTAACACACCTCCTGTTCCCCGCACCTACTAGTATCCTTTGAGCATTACCAACAGGTATTTGCGAAAAAAGGATTAAATTATTTATATCAACTACTGAAGGCAAAGAGTCGACTGCACCACGACACACTTTGATTAACGGTCGTTCACTTACAGACTACTTAAGAAAAATGCTGAGAAAGCAAGACAATGCTATCAAAGATGGCATATCAAGATGCTCTTACTTGGACAAGATTTCGTGACATCAAAACTGATTGGCAGCCCATGGTCCTCAGCCATGTTGAACTTGATTGTGAGTACAATCCGACTATATCAACATCACCCCACTTTGACAGCTGCAGCAGCGCACGGCCCAGGTGAGGAAAAGGTTCCGGTGTTTTACTCTTACCGTAGGAGATATAATCTATCAGCAAAGAGTGCACAGAATTCCAGACAGTCCAATCGCTTTTAAATTGCACACGTTTCGGGATTTATACAGTATGGTGAACATTTATTTGAACTCCTGACTGATAAAAGCCGCCTATCGGGTGCCGCTCTAATGTCCCGCTCCCATCAGCGTGTATTGGCCGTGCCAGCGCACGCAGTGGCAACCACCTGCGGGAGGTTTGAAGATTCACAGAAAACCGCGCTTGCAACAAGCATACATGGGCCAAGGCGTGGTACACGGACATCATCCTGGGGCAGCATCGTTCAGGGCACGCTCCACAACCCGTAGCTAGTATTCACGGTGTTGGCCCGCTACGCATGCGTCGCCACGGCACGCCGGGTATGGTATGATTCTTCATGGCTTGTACAAAATCGCACGAAAACAGAGTAACAAGGTGATGGTGATCACATCGTTGGGACAACACATCCTTGGGACATTCAACAGCTTTGTGGCATAGCTACACCGCCGCCTTTTGTAAAATCATCGGTGGTGCAAACAACAAAGCATGTACGGCAGTGATGCATGATGTAGCGTGAGCGACGTTGCCGCTCCATTTTCTGCCCTCTCTCAGCTTGTAGAAAGAGGTTTGTGCACTACAGTGCGGCATACCGTGGTACAGGTGGCAGGGTGGTGTGTAGAGACACAAACGGAGGGACGCACAACAAGGGCGTGGTGGAGACAGTGCGGGTTGCATTTTTCGCAAGAAGAGAGCGAGTTGTCACGGCTGGGTCTTGCGTGAGATTATATGTGCACGCGTTTTGGGAGGTAGAGGGCTGCATACAGCGTGCGGTTGGGGCGATGGTTGGGGAGGGTGACATGTTTGAAAGGGCTTGTTGTTTGGGGTGAAGGGGATTCGAGAGAAGATAGTTGAAAGAACAGGGTGGGTGCGCGCGGGTCGGGCGCGAAGCGCCTCGGGTTGGGCGCGGGCTTTGTTGATTGGTTGATGGGCTATTGGTAGATAGGTTTGTGTGGGAGTTGGAAGAGAGAATTTTGGTGGCGGAAGGTGGATCATTGGTTGGGGCTGTGACTGTTGATGTTGTCAGTTCTGTCGGAGGAACATGTCCAACAGGGGTTTAGTGCATATGGAATGATGCTACGGAGCGCTCTACTGTATGTTTATTTTTGATCCATGGCGATGGGCAGCAACCGTACTGTATGCCGGTGCATTATAAAGTACTGTACGAGCACACGTTATCGAATGATATATGTAGCTTAATCCATATCTATGTGTCGGTATAACAGATATATCTAATACAATATCTGCCTACATATACAGTAGTAAGAACCGTAAAAGGACTCCTCAAGGTCACCGAGCAGCAGGCTGTATTGCACAGAATTGCTGTTGCAGCAAGCCTCATCTTAAAGTGTACAATATGGTAATGTTGTTCAGTCCGGCTCTTGTCCAGTATACAGAGCATGTACTGTATCTCCTCCAAATCATTCTCTTTCCCACGGCTGCAGCTTTGATGTTCCAACCTAGGTGTACTGTATCAGCATGATGCCGTACGTGCCATACTCGTTCGCTTTTGCTAACCGCGGCCAATTCACGGAACCCTCACGGAACCCTCATGTACTTGTTGCCTGTACCGCCAACCTAATCTCTCTCTTTCGCCCTACACATCCCCTTCCCTCTACACACCACACTACACCTCACGTCACACCAAAACACAGAGCAATCCCCATGGTACTGCACCATTCCCCCATCTCACATACCGTAATACACTGCCCTGGTCTAGACACAACCTCCTCTCCACTCTGCCTTCCCTGCGCATCAATCCCACAAAAGCAACTCCACACACCCGGATAAGAGACGGCACGTAACCATCGCTGTATTCCCTCACTCGCCCCGCCCTCTGATCCCCTGCAGTCCGGATACGTACAGTCAGTGCCCGCAGAATCTGCTAGCCGTTGGAGGCCTCTGTTGCTTCTATATAAACCATAGTTGTTCCGCGAACTAGATTCTAGTTACGAAGGCAGTTAGGACTACTTGCCTCTCCCTGCACTGCATTTTCTCCAGAGTTTTTCGTAGCTCCATCGTAATCGCCTCTATCGCCGGATCAGCTTTGCAGACATGACGTCCCCTACCCGCCTTCTTCCCATCCTCCTCCTCCTCCTCCTTCCCCTGACTCACTGCGAGACCCTAAAGACCACCAACCGCATGGGCCGCATCGGTTCCACATGCGTTCTGAAGACCGACTGCCAGCGAGGCCTGGTCTGCGGAGTAGGCAACCCTCTCGGTACCTGCATGGCGCCCACTGGCGTGATCGGGCTCGCCAACGCTCTCGCTAACATTATCCAGCTCGACTATGTCATCCAACCCGGAGAGGACGGTCCTACTCCAGAGCAAGCTGGACCACCGTCACCTCCCGAGCCATGGCTATCATATTCTTCGCCGCTCATGATGCCTACACGCTGTGCACTGGCAGCTTCGATGTCAGGATCCGGAAGAGGAGGTTTAGAAGCCTCTTGGTGAGGCGCGGTGCCTCTTTTGTGCGTTCGTTGAGGAGGGTTAGAATCCGCATGGGTGCACCCAGGAGCTTCCTGACGACACAGTGCCAGTTTGCCGCGTTGGGAGCTGGCTACTTTGCTGCGATCAGTCTGTACCCGAGGTCCAGAGGCCTGATCACGACAGTGAGAGCCACGGCGACTCGAGGGGCGCTGAGTTCTATTGTAAGCTTCTCGAGGTTTGTGGCGACCACATGGCTCCGGTCGAGGGAGAGGGATGGTAGCGATGTCGATCAGCTGGATGACATCTTTACGTTTGAGTTCTTGAGGCATCAGCCAGATCCCAACTTCTTCGTGACCAACTCGACTACTCCACAGGAGAACTTTGGAAGGTTCTGGGGTACCGTGGATCCGTTCATTTTGACAGACGTGAGAGAAGAGGCATTCTTAGCGCCATTCCCGCCCTCTGATTCTCCAGAGTATGCAAGCAACCTGACGGAGGTGGCCGAGTTTGGTCAGTGCAATGACATTGAATTTGCGCCAGGCATTTTGGTGAACGACATCGGAACCTTCTGGGGCTATGACGGCATGGCGGACATCGGAGTTCCGCCGCGTTTATACCTGCAAGTGATTCTATCAATCCCACAGGTGCTCAGACTCAACTTCCGGAAGCAACTCAGTTTGTTCACCGCGGTAAACGGCGCCATGGCTGATGCCGGTATAGCAGCTTGGTTGTGGAAATTTGAGTATGATTTGTGGAGACCGGTGTTTGGAATCCGCGAGGACCCCGTCCTTGGTGATCCTACCTGGAATCCGTTCGGGGTTCCGTTCAGTAACATCGACCCTGATACCGTGCCCATGTGCATTGGGGTGAATCCAGATTTCCCGGCTTACCCCTCCGGACATTCCTCGTTCGGTACGGCGGCGTTCAAGACGGTCGCCACCATCCTGGGCATAGACACGAATGATATTACGCTGACATTCACGTCAGACGAGTTTAATGGAGTAACTATCGATGGTTCAACGAACATGCCCAGGCGGATTATCACGCAAACATTGACGCTGGAGGAATGTATCTTGCAAAATCAGGACTCGAGAGTGTTTAACGGGGTGCATTGGAGATTCGACTCCATTGGTGGAGATATCGTTGGAGACCAAATCGCCGCCATCGCTGGTGAAGAGTTCGAGATTTAAGTGGCTTCACTAGAACGCATAGCCCTTCAATTGCCGGCGGAAGCAGGGCTGCAGAAAATGATTTGCAGCACACTTGCAATTCCCCGGTTGATTGCACATTACACTGCACTCTGAATTAAAACACATCACGAATGATGAATGTCACATAATTAAAATCTTGTACAATATTTGCTTTTCCATGAGCGTGACTTGATAGGTGCCTGAATTGCAGGGTATTTGAATGGCACCTGAATATTGACCACGCGCGCAGCAGTGTGAATATAGCTTCGCATTCTAGAGAACTTTCTGCTGACTATCGGAGGGACTAGGAAAAGTGAAGCCATTGTGGAACACTTTGTCCAGAGAAATCGGTCTTCAACAGCAAGGGTCCACTCCGTTCAGACTGTTGCCTACGGTATACTTGAAAGACTTCTAATTCAACGGAAATCCGTTAAGACGTATACAGTGACATCATATTCCGAAGTGACTTGGTGGTCCACTCTAACAATCTATGTAAAACAGGCTTTTGCATCCGCCACCACGTCGCCATGCCTCTCAGTTGATACAATTAGGATGACTCTGCAGTGTTAGATACCCATTGAAGTACAGGGGAAAGGTTTGGGTGTCTTTACTGTTGGAAGATTTATTCGAACTATCTTAAAGTTTTCCAGTAAGTATAGTGAAACTTGAAAACACGGAAAACCGTAGATAACGATACAAGTTGAACCATCTAATTACCTTCGCAAAATTGGGGAGATTCGGGGTACTGTACTGACTAGAGGTGTTGGACGGCTATTTCCCGAGACGGGGGCAGTTCAGTATATTGCAGGGACTGAAAAGGAGACAGAGTCAGGCGGCACTTTCTCACAAGGCTGGTGTAAGGCCAGCCGTAGAACATGCTGGGTTGGATGAAACATTTACCGCAGCGTTTCTTTGAAAAAGGACGGATCGCACCCGCCCGATGATCTGGTCATCCTGGCGGATGATTCGCTGAGGGCCGTATCTTTAGGTACACTACAGTTCTGTCATGTACAGTACACCTAGGGGTGTAGGTGTCATGTCCAATGTGTCCTGTTTGATTGCAGGCCTTGAGGTGGCCCTTTAGGGAGCATAGTTCCTCCCCCGTTACTGTGTCAGCATTAATTTTTTCAGTCGATTTGAAAAACTTTAGGATAGATCGTATATATCTTCCATATATCTTCCAACAGTAAAAACACCCCAAACTTCCCGTTCATATCGGGTGGAATGATGGGGTAGATTACTTCGTCGTCTGACACTTCTAGCGGGGGGAACCTAAGCGGAGTTTATATCCGAATACCAAGCCTCTTGTAAAGGGACCAGCTCAACTGCAGAACTCCTGATGTGCACAAATTTGCACACGAAAAAATCTAGATGAGGACCATAATTGTATACAGTATTGGAACTGGGAAGATATTTTTACAGTTTTTGAATTTGCAAGATATTTTTAATTTGGGTGAGTGTGGCAAATTCATCGGTTGATTTTTTATTTTAGGACACGCTGTCATAGTGGATGTCAGTACAGTTCTAGGTTGTGGGTGATACTACGAGTGACTCTGAAAGGTCTATATAATGGCCACATCAATTCCCACCCCTGGCCGATGGGTGGCTGGCATGGGTATGGCACCTAGATATTTACCTTGAGGAAATATCTTCTAATGGTCTCTCTGGTTCACACGATTCCCGTGAATGCATTTTATGGTATTAGTATGTTTGTTTGAGACTTTAGGATTAGCCAAAAGTCTATATAAGCTGAGTAAACTGCTTCCTCTAGTGGAGGTCAAGCAAGTTGGCAGACAACTTCAGGTCAAGCTCCGAGTAGTAGGAAGTTGAGAGTCAACTTCAACCCAAGAAAACTTTTTCCTAAGCTGGTCGCAGAGCATCAGTGGTAGACCTGCCCCTTTTATACTTGCTTGTAGCCCTCTCAACTCTCTCCCATATACACTCCTTTTTATTTGTTCAACTATACCACGGTAGCACTTTTGTCGCTCGCAACACCTCCGTCTTGGGGTAGTTGGTTCTAAGTATCTCTTCTCCCGACGATTTACCCCTATCATTTGGTACTCTTGTGGAGGGGGTTGCACCCGAGGTATTCGAGTTGAGCAGTCTTAGGGAACCATTCGAGGGGATTTCTTTTCTGTAATCATGGATCTCAACGCTGCTCGTATAACGTTCACAGGGGGCAAGAATGAAGACGTTGAGGAGTTTCTCTATACATATGTCAACGTTGTGATGCGTGAGAAGAGCGATGAAGAGAAGGCCGAAAGTATCTTCGCCTATCTTCATGGTGACGCAAAGCACAAATATAAGGCCAAGTTTATCAACGGGTGGTCTCTTAACGGGAATGGGCGTAACTTCGGTGAGGTATGTGAGTGGCTTGTGAAAGAATATGCTAAGGAGGTAGAACCAGATGAGATGATTCGTACCGCCATAGAGGCCCGGCTCAACTTCGACGATTTGTTAAGCTCATTGGTATACTTGTGTGATCTCTATGAAAAGGCTGGGTTCAACGCCCAAGCCAAGTACGGAATGCTGCGTAAGGCGGCGATGGGGGATAAGCGGCTCTCCGATTTCCTCCTCATCAAGGGCCCTCACACTTTTAATGAACTGAAGGGTACCATAGTAGAATTTGTCAAAAATTCGGAGACGTTTCAGTCACTGAGTGAGGTACCGAGGGAAACCCGCACATCTGTCTATCGTACATCCTGAAAAGAATTATCAAAGGCCAGCGACTAGCGCAGCAGCATTGGAATCAGTCAGGAGCGATGTCAAAAACTTGGAAGAAAGGTTGGAAACCCGATTCGATAATCGACTTGACATGATAACCTCGCAGTTGGAAAGCCTTACTCTTACCATTAAGAAGAACCAGTCTGGGGCCCCCAAGGCCGCAGAAGTCTGTTCCTACTGTCACAAGCCTGGACACTTTGCAAATAGGTGTCCTGATAATCCACATAGAAACACTCGTTGTGGAAAGTGCGGTCGATATGGGCATCATGAAAGTAACTGCTGGTCTAAAGACAACAGAAAGCAAATTTATCGGACGCAAGGAGCGAGTCAGGACCAGAGATGAAAATCTTACAAAACAGAAAGGATCACAAGTTGACGGATGCCGGTAACGTATCCATCGCTGAAGAAATCAGTCAAGTCAATGTGACAAAAAGGGATGGGGAAGGGAACATTTTATCGAAAAACCTAGGCTAGATTATGGAATGCTGGAACATATCCCAGCACCTGTACCTCCTCGAACCAAGAGGTCTGATCAAGTTGTTCCAGGAGTGGAGTCACTCCGGCCAAGAAGACGAAAAAGAGTAAGAAATTTAAGAATATCCCAAAGGACGTACTAGAATATGTGAAGAAGTACAATTTGGTGGCTGAGCTTGCATCAGCCCCAACTGGGATAACGTTTGGTCAACTTTTGAGGGGCGACGCAGAGGACGCGAGGAAAGAACTCAAAAAAATTATCAGGTCTAATAAGTCCGCTAAGGGTAAGAAACTGTTTCTTCAATCGGCCTCGACAGCACCAAGACGTCTTAAACTAGTACCAGTCAAAGTATTGGGAATGCAAACCCAAGCTCTTTTCGATTCGGGCGCTGTTCCAAACCTTATTTCAGAAACTTTGGTGACAGATCTAGGTCTTGAAATTATTCCAACTACTCGAAGAATAACTGTGGCGGATGGAACCGTATCAAAATGCATGGGCACTGTTGACAAGGTTTCCGTGTTCTTTGGGGACTCTAAAGTTGATTTAGACTTTCTTGTCATGCCTGATCTCCCTTTCGATGCAATCATTGGCTGCCCTACCATGGAAAGACTAGGGACCTGCATTGACTTGGGCAACCAAATCGTTTCAGTTAATGTTGACGGCAGAACCGTGAAGATGCCCCTGGATTTCGACAAAAGCACACATCCGGTAGATTTGAAAGAAACGGACAGTGAAGATTTCACTTCTAGCTATGACAGCGAAGATTTCGAACCAACTAACACTTTCGGAAGTGGAGAAGGGTACGCTCGGGGGATACTGAACATGGCATGGGATGATTATGATTCTGGGTTTGAAACAGATGAAGACTGGAATTCTAGGGTAGGTGTGACACCTGAATGTGTTTCTTTTTGCGATAATATCGAATCAAAGGACGGAATTCGGAGCATGAAAGAAGATTACAATTGCAAGGAAAACAGGAATATATCGGATTCCATATCTGAAGATGTGAGCACGCCGGAAAAGGTCCTTCAAAATATTGAGGTTGAGAATCAAGAAGAAAAAGGGCGCCAAATGGCAGAAATCCAAGGAAAAGTGCAGCACCTTCCCGCCGCCGCCTCACTGAAAATATCCGACATGTTAGCATCTTCCGAAGTAATTGCATGGAGTGTATCAGATTTAAGACAAGCAAGTGTACCGGTCACTCACTCATTTGAACTTACCGATACTCAACCAATTTACCACAGGCCTAGACGTCAACCGCCAAAATATGACCAATTTATCTCAGAGAATGTTACAAGTATGCTGGAAAATGATATATTCGGCCAGTTTCATCCCCATGGTCATTTCCAGTTGTGGTCGCACCAAAGAAGGATGGAAAGCTGCGTTTTTGCGTCGATTACCGACAACTGAACCAGAGAATGATACCCGATCGATTTCCGATTCCGAACATGGAGGAATCCTCGAGGACTTGAAGGACGGGAGATACTTCACCTCAATTGATCTTTACACTGGTTATTGGCAGATTCCATTAGATGAAAAATGTAAGGAAATAACAACTTTTACCAGCAAAGCCGGTACATTCAGGTTCGAAGTGATGCCTTTTGGTCTCATGAATGCCCCAGCTACATTCCAAAGAATGATGAACGAGGTTTTGAAAGGACTTCCATTTGCAAGAGTTTATATCGATGATGTAGTGATATTCTCAAAAACCTTGGATCAGCACATATCGCATGTCAAGACTGTGGTGGAGAAATAGATGCGTACAGCCTGAAAATTAAGTTAAGCAAATGCTTCTTTGCGAAAACGTCTATCCAATTACTCGGTCATATCGTCGATCAAGAGGGAATTAAAGTGGATCCAGAGAAAACGAAAAAAATCAAGTTGGCACCAGGCCCGCTTCAAAGACGGAGGTTCGAAGCTTCTTAGGACTGGCCTCATATTACAGAAGATTTATCAAAGATTTCGCCAAACTGCAGCACCGTTACATGCCAGCACTACGAAGAACGGAAAATTTTACTGGAACAAGGAAATGCAGACTGCATTTGAGGAGCTTAAAGATAAGCTATGTGTCCCCCCAGTGCTCATGTACCCAGATTTCAAGAGACCATTGTTGTGGAGACAGATGCCTCAGAACGGTCTTTGGGTGCCATTTTGTCCCAAAAAGACGAAAACGGAAGACTACACCCTGTTCAATTCGCAAGTCGCACTCTGAATGATGCGGAAAAGAGATACTCAGTCTGCGAGAAAGAAGCGCTAGCTGTCGTCTTCGCACTGAAAAAGTTTCGTGTTTACCTTTTATCACTCGAGAAATTTGTCTTGATAACTGATCACCAGGCACTTAAGACAGCATTCCAAAAGAAAGATGTACATCACCGCTTGGCCCGATGGCTCGACATTTTCGCAGAATATCGGTTTGAAATTGTGTATAGGCCCGGACGCAATAATCAGCCTGCCGATTACCTATCCCGCTTGAGGGATCCATTGATTCCAAATGAAAAAGCTTCCGAGACATCGTCGGAGTTGCCGAAGTTCAAGTGCCGATCGATAACGAGTACGAAGCTTATATTCACGGACTTATTAAATTCCTTGATGGACTAGAAATGAGAAAGGTTGATCTCGAACACAGAAATTGGGTACGCAGGAACCAAAAGGCTTTACATTGTGGAATGGGAAACTCTTCCGACACACAAAAGCCGGTCCTCGACTAGTGGCCCCTTTGAAAGAAAGAATGAAGATCTTGAGGACTTTTCATGATGAGTTAGGGCATTGGGATCTCGAAACAACCAAAAAATTCGTACTGAGAGATTCTGGTGGCCCAGTATCCATAAGGACGTCTATAATTTCGTGAAAAGCTGTGACAACTGTCAAAAATTCACTCCGATACGAAAGTATAAGACAACCTAAGCTTCCAGTTTCCGCTCTCTTTGAAACCTTCTCAATTGACTTTGCCGGCCCATTCAAGGAAACCTCTTCCGGAAACAAATACCTCCTTATAGGGGTGGAACATCTTACTGGATGGCCAATAGCAGTTGCAGTTGAGGAGGCCAATGCTGAGGTGGTCCTGAGATTCATCGAAAAAGAAATAATTGAACCGTTTGGTCTTCCAAAAAGGATCATCTCAGATAACGCCCTTTGTTTTACTGCAACTTCACTGCTTCGTTTTTGGAAGAGAAAGGGATTCAGCTGAAGACAGTTCTCGCATACGCTCCTATGTCAAACGGTAAAGCGGAGAGGATGGTTGGAACCATCAAACGAGCAATATCGAAAACTATGTCGAGAATGAAATCCAGTGGGAAGATGCCTTACCAAAAGTGTTATACGGCTATCGTCGAAGAAGAGGAAGAAGCGGACGGTCACCATTCGAGCTAATGTACGGAAGGGCTCCTAGAATGTTACAGAGAGACATGGAAACAAATATTATCGATGAAGAGAGTAGAGAAGTCGAACTACTGGCCACTGAAGGCTGGAGATCACACCGCGCGCTAACACAGACAAGAAATAAGATGAAGAGCCTCCAGTCCAAACCTTTCCAGTCGGCTCTAAAGTACTTGTAGTACATGGGAAAGCAATGCAGCAGGCTGTGAAGTGGCCGGCCTTCCAAACAAAGTACTCGAATCCTTGCGTCGTCACGGAGGAAAGACACCCGCACTATAAGCTATGTTCAAGCTCAGGGAAGAGATCAAGGAGGGCCATCCATGCACGTCGTCTAGTCCCTTACCATCAGAGGCCTGAAGAATTCCTTCTCACACAGGACTATGCGCAACCACGGGCATACTCATCTTTAACTATAGAATGATTCCTATGGGAGGAAAAAGGGCCTGGGAATGGATCATCTCGATTACGCGTGACTACTACGAACTCCACGTAATCATCCATTTCTACATTAATATATGCCTATGTTTTCGTACGTTGAACGGACCATTGCTACCTCAAGAAGATTTCCGACTATTGATCAGATTCTATTCTCATTCCAAAACGGAAGGTTCACGGAAGCAGGTCCAGAGTTTGTGGAAGTCATATATCATTACTCTATAGGAAGGTATGGAATGGTAGCTATCGGAGACTTGTCGCAAACATATCTGAACATTATCCGTCCGGTTTACGTATTTCTAAGAACAACCAAGATGTGCGACTGAGAGGTTACAGCTTGCCCCCTGATATGGAATATCGACTGGTCCCATATCCTCTATGGGAACCTTACGTTGCTCCGCTCAGAAACACAACCTCAGCCGAAGACCAGGATCCTCCCGAGGCCGTGATGATGATACGAGCTGGACCATCAAGTGATCGGGGCGGATCATCGAAGAGGGCAAGGCGTCGGGAGCAGCGAGGAAGATCGCCAAGAAGATCGCCTCAAACACCGCCTAGTCTCCCAGGGGGAAACTATGCATCCTTAATTATTGGACGGCTACCAATTAGACGTTGGCTTCGCGAAATGACAGAGGACCCACGAGAAGCAGAAGTAATTTCCTTTTTTGCATTAGTATTTGCATGTGCTTCCAGACCATTCACGGGGCGCACCTTACTCGTGAGGACTCAGTCCTTATGTTGCGAGTTTTTTTCTCCTTCAGATACCCGTTTCTGGACCCGTTGCCAGAAAAGTTTGCATACTACGTTTATTACCTCACATTTGGAAGGTTTGGAGAAGTGAAACGGGAGGAGCTCATTAGAGAACACTATGAAACCATACGCCGAATCTACGAAACTCTTGACCAAGGAGATGAGCCGGTCATCGCACGGTACACACTCTCTCATCATATTGGAAATGAGCTACTACCATATCCTTATAGTGAACCCTATACTCTCCCTGATGAATGGATAGAACTCCCACAAGAACAACAAGAGCAGTGACGAGCCGGGACGTTCGTCTTGAGCGGGAGGGCGTGATGTGCGCAAATTCGCACACGAAAAAATTAGATGAGGACCATAATTGTATACAGTATTGGAACTGGGAAGATATTTTTACAGTTTTTGAATTTGCAAGATATTTTTAATTTGGGTGAGTGTGGCAAATTCATCGGTTGATTTTTTATTTTAGGACACGCTGTCATAGTGGATGTCAGTACAGTTCTAGGTTGTGGGTGATACTACGAGTGACTCTGAAAGGTCTATATAATGGCCACATCAATTCCCACCCCTGGCCGATGGGTGGCTGGCATGGGTATGGCACCTAGATATTTACCTTGAGGAAATATCTTCTAATGGTCTCTCTGGTTCACACGATTCCCGTGAATGCATTTTATGGTATTAGTATGTTTGTTTGAGACTTTAGGATAGCCAAAAGTCTATATAAGCGAGTAAACTGCTTCCTCTAGTGGAGGTCAAGCAAGTTGGCAGACAACTTCAGGTCAAGCTCCGAGTAGTAGGAAGTTGAGAGTCAACTTCAACCCAAGAAAACTTTTTCCTAAGCTGGTCGCAGAGCATCAGTGGTAGACGCTGCCCCTTTTATACTTGCTTGTAGCCCTCTCAACTCTCTCCCATATACACTGCTTTTTATTTGTTCAACTATACCACGGTAGCACTTTTGTCGCTCGCAACACCTCCGTCTTGGGGTAGTTGGTTCTAAGTATCTCTTCTCCGACGATTTACCCCTATCAACTCCATCACCTTCTGCTAATACTCAGCTCTTCGGTTCAACAGCGAACTGCGATCGCGATAAATCGCAGAAAACTTCAACGACATGAGTCGTTTAGATTCCCCCCCATGCTAGTAGTGTCAGACGACGAAGTAAACTACCCCATCATTCCCCCACATGAGTTCTGATAGTGTATTGAGTCACTGATGGGACATGACAGAGGGGTGCAAAGATAGGGTTGGTACGATGCGAAGTAGAAACTGAGTATGTAAAAGAAAGAGCTACTTTGGGGTGGTGTTGGCCGGGTCGTACCGCTCTGCCCTCTCTTTTTCGGCCTTTCTGTCGAAGGAACGCTGCCTTTATATAACTCTGGAAAGAACTTAATCCCAACTTCCCATGGGTATGTAGACATCCCCGTAACGAGTAAGTGTAGCCGGATGCTGGAGCTAGGTTAATACAATTAAAGATCGGAGGCCGGAGGTGCGGTCCGGGCTCGAGCCTATCCGTATCGACGCTAATGTGCCAACGCCACCCGGCTCCTCGCTGTTAGGACACTTTAGTCCTGGTTGGGGCCTTTATGTATCGACCTCATTACTCCAGATCCGAGCTGCTCACCTCTGGCCAAATGGCGGCCATCACGCCGGTCGATCTTGTATCAATAGTCATCTAGACGCGATGTAAAGGACTCCGTTTGTCTGTGATGGAGGGATGAGCGAAAACGTTTCGCTTATCATCCGATCCTCGATAGATCGACACAAATCATGGGTAAAACATATACCGATAAAATGGTCCTCGTATTGGATCTAATACTGTAGTTGTCGCCAGGTCTGTGAGCTGCATCTATGGTGCAGTACAATAATTATGTATTGTACTGAAATAAAGAGGAAATGTTTGGGTGTTTTCTTCTTGGAAGATAAATTCTATCTATCCGAAAGATGCACAGACAACTACAATCGATTAAAAAAGGTATGGCGACACAGTAAAGGGGAAAGAAATATGCTATCTAAAAGGCCACCTTCAGGCCAGCCATCAAGCAGGCCCCATTGGACATGACGGCTTCTGCAGAAGGTCTTTTCATCAAAACCCTCCAAAAATTTCCGTGCGTAACCAGTGCCCTCACTACAACGTTCCTTGCCACGTTATTTAGCATTGCGCATGCATTCGGTTGTCATTTTTTCTAGAGTCATGATTGGCACAGGAATCAGCCTACCTCTGGTGGAGGTCTGAAATAAAGTCCCTCTTCTCTATCTTGGACCAAAAAGCTAAACTGAAGGTCATTATCCTTCGACGCCACGCCGCGATGATGGCCACTCTCAAAGAATTTTGATTTTTGACCGTGCTGCCAGCTACTTTTACGGTTGATGGAAACGCTTAGTTATTTGTAATGTATATTCTTCCATATGGTTTGAATGAAACTTCATAGTACGTCAGTACTCCAGATGCACACCCTGATATCTTTCAAAATGAAGCCATACCAAACCCCCCTCCCACTTAATAGAACTCCCAACATTTTGCACCACTCGCAGTAAAAACCTTCATTAATTCTCCCGTTATAAGACCTCCGAAGTCACGCTGTGAGATGTACTCCCCCTATTACTACCTCAAAGTATACCAACCCGATTAAAGCATAGCAAAGTACAAAAATCTGTCAAGCAGGGCAAAATAGGGTTGATTTTCATGAGTGTTGCGAAGGTTGACATCGCGTATAGGCTAGGTCACTGATTGAAGATTTTGGTTTGAAGTTGACTCCCAACTTGCCTTTCGTCCCATGGAGGAAGCAATTTACATAGCTTATATATACTTTTTTCAATCTCGATAAAAGTACCGGAAGCATCAGAAAAAGTTTGAAAATTTTTCATGTGGACTCGAAGATTTTGACAATAGATACTTCAAAGAAACTTAATGAGGCTACTCCTCAAAATTTTCATCCTCCAGATCAGAACCTAACACTTCCCTTAAGACATCATACTTACCATATACTCCCCACATATACTCGTCGATGGCCCAGAATTATCTGCCCCTCCCTGCAACAAATGATCTCCTCCTGGGTCGCCTCCAACGAGGTCCATGGCCGGGACTACCTGATCCAATCAGTTCATTCCTTCCCCCCCATATGACTCGGTTTGACATCCCCTTCTTTATCCGCGGACTCCTTTTCTTCTCATCTATCCTCCCCGGACTCTGTAGTGCAACTGCTACATGAATAGCTTTGCTGTCAATTGTGTCCGTTTCGGAAGTCAGAAATGGATGAATTTTATTGACACCTAAGGTGACTGACAATTATTGTCTTGACACTGTCATTACTTGACATTGTAATTTCACTTGGGGTTGCCCCATTTGGACCAGCTGGCACACCCCACGGGGATCCGGTATTTTATAGGGTCCTGTCCTCTTATTGGGCCAATAGTGAAGGTAGCTATTCACTAACTTGGAACTAACTATCAGCCCTTAGGGGCCTGACACTGACTCTAACTATCTAATCTGTAGTTTATTGTATTATAGTTGTTAGTCTTACTAGTATTAAAGTGATCTATTCGAGCCAATTTCTCCCACTAAAGAAAGTTCACCTCAGTGCTGGTTTGGACTCACTCCCAACTTTTGCTTCGTCGTCTAACCCTCGTCCCCAGCGACTTTGGCCATTACTTGTCCTAACCACCCGAGGGCTCCCCTTTTTTCTCCTTTTCTATTTTCTTTGGATTAGCCACGTCTACTCCTCCCCGCATTCCAAGGTAGAAGTATTCGCCTTTGGCGTCCCGGTAACCGGCGTCTATATACAATTTGGTTACATTGCCACGGTGACATCGGGTCACTATTCACTCCCAAGGAGAATCTTATCAGCTCCACTAGGCCTTCCACGTGACGTATCTGTGCCCAGGACAACACGTCACGACAATTTTTGTCCCGAGGACTCGTCTCGTCTTGTCGTAAGGGCACTCATCTTTCCTAAGAAAGAAGGTTTGGCCTTACAACCCGGGGAGCTGCTCCTCGGCTCAGCTGCCTTACGGAATACCCCCGACCTCCCACCCCGAGAAGTCTCCCTCACGGCGGACTTCCTAAGTTACCGCCACGCAGGTAGCTTAAAGAGAAAAAGGGTACCTGAAAGCCCTGTGTGTTCTTGTGTATGTCCTCTCCTGTGTCTTTGCCCAATTATTTAACGTCGGACAGCTCTACCACACGTCGATGACCCATTGCACTACAGAGTCGTCGTCAGCCTCATCTTCTTACATTCCGTATACCAGCTCGGGGGCCACCTACTCCCCAAAGTACTCCCCTTCGTTACCATCCTTCTCCTCGGAGTCCTCCGTACCAATTCCTGTGCGTCGATCTCCTCCAGTTGACGAGCAATGAGCTCCGTCAAACATTTTCTGGCTTGAAGACGGAGGCAGTGCTATACGTCAGTTAGGCCCGAAGGGAATAAAGGAGAGACCGCGATGAGGCGAAGATGACGGAGTTTGGAAATGGAGCGAGAAGGGGGTAGTCAAAGCATGATGTCTGTCGATAAGGGGGTGTAAATTGTCGAGTTTTTGTTGTTGTAGGAACATAATTAACTTTTAGGCGGCGCCACAGGTGTTTAAATAGCGCTCAGGAGGTTCAGATTTATAGGCACCCTAAATCAAAAAATTAGGCGGAAATCTGTCTTGTAGTGGGATTTAACGAAAACAGCCTTAAAAGAGGTGACTTATGGCGCAAATTATGTGTATAGAAATATTGACTACGAAAAATGATACATATGTAGAGGCGAAGAATATCAAGCAAACGGAGAAAATAAGAGAATTAAGATCAAAGGAAAAGGCGATTGCTCATAAAAAGAGAATCGAGTAAAAAATGAGTATAAAAAAATGTGAATTTCGTTGCGAAAAGAAAAATAAAGTGAAGGAAGGAACAAAGGAGAAGGTAGTGAAGATAGAAACGTCAAGAGAGGAATTTCAGCACGTAAAAATAATACTTACAGTTTCTCGCCCAACAGAAGACATTGTGTAACGAAGAAAATAGCAGAATTTTTCATTCTATCTAGAAGCATTTGGGGAGACCAGATAACAAAATGGCCGCGCTAGAGGAGGCCACTAGTGCGGTGTGCCGTTGCAGAAGAATCGATCTCGTCCTCGTCAGTTTCAAGACACCCGGTGGCGAACGTGGTGCAGGATGGCCGGTCACTCGGGAATTGTGAATTCCCCTGGGTTGGTGGTTGTGTGGTTCGATATTCTTGCTGTTGATTATTCTGATTGATGGCGCTCTGCGCTCCATCCTGTTCTGCGAGAGGACACCGGCCATGGAAAGACATCCTTAAGCCGCATCGGATTAAATTGAAGGTTACCTAGTGAGACTAAGCCGGATTGTGCCGAGACAGGAGTATGGAAAACAGTCATTACCGTATCGGAACCTTGAAAGGTTCTTTTGAAGACAAATGCAGGTTTTTCAAGAACCCCAGAAACTCCTCGGACAACGATAACCGTGCGGAGCAGTTTGCTTTATTTGACCACACATCTTCCAACTTATCACTGTCGTTGATAGAATCCATGTAAAAACACTATAGTTGCCGTAGACAGTTCGAACCGGTAAAAAGTAAACTTACTAAGGTACGAAAAGTGGTACCTATTCCTTCTTGGAAAACTCACCTTTTCTAAATATTATGTGTGATGAACAGGGGCGATAGCAATCGAAAAGGAAAACACTACCTATCAGAGAGGGAAAGCGATTTGTTCGCGAGAAGTTTCCGTCAACTCTAAAGCTTTACTGATGCTGAGAAGTATCACGTACGATTGCCACCCCGGGAAAATCGTTTCAGAAACTTCACATGGACAACTTTTGTCAGGGTATTCTGCGTGGGAAGACTATTACCGCTGAAACTGCTTAACGGGGGGTCTGTCTGATGAGCGGCAACAAGAATTCCAGGCTCAAAAAGCTTCAGTGCCGGATGAGAGCAACAGAACGGCTGCTATGCCTTACAATTACACTTCAATGTCGAATTGTCAGGACGCCATATATCTTCAAGACGAACCTTGTTTATTCTTACTTGACAGGAGATAAGGAGAAATGCGAGTAGTACAGAGACCTTAACGTCCTTCTACATTCCTCCACAAATCCTTTCCATTTCAAACCCCTTTTCACCAATCCTAATTCAACAGCACTTTGGGCTGGGACCCATCGTATTCAGAGTCGCGCGACAAAGGCACCGGATAACGTGGTGAGGCTTGTAGCTGGAAATAGAAATTTCATTTATGTATCTAAAATTGAAAATAGTGGAATAGTTTGGGTGGTTCAAACATTTAGAATGTAGCTTCATTTCCTAAAAAGTGTGATTTTTGTGTCATTTTAATGTATGTAATATGTTTTCAGTTGTATCCACTCCCTTTGGGAGTGCTTTGGGCCGGACAAACTTCTAAAAAGACGGCGGCTGGTCCCTAATTGACTAAGCGTAGTGGATGTAAACTTACATATCTAGAGATCGGCAGCTTATGCAGATCACCCTAGAAGACGTGCTCGAGAAAATTAATCAGGCATGCATTATTGGTTATTGATGAAGCTGCGGCATCGATGATGAAAATTGTGTCTAATGTTATTCGGAGCCATTTGTGTATTTTTGAGGAGGTAAATCCCTAACAAAAATTTACAATCCCTAACAAAAAATTACAATGCTGACTGCTTTGGGCAGAATTCTGCTACACACCGTGTACCATTTCGCGAAAGTTTGGCCACTTGCTCATGATATTTCTGGCTGGAGATAGGGATAGCTGTCGGGGGTTTTGGCGGGAAAATATTCACCAGGTTATAGTGGATGCAACTTGGTCATCTATGTGCAGTATAAACGCCGCATCTGAAGCGCCATGGCGCAAATCTTGTATTCTAATCCTTCTCCTGTCAACTCTGAGCAATCAGCATGTTACTCCGTACTTCCTTCCAATGCATTTACATTCGTTGCGGGTACAACAGCCACTTCAACCGAATACTAGGCGTGTATTCAGCCTGAAAAGAGAGTTAAATTCCTACTCTTGAAGATCTAATCATGTTCAGGGATGATGCTGCGCTGCGTGCTCATATATCTCTTTACTGTACTGTTAGGCAGATATATGAGCAGCTGGCAGGTAAGGTCAACAGGAACCCGCATACGACCCAGAAGTTGATGATGTATTGTGATATCCCGCAGGTTGGGGAGCCGTGAGTCGCATGGTGGAGCCGCCCTGAAAGTTTCCTGTAAGCCAACGGGATTGAGTGTAATGCTCCAGCAGGGATGAGGGAGCGCATTACTGGTCGATCCGAGTCGGCATTTCATGCAATTGTTTATGAGTCCAACAGGAGATCACTGGAAGCTTAGAGATGTACAGTGCTTACCCTCATGTGAATGTTGCAAAAACCCCTTTGATACGCGCCGTTCATGAGCTGGTGAAGGTGAGCTCGAGTCTCACCTTGATCATCGCCTTTTGGTTTAGTACAGTGGAGCTAGCGCCGTTGTGTACCCTTTAGGTTATATGAGTGGCTCTACACCCCAGTTGACTGACACCGCATATAATCAGGGAGTGGCGAAATAGCCTATACAAATCGATTCCCGATTTGCGCAAAAGTATTAAACTAAATAAAGTACTACTTACTAAGTTTATGCCAAGTTCATTGTAATTTCTCCAATTAGGAGGTCAAACTGCACATATCAGGTAATAAGGGGAGAATTAAGTAATCGCTCAATCTTTTGTGAATCTCGCGCGGGCGCGGTCATTTCAAAATTGACTCACTAAAGATTAAATTGAGTGCATGCAGTTCTGTGATACAACAGTAACCACAAAAAACACACCAAACAGCCCCAAATAGAGTCATGGAGGTTTTCCGAGCAGAATGCTCCCCTCCAGATTCGAAAACTACATTTTAATGGCGATAGCTGAAAACACTCTTTGGATTCCTTACACACCAGTCCTCTGCTACAGCACACACACAGAAATGGCGCGCGCCTCCACAGAATACCCAAGCACCCCGCCAATAGACCAAGCTGAGGACGAACATGTCTCCACCCACAACATTACGCCTGCACAAGCCTTTGCTTCCCTGTAGCTTCTAGCAGATGCTGCAATAGCGAGGGAAAACGATATCCAGCAATGAAGCTGCACACAAAACTCGGAAATAGATGAAGATGACGCTCATTATCCTTGCCCAATTTTTGACCGATTCTACAAAGAAGGCGGCGGGGCTGAAGGCATTGCGAGGATGATTAATTTTTTCCCAGATCAGTTTGAATCACTATAGTTTGATCTGGAAGAGCTCGTCAGGCGCACACACAATGTAGGAAGGGGGCAGAGAACCAAGGCCACCAGCAAAGATAAACTTCTCATTTTGCTGACCGTGATGAAGCACGAAGGCGAGTGGAAAGTATTGGCCAAAGTATTTGGAATGAAAGCGCCGACATTGGAGCGTCTGGTGACCAAGTTCTTGTTCAATGTTTCGGAGTACTGTTATCAGTATTTTTTGATAGATACCGGCGCATTTTTTACTATGAACCAGCTTCATGAGTGTCAGAAGTTTTTCAAAAACTTTCGGGAGGCTGGCTATGCTACAGGTGTTACTTTTCAGCAGCCGTCTCGTCCAAGCGGGAATATTAAAGAGGGAAAGAAGTATTACAGCGGAAAGCATAAGCTGTATGGCTACAATGTGGAGATGTCGATGTTGCCGAATGGTATTTGCATTGGAGTGAGTGATCACTACCTTGGATCAGTTTCGGACCTAGAAATTTTACAGCACCTGAAGGATTGGCATCTATCGGAGTTGGCGAAGCGCCGAGGTTATATCCTTATTGAAGGCATTGGTCTTCACTGCGACAGGTATGGTAATTCGTGGGGAATAATATTGGAAAAGGGAGACCAAAGCTCTTGAGAATTTTTGAGAGCAATTATTTTCAAAAAGAAGCCTCCTCGTGCAGTTTTGACTGTAAATGAGGAAATATACAATAGACGTGTTGGAAGCGATCGCATAATCGTCGAAAAACACTTTCGGAGGCTGTGCGGGTGTTGGGCGTTATTATCGCACAAGTAGCGCTGGTCAGAGTCACTTTACGACTCTTTTTCAAGCTTGGTCTGGCGCTAACAAATTTGCTCATTAAGTTGGCGCCCCTACGGGAGTCCGATTGCCTAACATTTTTCAGATACCGCAATAGGATTCATATTGTTGCCGAAGCTACAGTGACTACGCGCAAAAGAGTCCTTGAAAGATCTCGAGAGCGGCGCCGAGCACGCTTGTCTCGTCAGTTTAGGAGGTACCAGCATGAAATTTAATTAAACTATAGAGTCCGTCGGGTCACCTTTTTGCATGCCCTGGGCACTAACAAGAGTAGTCAGGTCGCGGTTTGGGATGAGAAATGGTGGTTTCGTGCGACCATAGAGCATGATCACGAAGCGAGCGAGTGTTGTGGCCCGTTCCGTATTAGTTCTAACATAGATTTCCGATCAATACAACTGAAGGCATCGTATGAATCAAATGGGGACTGCAGCGACGTGGAGGTGAGAGGGGACCTGTTTAAGCTTAATTTTGGTATCGTGAACGATTTCATCGATGCCTACCTTGATGCTGTTAGCCGTCTGTAAAGTGGCTAAGAACTCAATGGATGCTTCAATCGCCGAAGGGAGCAGTGTCTTGATGCCTAGGCGCTGAAGGACGGAACCAACTGCGATTGGCCATATATTTCCAGACTTTGGCTAGATGGGTAGCAGGGTGGCAGCGGAGAGCAGGATGAGGATGTCAACCGGGAGCTCCCCGTTGGCTGTGGGTGCGACGAGCTACGTCAGGACACTGATGCCCGTGACACAACTTTCGGGGCTAAGGGAGGTCGTGGCCAGCAGATGGAACCATCGGGAGAGCGTATGTTCCGGGCCCGTGGCAGTATTACGTGGGATGCTGCGTGCATTCCGTGCGACGGCAGCCTCCGTAATGCACGGGGGTGGGAGGAGGCTGCAAAATTGAAGTGTAACTATCGGCCAAGCTGGAGCAGGGTGAGTTTCACGGAGTCATGCGATTGTGCCAGGGTCATTGACATCATCCAGCCGGTAATCATGGAGGGAGCGCGTAGCCTTGCCGTAGCGGGCGCCGGCGCACGGTGCTTCCGCGCGGCGTGACAGCTTGTCAGGGCGGACGGGAGGGAAAGAGCCAGCGTTGAGGCCTTTAGTAGACATATTCTCAGCTGAAGGGTGTACTGAAGATGCAATATGGCTGACCAGGAAAATTGTGGAGCTCATACCGACATGTCGGGGGCGGCACTGTCCACGACTTGCGTCGGTGGACGTAGAGTCGCAGGCGGTACCGGAGACAGCACAAGGGCGGACCGAGGGCCGTCACTTGCACCGAGGCCTTCGATGGAGGACGTATCATAAGGGTGTCCAGTCGTTCACCTTCCGCGTCTGGGTTTGTGACGAGCTCCGGGCAACGGCGATTGGTCACCACCAGAGGGGAACCCGGGGACTGACCAGAGTTCATGGTAGGGACGGGGACGTCCAAGATGTCCTGTGATGGCGGGGTCGTGGGGCGGCGGGGCCCGGTACGCTTGCTATCCTTGACGAGGGAAGGTTAGGGCCGGGAAGGAGCACCAAGAGGTGTATTTTCAGCTGCAGGGGCACTTCCAGCGACGGGAACAATTTCGGCCGCCGAGGTACCGGGGGGCGGCGGCGTACGAGCATGGATGGGGTTCGGCGGCAGCGGCGAAGGGAGAGCCGGAGAGGATTGGGCCCTGAAGGTGTCGGGGTTAGTTGTTGGGTTTGGATGTTTGGGAAATTACGGGTGGTTGCAGGGTTTTTGAGAACTGGGGTAAGTACCTTAGAGTCAAGCGCAACTCGGTTACTCGCGTTGGCTTGAAAGTGCACTACCTGCGCAAATATTGATGAACTACGCAAGTATTGATTAAAATCGCAAATATTGATGAAAATATTGATAACGCAAGCATTAAGTATTAAACTTTTCGTCATTATGTAAATCAATATAAGTATGACCTCAGGCACTGGGAATAGAGGACAGTACGTCATTCTGTATGTTGATGCGTAATAATTAAATTATCAGAATAAAACTTTCAAATTTCCGCATTTTTCTCATCTACACTATTTTTTAATATTGGCGCTGCTGTTTCTGCAAAAGGACTGGACCTACGAAATTACTTACTATTTAAGTTAGCGACCTAGTGGAAGAGAAAAGAGACAAGCATCCTTAGGCCCTAAAACAGACCCACACGTTTCCAAGCTGCCGGGACCAACCTGGATCCTTCACCATAGCTGGTTAACCGTCCGTTAATTGATCGCATTGATACCTTTGCTCCTTTGGTTTCCTTCCTATCCATTTTGGTCCTAATGTATCCATTGGCTTTTTATTTGCTCTACCACTCTAATTAGCTTCTGACGAACCTAACTAATGGGGTTCCTATCCTACTGGTGACATGCAAGTCTGCTCAGGACCGTTAAAACTGTCTCCAAGACGAATTTAGTTCGGGTGATACATAAATGCGTGGACTTTTGAGTTAACAGGGTCAGAGATGAGATAGTTGTATCAAACGCTATCACAGATAAAAAAGGAGTAAAATTCAGTTGGAATTGACATTGACAAAGCTATCAGCTGTTGTTGAATTTGTACGGCAAAATGGGTACCTCATTCTTGTGTTACTTTGTTACACTTGTGACTAAAGGAAAAACACCCATAGACTCAAACCATCGGGATTTGTTCCCTAAGTAAATTGCGCAGATACTCGAGTTGTAACTTGGTAATAATTTTTAGTATTGCAAGTGAGCGGACTCACCCAGGGCTGAGATGAATGCCTGTGTTCTTCAAGTCAAAATTGTCTGTAGTTTAGTAAAAGCCCTCGCAGTGTTGTTGGAATGTTCTGTACGGCTTGAAGACCTCAGTCGGATTTACTACGAGTCATGGGTATACGGTACGATATTGAGAAAAGGAAAATAGAGGACAATCACCAAGGAAAATGAACTTGGCAACGTGACAGCGAATGAAGTTATTAGCTGAAAAAACTTAACTCGGTGAAGCGTTACGAAAATTGGAGGGAGGAAGAGAAGGAGTCTTTTTGACGTAAAGTGGTGGAATTAGCTTTCCATTGTAAGAAACGGAACAGCAGTTACATGTCTGGGGGCATTATTGGTGAAATTTGGGTGACTACAGATGGTAATGGTTGTGAGTGATATTGAATGTGGTAAAAGGAAGCTTTCTAAACGAGGAAGGAGGGAATTATTTGATAGTATATATTGCTGCTCTTCCGGAACGCTTCAAAGAGGATTATATGGCAGGGTTATATTAGAGTCGGAAAAGCTACATTTTGACGCAAATGTACATAGAGTAATTAAAAGAGCGTCAAGAGGATCTCGAGGAGCGTCAAAACAAATAAAAGCTGTGAGCAGCATGAAAATTATTAACCAAGAGATGATAATTGGTATCTTTGTCCAGCGGAAAGGGCCTTTCTCATTTACCGGAAACATTTTCTTTTCTGCTTATATGACTTACATAGACGAAATTCCCTGCGAGGCGGCATGAAAAAGCTTTTCCGCTTTTCTGCGAATCGCTGGGGAAAAGCCTTGTTCGCAACTCCTCAGATAGCTCCATCAATCTTATAGATATATACTCCTTCAATTTAATAGCAATAAGAAAAATCACTTCGATAGCTTGTTAGGATACCAGCAGCTGTCAAAATTTTCCAGGAAAAGTAACCAGATTAGAGACTCTATTTTCTCGTATTTGGTATCGCAAACTGGAAAATTCATCTTATTATCTTCAAAAATCGCTCCAAACCCACTATCAACTTGGTTTTAGATGCGTTAAACGTTTTTAATTTTGTATTGAGGTTTTTGTCTTTAGATGCGTTAAACGTTTTTAATTTTGTATTGAGGTTGTTGTCTTTAAATGTAACTTCCACAAAATTCCTCAAGTAGTAGCAAAAGTATTCAAAAAAAACTTATTAAACATTATCAACGAAAATTTCATTTGATAGGTTTGATGTCAGACCCGCAAACGTAAATATACTAGCCATGCCTTATATCTTCTATAAGTCCATAATAATGAAGAATAATCTCTTGTTGTTTGTTTAACTGCTAATAATTCAGTGGATGTTCACACTTGTGTCTATTGTTGACAGTAAGCTTTCGAATGTATCCCTTCTGTATAGCAAAACCATCCATTTTCGGTTTGCGAACCCTATGCAATTCTGAAAGGCAACTCCCGTGTCAGCGATAGCTTTTCTAAACTTCTGAAAGCATTGTGCATTTTAGCTTTCAGGTATAAAAGCCAGTACAAAATGCCCTTCAGCAGATACATATTTGTCCATGACCTCACAAAACAGCACAGAAAGCTGTTTTGTGAGGTCATAGACCAATATTTATCAGCTATTTGTTAAAGCGGGAAATGTTGGGGTAGTTTATTTCTTCGTCTGTGTTGCAGTGATGCGAAGTGAATCTAACCTGCACTTATTCCATCAGCTGTCGGTCTACTCTACGACGTAATTATTTTACAGTACATGATTATTTCTGACTCAGAGAGATTCATATTAGCGAGAGTTCCGAGCTAACAATTGCAAGTGCAGTAGTGAGACTTTGTATGGTACTTAAGCACCAAGCTGGACCGATGCAGCTATCTGATAAAGAGATACATGTTTATGCTCTACCTCACCCACTCTCTCAATTAACTGCGTAACAGTCTGACACCTCTAGCGGGGCTGTTAAACAAAAACTTACATCTATCTGGCGACCTAGGACGGTCATGCGTCTCAAAATTATACATAGTGTAGGAGCGCTCTAGCTGTATAGCGATTGGTGCCCGCAATAATCTTATGAGCAGGCCAGCTGAGTAGTGGCAAAAGTCTTATGATGTCCGCAGTCCGAAACCGGAAGAGTTGTAAAGCTTCCTGGTCTTTGAAATGATTAAAGTTAAAGTCAGTTGCCGCGACGTATGCAGAACGATCAAGCAAAAGGGGGGGAATGATGGGGTATTTTACTTCGTCGTCTGACACTTCTAGCGGGGGGAATCTAAACGGAGTTTGGAGAGAAGGAAAGGAGAAAGAAGAAACAGGTCTGCGCCTCCATGACCCTGTGACTACATCGACGGGTCGAGCAAAAGGCTTTTATACTGCTGCCATGCATCAAACTCGCACACCATTGAGGTAAATGCTGTTGATGAGCTAAACACAGACCGTACCTCTGAGTCGGCAAGATAGCGGTGGGATATGGTAGGTACAAAGGGGTTCCTTTAATGTGTTCACAAACCTACACCATGCCGAATGCGGGCTTTACTAATAAAGGGCACAATGCAAAGCAGAGAGGCTACTGCAGTTTGCAAGGCTCAGAATTTCTTGCCTCATGACGTTTGATAGCAAGAAGGACGACTACTCTTCGCAGGTTAGTACTCACAACCAAATGAAACAGGCACACCATGTCTTGGGCATAATTCATGCCCCCGAAGCGGTGAGAGAAGTGGGAGGAAATTTTGGGCTATTTTTATGTTTGGATGATGTGATCGGTTGTATTGACGCAGCTTTAGGTGCCAACGAATTTTTATCCCTCTTGTGTTCACGGCTTGCTTGAATCGTGCCTCATTTTTGGTTTGCGAAAGCTCACTAATTTGCCTGCCACTCTCCCACAACCCCTCCCGTACCCCGGGATTCTGATTCCAGCCCTTGAATTTCGACTCCCGCTGCGCTCCGTCTCCCGACAATCTGTTATTTACTGAAGAGTTTGAACCTCGCGTTGCCGGGAAATGCCACACCCGGGGGCTGCCACTTGCATGCCCATCTATCAGCACATCGGTTGCGCCCTGCGCTCGTCCGTGGCTCTGGCCATCATTTCGCGGACTCCATTGCACGTGGGCGACGTCGTTTACCTCTAGTTCGTTCTTTACTTGATAGTCGGTCAATGGGGGAAGGTTTCGGTGTTTTACTCTTGGAACATATATTCGATCTATCCTCAGATCGATTGATCGGTCAGTGGGTGGGCCAATGGTTCGGGTGTTTTTTTACCCGTGGGACATATATTCGATCTATCCTAAAGGTTTCCAGACAACCACAATCGACTTAACTGGTATGCCGACACAGTAATTGGGGAGGAACTACGCTCCCCACAAGGCCATCCTCAGACCAACCATCAAGCAGGCCACATTGGACATGACGGCTGCTGCAGCATGTCTTGGCATCAAACCCCCCTCAGTGGTTGTGCACCCCAGATAAAGAATGAGTGAATATCATCTGCTCTATTCGTGCAACGGCTTTATGAAGCCTTCTCGCCTGCCTTGACCCGTCAATGTAGTCTCAGGGTCACGGAGGCGGCTTTACAAAGGATTTATGTACGTGCAACTAGCGAAGATCAAATCGGGGGGGGAATGGGGTGCTTTACTGATTAGGGATGCAGGACGGCTATTTTCCGAAGACTCTATGGGCGACTGTTCTGTGTATTAGTAGTGGTAAATCTTTACGAGTTGTACAGTGTTGCACAGAATCGTGCGGAGGATATTCAGAAATTAACAAATGCGGGCGTCGGGTGGAAACCTGTCGCGCCTGCATCACTTGGAGACTAAACGCAAAACGGGCAACGAAGTCGCGGAGCTCCTTTTGAGGGGAAGAAACGCGACGGGAAGCAGCCAAGGAAGCGAGGCGGCGGAAAATACCCTTGCCGTCGTCGCCCAAGGCGCCATAGATATCAATCACGACGGGTGAGAGGAGGATATCGTTTTGGTCGCAGTAAGGGGAAAACGTTTGGGTGTTTTACTGTTGGAAGATATTTCCGACCGATCCCATGGTTTTCCAGAAAACCGCAATCGACTCAAAAAGGGTATACCTACAGCGTAATGGGGAAGGAACTACGCTTCCTAAAATGCTACCTTCAGGCCAGCCATCAAGCAGGCCGCATTGGACATGACGGCTGCTGCAGCGTGCCTGTAAGTGCCGTAATGACGATGTTTCTCGCGTTGTGCGAGTCTCGCGGCAGCGCCTGCGGTAATCGTACTTTGCAAGATGAGGCGGCGTGTGGAGGGGTGGGCAACAGTAACGTCGACGTCGGTACTGTGAAGCTCGTATGCAGCGGGAATGTAAATGTCCATTCGTGACGCAGGGGACTCCGTGTGGCCAGACGAGTTGGGAACCTGGTAGAGGAGCGGATCCTCGACGAGGGCGACAATGCCAACTTCCTGAAGCGGGCAAGAAGTAGAGAGTCTGAAAATGAGGCCGATACATGAGGTGCACAAGCTCAAATCTGAAATAACAAAAAACACATCGAAAGATTCGAGTTCGAATACAGCATGGCTAAACCCTGCGTGTTGAGCGGGGCTACATACAGTAGGCATTGAACACGTATACTAAGTAACATTTCTTGGCTGTTGATGGAGCCGAGTCTTCACTCCTCCATTCGAGTATCCACTCCGCGTCGCGTCAGCTGCTGCTTTGCCGTCGATGGCCCTGGGCGTTTTCGCTGACAGTGTGACAAGCAAGTCGAAAGCTAATGAAGGTTTGTGCCAGTAGCTTTCGACTCGTTGCGGTAGTTTCTGTATTCCTGGCAACGCTTCACTTGGAATGGCTACCATTTCGATAGCTACAAGCGCTCCATTCTTCCGTTGTTCCGCTGCATTGGCACCAGCACATGCTTCGCATGCCCCCATGGACATGGAGCTCTCTGGGGATGGCGATTTTACTGAGACGACGCACAGCACCCAGAAAGGCGGTGTGCTGTCGGCGGCGTCAGACCGCGGGTCCACAAAGTGATTAACAGGCTGTGCGTTTTGATCGGGAAATATGAGCATGATAGAGGGTGACTTCTGCGGCCTAGAACGCATGCAGGCCAAGTACCTTCTCTTGTGCATAGCGCTGGTCGGCTTGTCCTAGGCCATCTTTACACAGGTCCGCTGCATGGGCACCTAACGGCCCATGGGCCTGTTACTCTCTGCGCATCTCAGGGGCACAGTGTTATCAAACACGCGAACTCCCAGGCGGCAAGTTAGCATCTCCATCAATATCTTGACGTGCGTCCCGCTGACTGCAGGTGCATGAAAGCTGCGCCAGTCGTTTTCATATATGCTTGGCGGCGGAACCTTCGCCGAAAAGGGTCAGGGATCTTTCGCATCTCTCGTCTAACATAGCCGTTATGTTCTTCATAGCCGTTATGTTCTTCCAGGTGTGAATAACCGTTATTTACGTGTTCGTGCAGGGTGGGAGGAACACGTAAATAATGGTTATGGTATTGAACCCTCTATTGAATAGCAATGGTTCTCGAAAGCCACGTAAATGTGAACTTATTTACGGCGCAGACAGATTGCATGAGATATTATCACCTTAAAGTTATTTTTAAAACTGACGCAAACTTGAACCGCTGTGCTCCAAGACGCGAAATGTGAAAACAATCGAACTTATGGAATTTTCTCGAATTGTGCAACGCACACAGTCGTTTATCCAAGACTGCGTACACTGGCAGTTGCTTGAACATACTGTATTCGTCATTGCATATCTCAAGAGTCGAAGCCAGTTAAGCACTATCAAAGGAAAAGCAGCCCAAAACCACAGGAGCCTTGATTTTAGCAGTCTTTTCTCGTCGCACCCGAGCAAGTTTGTCGTGTTTTGCAGATGCAAATGAAATCTTGAGCAATTTTGAGCGCATGTATCCCAAATGCGCCTGGTTGCTGCATCAGAGGAGAATCTTATCCCGAAGAAATCTAGAAGCAGAGAAAAGCATTTTAAAAGCACGAAAAGCTTCCCAATACCGTAGGTATACAGATTTGCTGTTCGTTGTTAGGGGCCTTTACCTCGCTGGACCATACCGTAAGTGCTTCATGAAAGGCTACAGTGAACCCTGAACAACTATTTCCACGGTACTGTACATACAGCGGGTCATGAGAATTATTGACTTTTTAAAGTACTGTACTGTACTGTACATACTGTACCTGTGGCATCTCACATGAAGAGTACGCATTAGAGCAAATAAGGATTCAAATTACAATCTGAAATGGGTTGTACAAATACCAAAGGAGACGCATTGTCTCGTTTAGGAACTCGTGCCAAACCCCTTCGATACGGACGAATAATTTTCCTTCAGAAAAGGGATTCGTGCAGAGCTTGATCGAGGGCGATGGTCAGCAATTGTGTGCCAGCATTGCATTGACTTGAAGTATACTGTACTCGATCTTCGACTGTATGCTAAGGATATCCAGTCTTGTTCTCGCATTCATGCAGTATCTCCTGTACAGTTTCTCGCCTTGACTACTCTTCCCTCAGCGCCTTGCTGCATTTATGTTCCACATACATATGAATAAACCATGACGTAAAGATGATTACACATCTCCACCAAAATCCAGCTGTATACTCACACTGGCATCATGCCATACGTGCCATACTCGCTCGCCTTTGCTGACCTGGGCCACCAAGTGTACACTACATCCTCATTCTGCCTCATTCTCTCTCGCACTGCGTATCATTTCCCCTCTACACATCACAATACACCTTATGTCACATTCTACGATATCGCACTACTCCCCGGCGTGACCCAGATTCAATAATTCCCGCATCGCACGTAATGCAGAGCCCTTGTGTACATACAACAGCCCCTGCATGATGCGCCCTCTACGACACCACCCTTCTAACAATACCCCCACCTGAAAATACACGGCACGTAACCATCGCTGTATTCCTGCCCTCCCTCCCGCCGCCCGACCAACTCCAAAATAGTCCCTTACTCTTATCCGTTCCTCACACTTTCCCTATCTACGCCTGTGCATCATTCCGAGCCACTGCAATCCTCATGCACAGGACAGCCTGCTGGAGAAAGTGTTCAGCTGCTGCAAAATACCCGCGATGAAAACACCGCTGTATTCCTTCTTTCCCTCCTGCTGTCCGCCTAGCACTCACAATACAGCCTTTCCATTACCCTTTCCTCACGTTCCCCGCTGAAAACTGCGCATCACCCCGATCCACTTCAATGTTGATGCACGGAGCCGCTGCTCGCCTTCTGTAGCAGCCCATGTAGAATACACGACCTGCAAACACCGCTGTATTCCTTCACTCTACACATTCTGTCCGCCAAACACAAAGAGTATAGCCTTTCTCCTACCTCTCTTACGCTTTCCTCACTTTCTCTACCGAAACCTGTGCATTACGCCGATCCGCTGCAATCTTGATGCACAGAGCCGCTGCCTACCACCTAGGTCAGTTTCGGAGAACCCCTCTTGCTTCTATTTAAACCCTCTTCACCTCTCCTGACCTCTAAGCACCTCCATCATTTCATCTTCCACCACGACTGCAGACATTTGACACCTGACACAACCAGTACCACAGTATCTGCAGTCTAAACGAGCACCCCGCAACCAATCATGTCATCTCCGATTCGCTTTCTTTCCCTCCTCCTCCTCCTTCTTCCCTGACCCATTCAGAGAACCTCAAGTCTACCGACCGCATGGGCCGCATTGGCTCCACTTGTGTCCTGAAGACCGACTGCAACCGAGGCCTCGTCTGCGGAGTAGGCAATCCTCTCGGTACGTGCATGGCGCCCACCGGCGTGATTGGGCTCGCCAACGCTCTCGCCAACATTATCCAGCTTGACTACGTCATCCAACCTGGAGAAGATGGCCCCACCCCAGAGCAGGCTGGACCGACAGTTACATCCCGTGCCATGGCCATCATCTTCTTCGCCGCTCACGACGCCTACACACTGTGCACTGGCGAGTTCGATGTAAGGATCCGTAAGAGGAGGTTCATCAGTTCGTTGGTAAGGCGCGGCGCCACGTTTGTACGTTCGTTGAGGAGGACTAGGATTCGTACCGGCGCACCGAGAAGCTTTTTGACGACACAATGCGAGTTTGCAGCGTTGAGTGCTGGTTACTTTGCCGCGACTAGTCTGTACCCAAGGTCGAGGTCGTTGATTACCTCAGTGAGGATCGCGGCCACTCGAGGTGTACTGAGGTCCGTTCTAAGCTTCTCGAGGTTCGTGGCGATTACGTGGCTCCGTTCCAGGGCAAAAGATGGTAGTGATGTGGATCAGCTTGATGACATTTTCACGTTTGAGTTCCTGAGGCATCAGCCAGACCCCAACTTCTTCGTGACAAACTCGACCACTCCTCAGGAGAACTTTGGAAGGTTCTGGGGTACCGTGGATCCGTTCATTTTGACAGATGTGAGAGAGGAGGCATTCCTGGCACCATTCCCTCCAGCAGACTCTCCAGAGTACGCGAGCAACTTGACGGAGGTGGCCGAGTTTGGGCAGTGCAATGACATTGAATTTGCGCCAGGCATTTTGGTGAACGACATCGGAACCTTCTGGGGCTATGACGGCATGGCGGACATCGGAGTTCCGCCGCGTCTATACCTGCAAGTGATTTTGTCAATTTCAGAGGTTCTCGCGCTGAACTTTGTAGGCCAGCTGAATTTGTTTACGGCAGTGAACGGCGCCATGGCTGACGCCGGTATTGCGGCTTGGTTGTGGAAATTCGAGTATGATTTGTGGAGACCGGTGTTTGGAATCCGCGAGGATCCTGTCCTGGCGGATCCTACCTGGAATCCGTTCGGTGTGCCGTTCAGTAACATCGACCCTGATACCGTGCCCATGTGCATTGGGGTGAATCCAGATTTCCCGGCTTATCCGTCCGGACATTCCTCGTTCGGTACGGCGGCGTTCAAGACGGTCGCCACCATCCTGGGCATAGACACGAATGATATTACGCTGACATTCACGTCAGACGAGTTTAATGGAGTGACTATCGATGGTTCAACGAACATGCCCAGGCGGATTATCACGCAAACGTTGACGCTGGAGGAATGTATCTTGCAAAATCAGGACTCGAGAGTGTTCAACGGGGTGCATTGGAGATTCGACTCCATTGGTGGAGATATCGTTGGAGACCAAATCGCCGCCATCGCTGGGGAGGAATTCGAGATTTAGGTGTTCACTAGGACGCATGGCCCTACAATTGCCGGCGGGAGCAGGGCTGCGGAAAATGATATGCGGCACACTAGCCGTTTTCCCGTTGATTGCGCAATACGCTGCACTCTGAAGTAAAACACATCACAAATGATGAATTACATTTACAGTTAATCCGATGTACCCCATATTCTAAAGCGTGAATCGGAATTTCACGTGCGGGATAAGAAAGAAATAGGGCGCGCTCACTGAACAGGTAATCCATAGGAATTATATGCAGAGGTGAGGCAAGACGATTATGGATTCAAATGCTTAAAGAAATGGGGCTGCTAGTTCCGGGCCCAGGTGGCTGATGAGCGAGATGACGTCATGCGCAAGACATATCATACGTAGGAGCGACTTGCTGCTCCACCTTCAAAACCCATACAGTACAGTAACAGGCCTTTCACATCCGCCACCACGCTCCATGCACTAATTGTTGATGCACTACATGTACTGATAATCTTGCCACCAATAATATTTGCTGACGAGACTACCAATACACTGCCATACGAGTTGACTAAGTCGCTGTCCTTTTGCCAGTAGATACTGAACGCATTAAACTTCTTTCCTTTCTACCTGTTGACAGCACTGTACAGTACAGTGTGTGTGTAATCTTTACGGGATGTGGAAAGAGCATGTGGGAGAACATGCTGAGGGGGATTACAGAGAAATTAACATGCATAGGGGGATGAGAGAGAAACTAATCGGAAATGCATCTGGTAAGAATTTGACGAGCTTGTAACCCATGCAAGCAGAACACAAAGCGCGTGATTAGGAGGTGCAGCTCCCATTGGGGAGTGGTGCCTCGACGGGCAGCAGCGAACGTAGAAAGGCGCCGGAAGAAAGTCGCACCGTCGGCCCCAAGGGCACCGAACACATCAATACCAACAGGAAGAAGCCGTATATCGTTCGTGTGGCAGACTAGACCGTAGTGCGTGTGTTTCGCACGTTCAGCCATTGAGGCAGCTGCGCCGCCAGATAGGGCACACTGGGAAACGCGAGAAGTGACCTGTGGATGGGCCACTGTGACATCCAAAGCAATATCCTTCGGGTCGAGGCCATATGCAGCAGGGATATAAAGATCTATGCGAAGGGCGGACGAGGAAGAGGACGAAGGGGGAAGGGGAGGAAGCAGATGTTCAAGAGAGGCAGAAATTCCAAGCTCCTTACAGTAGCGATGGAGAGCGTTACGCAAGACATTGTGGCGACGAGTCTGCCCATCGTTGTACTTACAGGTGAGGGCATGTTTGCCCAGGGGATCGAGCACCGGGGCGATGTCGTTGGAACGGCGAGCACATACCGGACATCGATCATGACCAGAGAAAATCGCGCGGCCGAGGCGTAGAGATACAGCGACTATCCAAGCTTGCGAGGACAGATAGGTGCCGCGGTGAGGGTGCGGTAAAGTAGAGAAAGCTGAACAGGCGGACGACTCACGGACAGATAGGAGGCGAGATCTGTCGCGGTCAGAGGATGATCGGAAGATCCGATCAAACGTCGAACTGTGAAGCTCAGACGAGATAGCAGACTGGAGCCGTTCGTCTGGGACCGGCGTTTGACACCTCTGAAACAGGGAAGTGGGCGACAGGGAAGCCGAAAGGTCTGGATAACGGGTAGATAATAAAGAAATCGCGGCCCGAGGCACTTCCTCCAGGTGTAGGTCTCCCGAGAAGGAGAGCAGATCTGAGAAACGGCGGAAAACATCAATCATCGAAGCCGCATAAGCGGACTCAGGGATTGACGAAGCGAGAAAATGCCGAGGCCCCCGTAGGAAATAGGAAGGCAGGCTTGCTCCCATTCGGAGTCGGTGCAAGGACCATGAATCTGTGCGAAAGCCTCCCGCTGCTTCCGGTCGAAGCTGACGGCCAAAGCCGTAGATTGGTGGGGGAGAGAGTCCGCAGCAGATAAACAACCTTACAGGCGCTCGCACAGAAACGGTGCAAGTGGTAGGCCATCTGGGCGTCATCGAAGGACTGAAGACAGGAAAAGATGCGATCTACTTCAGCTTGACGGGTATGAAATGCGGCGCTGACGAAGGTATCGGAACCAATGGGAGAGCCGAGAACGGTAAAGCCATCGGGCGTGGAGAAGGGGCAGGGAAGAGTGAGGGGAGAGGGATTATAGGAGAGGCCGTATACGTGAGTTTTGGTCATATTCAGTGCGAACCCGATGGCTGGTCCCTGACTCTGGAAGAATTGCAAAGCCTCGAGGGCCTGCGAGCGGGGAACGACCAAGTTCCCATCGTCTGCATACCAAGCGTTGAGCGGGGGCCGGAATCGCTCCTGGAACTTGAGAACGAGAGGATGGAGAGCGAGAGCGAAAAGCAGAGCCCCCAAAGGATCCCCCTGTTGAGTGCCATCGGCGCTTAGTATGGAGAATGAACCGAATGAGAGAAAAGAGGTATCCCCATAACAGTAGTGAACCCATCGCGCGATGCCAGGTGCAAAGTCCAGAACGGCATCAAGAATGCGTTGTCGACAAATGCTGTTGAAAGCATTGTGGGCATCGACTTGGATCAATACGTGGTCCTGGAACTTGGTGTTTTGCGTCAGGCGACGGACGGCATGAACAATGGCCTCTGCCCCGCTTTTAACGCCCACGCCGAGTTGATGAGGCAAGAGATAGGAAGCTGCAGTCGAGCAAGCCTTGTGAGCGAGGAGGCGGGCAATAAGTCGGCGGAGGAGGAGACCAACAGCTATAGGGCGAAGTCCACCGTTGGGCTTGTGGAGGGCTGTGAGCCGGCCCCCACAGAAGTAGGCCCTGCACGAGTCCGGTAGTTCGCCGTTGGAACACATGTTAACAAACTTGGTCAGCACATAAAGACAGTCGCGGGCGGGATGCACTCCCCCCGCAGGTCGAAGCAACATACGGAGAAAGAGCGGGGAAAGGCCATCAGATCCAGGGGCGGTGGACGGGTCGAGGCTATGGATGGCTCTACGAATATCCGAAACGGAAAACTTGACGGCAGGGGGAAGACGAGAGTTAGGGAGGGGCTGAACGGGGGACGTGGGCGTGGGGTGAAGGGATTTGAGTCTGTGGAGAATGTCTTCCGAGGGCACAACAGGTGGGGTATCGTGCAGTAAGGCTGCTGTGGCGCGGGAAGGACTGCCACGGTGCAGTAAGCGGCGGCTGCGCTGGAGGGTAGATGGGGAATGAGAGGCGTCGGCATGGGTAGCAGGGGGTGGGAGGCCCCGAAAAGGGAGAGGGCTTCAATGAAGAGGTCATCGAAAAGACCGGAAGATGCGAGACGAATGCGGTCGGCAAGATTGGAGCAGATTTCAGAGCGGCTCGAGCGATGGAAGCGAGGATGATTGCGTCGAAATACGAGTTTGGGGAGGGCGACAAGTTCGAGAAGGGCACGATGACGATGTGCATCAGACGGAGCAGCGATGACACGGCTCAAGGAGGCAAAATAGAGGTCGTAGGCCGCTGCTTGAACTGGGCGAGGGATGTACGGAAGAACGGGTATCGAAGCCCTGAAAAGAGCAGGGAAAGTAAGGGCAGTAGGAGGGACAGAAGCAATCCTACTGGTCATTATCGGTCATTGATTCCGGAACTGGGACGTATTCGAGGACAGAGAACCGACCATCAACCTGCGGGGGAACGGGGGAGCTAGGAGCAGAAGAGGTCGCGGGCCCAGGGCCGCGACGTGCAACCAGGGTAAAACCATCCGTATCGGTCACATCTGGACGGGCGCGACGGCGCTTAGAGTGGACAGCGGGAGCCGAAGGGGGTGCGAGGGGAGGCATGTCCCGGGCAAGGTGGGATCGGCAGAAAGAGTCTGGTAAGCTGCGGACTCCATTTCGCGGAGGGATTGGGCAAAAGCAGGAGCCGGATACCACAAGCAGGACGGAGATTCCAGGCGTTCGATTTCTTGTCGAAGGCCAGGAAGGACGCCGCGGAGCTGGGCAGGTGACAGGTCTGAAGAGATGTCCATGATTTCGGAAAACACGAGTTCGGGAGGGTCGTAGTTGTCCGATGTCTTCGCCAAGTTTCGGAAGGCGGTATAGGCGGGAGGCAAAGACGCCAAATCCCGCTCGGCAGCGCACACCATGAAGATATGAGGGGAAGAGGAGCGAATAATGGAACAGGAGCCCGGAAAACCACCTTGTGTGATGGCTCGGCGGAAAGCGGACGGATCATGTACAGGAAAGTCCGGAGGAGACGTGACGACGACAACTCGCTTGGTGTTGCCGCCAAAAAGCCCTCGAGTAGCTCGGCGGACGCGGCCCGCAAACTTGGTGGAGATGCGAACAGCTGAAAGGTCACCCTGATGGGTGAGGCCTTGGCGGCCCAGGAAAGGGAGACGGCGGAGGGGTTTTGGGGCTGTTGGGGGCATGGCCGCCGCGCGTAGGTAGGATTGTGCGGGAGGCTGAGGAGCAGGATTGGGAGATTGGTCCGGTTCAGTGGCTGGAGAAATCGGCGAGGAAGGGGCCGCAAGAGAGGTCAAGATCTGCAGGACGGAACGAAACTGAGGGTTGTTTTGCAGAGAAGGGGCCAGAGCGGTCGCCACGGGGGAGTTCTGAACGGCAGAACAGAATGCAGCTGTGGCTGCAGGGTCGGAGAGATTGACGACTCCATCAAAGATGGAGACGCATTTGACCAGATAGTCCATCGACGCATGGGTTAGGGAAACAACGGTGTCGGAATGCCCAGAAGAAGGTCGGGAAGGCATGGTGGCAGAAACTGTGGGGTCGGGAGATCACGGGAAAGGAAATAGCCAATAAAAAGATCACGATAGACTTAAAATCAAGAAGTAGCCAATAAGATAGCGCTGTGGAAAAACGAATCTGGCGAAGATCGGGAGAATCAAAGAAGAAAAAAGAGAAAAAACCAGGAGAAGAGGGAAGATGAGGGCGAAAGCACCGTCGTCGCGCGACAGAGCGCAACCGCAGCAGGACCACGGGAGCGGGCTCGAACGTCGGACGAGGGAGGGCGAGGTGTAGGTGGAGGAGGGAGCTTAAGCGAAGAAATAAAAAGACAAGTCAGCTAAAGACGATGAAGGGGGGAAAATTTGTGCTAGTACAGTACTGTATACTACAAAGGTTAAAATTGTAACCTGAAATGCGGACAGAGTCAAAAAATGGGGTACGGGAGGTTATTGTACCACATTTTCATTATTTTCTCCAGTTCTCTGACGGTGCTGCGCTCAGTGAGTGGCCTAGTGATCCAGAACGACAGTTTCAGCCTGATCGTCTTGTTACGATAAAGTGAAACAACAGTCACTTACATCCAAGAGGTTTTTGTTGCATGGTATAGATAACTTTACCACAGACATATGCAGGTGCAACATGCGTAGTCTTGAATACCCCACTGTAACAAACCTAAAATAACTAGGTTTGAATAGGGTGGCTAAACTCTGCATGTTGTGGGGCGCGACACAATACAGACGCCGCACACTTGGACCAAATTGCATAACTAAGCTGCTGATAAAGCCGAGTCTTCACTCCTCCCGCCGAGCATTCGCTGCGGGTCGCGACAGCGGCCGCGTATTCGTCGATTACCTTCGACGTCGTCGCAGACGGCGATCCAAGTGGCATGGTACTGCACTGTACAGTACTGTACACCTGTACATGTACAGTACGTATATACTGTACTGTGTTGAATAAAAGACTTGCTTTATCAGAGATGGCGATAACTGCAATTCCGCAACTGGTGGCATTCTCGAACAGAATGTTAACCGATCTGACGGCCGACGGTATGTCGCCACTTTCACTGTGCTGCAAACACGAATAATCATAGGCCACAGTACCGTAATCTTACCAAGGGAAAATAGGGCGTGGGATTACTGTACAGTACCACGAGACTTCGGAGGGCTAAGAACCAGGGAGTTTTGGGAGATGGGCGTTATGTGGCCGGTGTACTGTACAATCGAGATAACGAATCAGCGAATAGATTTACTGTACCAGTGCCCCCGCAGGTGAAGAGCATTATGCTGCACTGTAATTATGCGTCCTTGTATTATGCATAGTGTCAGCAAGGGTGAGCCAGGAAGGAAGGCACAGGTGAACGGGTACAAAAGCCCCTGGGATGCCGTTGCAGTCCCGTATTTGGTGTGTGTTTAATTAGGCCGATTGTCTTAGATAGTTGACACACTGATAGGTAGGTTGTCCGATTGACCGCTTTTCCTTATACCTCTGGTGTCCATCCTATCGCCCCGATCGAGCGGAGAGCTCTGCCTTATATAGCCGTTTACATGGCAATATAGGAGTGGCAACAGCTCGGTAAGAGCTGTATTACCGGTACCACTATAAGCCAGTACTGCCACCTGTCAAATATGGCACAAGTCATCACATTCGCCAAGTCACTGGATTCGTGGCCCGCGATTGGACACGACCGTTTGAACAGTATGCACTGTACAACATTTGTACAGTATACACTGTACAACCTACTACTGCACTGTACAGCACAGTTGGAATAGATAACCCATGGCTATAGCTACTGTAATTAAGATTGTTTACATCCTGGGACTAGGGGGAGAAATTTGGGGTGTTTTTAATCCATGAAAAATGAGATCAGCTGGTCTCTGAGTGATATTGATGCGGATAAAAGCTTTCAATGTAAAAGATTAGCGGGAAGCCGTCAAAACGCCAGAAAACAGACTGGAGGCCAGTAAACAGGCACTCCACATTGGACATAGCTACCGCTGCGGCATAGGGTGATGTCTAATTGAGCACTGGAACGATTTGTTCCTAAGATTAGGGACCATCACGTCTGATGAGCTGCTCACCCGAATGACGGGCTGGTATAATACCTTTGGCGAATGGAAATGAAACACATCTATTATTCCGTTGGGAATATGGTTTCTTGAAGCTGCAGGATGCATGAAGAGGGCAGGATGCATTGCTTGGAATTGACATGGTATTTGCAAATTATACGAACGGACAGATTGCTCGATTTATAATGAATTAGGCAGACTTGTTTGAACGAGCCACATGGCCAAAGACCATAGATCTCGTTATTATGGGAATTCGCATTGTGGAAAGATGCAACATGAAATTGTACATCGAATTGAGCGTCTTTTTTGAAATTCGAGCGAAAATTCAGTTTCAGGTTGGTGCAACCAGAGGAATATGAGCCGGGACGACTAGTATAGAGAGAAGCAAGGTAACTGCCTGAGTAAAGAAAAGTAGAGCACAGAAAGTGCAATCCACCCGTCTTATGCTGATCTTCTTGCCTCATACAAACCCATTGCTTGAAAGGGGGAAAGTTTTGGGTGTTTTTACTGTTGGAAGATGCTTGAAATTGACGATCAAGTCAGAGACCACTCTAATTGCATTCATTTTCTAACGAAATTAACAAACAGTACAGTATATGGAAGCTTTTAGTCTTATATTTGAAACGATTAAAGGCTCAAACGGCGACGGAGTAACCAAAGACGGCCTGTTCTCGGCATCAGCCTTGATTAGAGCCCGTTGGTGGAAGCAAAATACATAGAATAAAGGGTATGAGTCTTCCGTCTCGCCAAACGGCAATTTTCCGTCTCAGAGCACACTTTCATACTGGTTCAGTCAGAAAATCTCAAAAGTTCAATGAACCTGCTGTTTGAACACAATCTTGTCCGAATAAAGTACTATACCTGCAAATTTGAAAAAGTATGCTCGGAATAAGAGAATAAACAATTGAGTACATTTCCGTAGCTGGTTCAGAGATGAATCTCTGTGCGTTTACAGTACGGGAGATAGAACTGAAGGCAATTAGAGATTTAAGTACTGGTGGTGGTAGATCTTTACGAGTTGTACAGCATGGCTAAGAAGCGAGTAGAGGATATTCAGAAATTAACTACGAATACGAACGCGGAGTGGAAATCTGTCGTGCCTGCATCACTTGGCGACTAAACGCATTACGGGTAACTAGGTCGCGAAGCCCCTTTTGATGGGAGCTAAAGCGACGGGAAGCAGCAAAGGAAGCAAGGCGGCGGAAACAAGTACAACCGAGGCGACAGCCTAATCAAAATGTGATATTTTGGTTCTTTTGAGGAAGTTATTAAAATTTTGAGTTGTTTATACAGATCCTAGTCTGATCTCCTTTTTGTTTTCTGTGTGGGAGGGGCGTGAAAAAAGAAACTGGTCTAACCATCCTTTACCTTTGTGTGCCTTAAGATCCGCAACTGGTAGTGTCGAGAAAAATTTGTCGAAATTGTGAGTTGTTCCAATTCGAGAAAAATTCAAAATCTATGTTTGATTTTTCTCTCTGCCCTATTTCAATCGAAGATTAACAGTTTGCTTTACTCTGATCCATAGGAACTGATCCATAGGAATGTATTCTATCCCCATTCGGTCACTCCAAGTGCTTCTATCACCACTGTAAAGATTTAGTACCCTTAGGAATAACTCCCAGCCCGCGACATAATAGTTCTATTTATATATTCTTGTGCATCAAATCCAACCATAGATGTCATCAGGCGTGAAAAAAAGCAGTAGCAGAGATCCTTTCCGCACCTACAGACATGGGAGAAGATCATAAATGTTACCATGTCATCAAAAAGGTCATTTAAATTAAAGAATTCGAAGTTTCGCTAACAGGAAACTCTTCCGAGCCACACGTTGCCCTACTTCACATTTGTAACACTTTTTGTACGGTTGTTATTCTAAATCAGATGGTTGATATATATGTTACTACATACATATGTAACTGTTATACCAGGTGTTACGTATGGATGAACAGGTTGAATTCTTAGGTGATTATTTGGAGCTGTAATAGTCCCATCCGAACGCCCTTTGAGTGATTCAGATAGTTCTTCCGTGTATTGGAGGACACAAAATAATGCAAAGAGAGACAAAAAGATGTAAGACTCATATTTGGGTAGATATCTCATATAGGAGAGCGCACTAAGCTGTTGAGTTAGGATTAACGCATTAACAATATATCATGTACGAGAGCGCATTAAGCTTTTGAGTTAGTATTAACGCCTCAATGAAGGAAATATTTCTGCAGGTAAGTCAGGAAGCACTGCTAATGCATTCGAAGATTTTATTATCTTTGATAACCTCGCATGGGAAGTTAAATTACACATGACTTTAAATTAGACTGTTATGTGAAGTGATTTTAGCGCATCAGGAATGTCCTTTGGCGATTTTTCTGAGTAATATCGCAGGGATTGAATGCTTACACGCGTTGAGGCTTACCATCATCATTTGGGATGATGTTAGAGCAGTAGGAATGAACTTTGGAGAACCCACTGCCTGGGATCAAAGAGATTGAATACACAAAAGACGACTGATAGAGTCTACCAGGTATATGAATTGAGAAGAGAGACTCTACTACGATTAATTACTTTGGTGGGTGAGAGAATATTACAGAACTGGGAAAAAAATGATTGCGAGTAAGTCCGGAATTCAGAAATTGGTGACGACTGAGTATTACCGTCAAATTTCACAACATGCAGACATTAAAGTGCTCAACGGAGATTCTTTTTGCAATGCAGTACCACTTACTGCTTACAAAAATCATGACAGAATCCAGCCCGAGCGGATTAGTAACAGTACAGCACTCTGGTACCCAATTAAAAGGATCGCAAATATTAAATCAACATAAGTGGCTGCTGGTGTACGTCGAAAAGTTCTGCTCCTGTGAGGAAAAAATGACAAATGTCCTCCTGTGAGGAAAAACACTAGAGCTAATTTTTGAAAACGATTTTTTAACTTTTTTTACCAGCATTTACTGTCGACAATAGTAAAGCTCCTTCAAATCAAATTTTTCGGTATTTTGAATAATAGTCAGGGCACGAAGCACTTTTGCAACCCTACAACCTTCGATTTTCAGAACATTCGCCTCATTGTAGCCATTCAGTACCTACAGGTAAATCATTCATCCCAAATTGTGTGGAGTCTCACGTACTGAGCACCAACTTACTGGAATTCTATCTCTACGAGTATATTTTTAGTACTTAGTTCAATCTCTAAAATTACTCTAAATATTACTATGGGAAATTTTTTGTCCTCATACCAGGACAGTTATATGGAGTTTAATCGTTAGTGATTATTAACACATTTTTGTCATAAATTCGCATCAAACTGATTCCAGTATTCGCATTTCGGGGGGAAAAGTATGTTCTACGTAAACCCTGGTTTGGTGCTGATGGCTCAATTCAGCCAGCCTCAACTTATGTTTGAACCAAATCTCAAGTCAGGTATGCCCTTGTGCACCTAACAATATACAGGTGTCAAAGATATAAGTTCTTTCGCTGCTTCCCTTACCCCTGATGTCCAGGTTAATGCCGTTTTGAACATTTTCAGATGTAAAGATAGTTGTTCTCAAACATATTGAGCATTATGGATGTAGGCGTACACAATGAAATACCGGTGAAGAGCCCAGATAACCCAAAGAGACCGGCCGGAGACCAACTATTTGGTATGTACTGTTGTATTTTGATGCAGCTGCGTCCTGACTTAGGGTGATAGCATCTTCTATCTTTCCATATATATCCACCATCCCCATTGCTAGATGCACGATAAATTTAGAATTTTCAGAGTCCGTTGAACATGAAATATAGAAATACTCTTTTCAACATCGCATATTCTTGTACAGAAGCAGTGAAAAGAGAGATAATGGCCCCGAATAGGCTTGAAATGGGGAACACTGATGGGATTGGATCAATTGTATTTTATTTTGCATAGTTTGAAGTTCCCATATTTTTTTATTAAAACATTTTAAAGGAATCCAGAAGCTGGAAATAGAGGTAGAGATGGTAATGATGGAAAATTTTCGAAGAAACGTATCAGTGCTCGTCGAACATAGCTACATTTCCAGGAAGAATAAATTTTCTCTAAACTTTTTCTACTCAGCAGATTAGTCTTGGAAAAGAAAATTCAAATTAAACATAACGTACTGTAAAACTGCAATGGCTATAAGGGAATTAATTAAAAAACGAAAAAGGATGTGGATGTCTTGCTAAATTCAATTTTAAGCTGCAAAAGATTATAAAGAAAAATAGATATCAAAGGAATATTATCCAAAGAGGATAGTGCAATCGTTTACACTTATTAAAGTTCACTGTGTCACGTCTTTTATAGATATGTGGAATAAATTCGCATTGAAGTCTACAATGCAGAGTTGTATAACAAGAAAATAGTTTAAATAGTATTAAAAGTACCAGAAGTCCCGTATCGTGAGCAGAACTTGCAAAACTTAGGCCGCTTGTGAAAATTTAAGAAATTCTTTCGAACTAACGTTAAATGTTCAGAAGTAAATCGGAATTAATTTCTGCCTCGTAGATTATTTAGAAATGTTTCAATTCTTGTTCTGTAGGATTGATTACTATAGATTTACGTGACCGAAATTAACACAAAATTCGAAGAACTTGAAATAACGGATTTTGATAGGTTTGTGATTGTACAAAATGATCATATCTAGGGTTGAATCTGGAATAGTGGTAAAAATTCTATCCTCGCTAGCAAGTACGAAAAAAATGTAGTACGTAAGACTCGAAAGCGCAAGAAAAACCCCCGAAATGAAAGTAAATCAGAAGAGAAAGTTGAAAACCAAGCTTTGTTGGATTTCGGTCCGTTCGCTATCTGGCGGAAATAATCTAAAGGTTCCGTGTGATTAAAGTAAAAGCTGAAGAATTATTCAAAAGCTTGTAGTCGAAACGTTTCAAGAACATTTCTGGTCATGCATAAGTTTCCCTCTAAGTATTACAATGCGTGCATTTTCGTGCAGTTGGAGTGCAAGGATTGAACCACGACCTGTGCCATAGAATTGAATGGGTTACATTTTCTTATACAGTTTTCAAATGAAATTGTCACAATTCCGAATTTTTGCGGGAAATATGAGACTTATTTAAAAATAAGCATGGTTTCGCCGATAAAATTTTACGCCAATGATTTTCTCGAGTGTTTTCCTTCAGATATCGCTTCTTAATCCTATTTCAAATGAAGAATGTCACAAATAGGCACTTTTATTTTACTGATGGTCCTATATTCATTTTTTATTTTAGAACTATTATTCCAAAGACAGAAAAAAGTGAAGGTTGGTAATTTCTCATTATGCTGTCATCTCAATCGATAGCTTGAACAGCTGCTGAAATCATAAATTAGACACAAAATTTTTCATGTATTTTCTCCCACAGAAGAATATTCATAGGAAAGTTAACATAACAATGTTTTCCACCACAATTTTCCATTTATGTGCAACATTAAAAACATGGATTTGTGACAAATGCATGAAAATAGAAGTCTACTTTGTAAATAAATTTAATCTTGACGATGCGGAATGGGAACAAAAAAGTAACCCTTCTCCGTTGAAATAATGTCAACAAGCATTTAGCACCACTGATTTTGTACATAAATTACTATAATTTGGTCTTAATAATTACGCAATGGGAGTGGAAACAGGATTATTAGGTCGCATAAGATTATTTTGTAGCAAAATAAACACTTTGCGGGATCATAGTCCATTCTAATTGTATCAGTAAAGAGAGTTAAACTTAATAAGAACCATTGAAGATGGCTCATGGGTTATTTGTAACATGCTCGTCACTATTTATTTCTCATCATTTGGAATTATACCCGGATGCGTTCTCTGGGATCAATAAAGTGGAATTATTGGTCAGCAGCCGAACCTTTCACCAATATTATAAATTGAAGCTAATTTTCCTTTAACGAAAAGAAGCCGTGTTTATCACGTATCCTTTATTTAAACCTTGGTAATGCCGAGATGGAAATAATTTGTTGAGTTAAGAATCCGATGTAAAGTGCTTCAAATATAATTAATTCCTTGGAATAGTTCGACGGGTCTCTGCGTGATTAAAAAAATCTTGACTGCTTATTCTCATGGTTTTAGTTATATCGAGTCACCAAATAATTTGGAAATTCTGTATAGGAGAAGTAGCAAGAAATGTTTGAATCAGGGAGCAGATAAAGAAGCATAGGAGTTCCCTGTAACATTAAATTGTGCATGAAATGTTGAAGGAGAATTAAATTACCAAAAGAAGCAAAGAGACCTATTAAATTAGTTGAAGTACGCCATAAAACATTCTGTACTTTAATTTCTTAAGAAGAAAACAATCCGAAATGTAACAATCCATATAATTAACCCAAGAATTACTGAATTTAATGGATTCTAAAGTAACGATGTCTGAAAAATTATTTATCTACCTATAGCATGTCGAATCTTTTTTACAGAATAAAGAAGAATTTAAAACCCTACTAGACGTGAGTAAAGCTCATAAAGAGAAAAACTAAGAGCAAAGAGCCATTTTTTTCGCTTCATGAAAAGTTGGGAAATTTGCTGTTGGATGCCGTAGATATTTTGAAATGAAACATTGTAAATTTAAAACAACATATGAAATGCTCTTTTTCATTTGTTTTAAAATTTTTACACCACTATAGTCCCCCTAAATCTATTTAATAGAAGGATAAAAGGGCATTTGAAGCTCTTACATCATCGATATCCATAAAATAATTTCGGTGTGATCAAAAACCAATTTAGATGCTTCTTTTGTTCATGAAATATAGAAACTACTTGCACTTTATTTTTTGATTCCAACTATCTATTCACATCTGGACACAGTCATTTTCGGGAATTCTGTATCTTCTTCAAATCAGTCTTTTTATTAATATCTTAAAAATACTCGTTGACAGAAATTCGCTCAAATTTAAATTACAATTATTTGCGTACGACATCAGAGAAATGTCTAAATGGTGAAAATGGGGGGTTAATTTACTGTGGTAGATATGTGGGTTGGTACCCAGTAAATATCTAAATGGCTTCTTCTTCTTTTCAGACCATTCAAGGAACCATTGAAACAATTGAATATATATTTTGTCTATACATTAAGATTATAAACATGCAATTTTAGCAAAAGAGCAGCTAATCTATACTTCGCATTAAAGGAGCTCTTATTAAGTGGAAAACTAAAATTCATAATGACTCCGACTATACTTAGACTCTTAAATTTTTGACTTTTAATAGTTCTAAGCTTTAATATAGCTCTATTCTCTGTTGAAATATCTTTGATGTCGCTGGAAATTGATACATATAATACAAAAGGGTATTAATATCTATTTATTCGGCCTAGAACAGGGGTGAAAAAGATCGTATCTGAATACAGATGCACGGTGACTACTAATTCATCAACATGTTTATGTGAACTTTCCAAGACTAATAAAGAATATTTACCGAAAATAGGGCATTTATTCAGCTGAAAAAATCTAAAACATTTTCATTTTGCTAATAAATTTCAAGATTATTCTGATCATAGGTTGAACAAATTTTTCTATGAAAAGAATTCTAATTATTCTTGCAGGGGAATTGGATAAGTATAAATATAACATAGGACCGCTTTCTTTCTCGATTCGATGGAAGCCAATTATATCGGTCGTTTTAATGTGAAAGATTGGAAAAGTTGGCACCAAAGGTATAATAATAAACGCATATATAATATTGTGTCCCGAAAATGATTTCTCTGTGTCAGAAATAAATTTACTTGTAAAAATCCGCGAATAAAATATTAGTTACAGAAGCTGGATAGAAAGGCTTCGTATAATCATATATCCATTCTTAGGTATTTAAGGGAATTTTGTATCAATAGATCATTGTCGCAGTTACCGTGCTTCTTTTCAAAGACCGCGCGCGAGCTGATTGCTGCGTAGAATTTCAATTAGACACTGAAATAAACAATAAAATTCGAGTAAATTTGTAGGCACTTGGTATTTGCTCAAGGATGCGCCTCATTCGAGAAGACCGCGCCAAAACTTTAACACGTAAATTTTGCAGGAATACCGTGGATCCTACTAAAAGACTGCCACCTACACTTTATGACCTCGTAATTTACAAGTACTACCCATCTTCTACAATCCCTTTTTGGCAACGCGGTCAATTGCGTCTATTCCATTCCATCTCTACGCAATCCCTTCCAACAAGGGTCTATCATGAATGAACTAACTCCAGCAGCTGTTTTGAAGGGTTTGAGTTTACTAGGAGACGCAGCCGTAGAGCGTGAGGAGGAATTTCATAAGTACGAGTCAGGCCAGCGGGACATTGATACTGATAATGAGACGGACTCACCGTCGCCTATTACAGATATGTTTTACGAGCAGGTTGGTAATCAGGCTTTGGTGAGCATGACTAACTACAACCGCCAAGAACTGGATGCTTTCTATGATATAATACCTGATGATATTCACCTATAAGGCACAATGCAGAAGTGGAAAGAAGAGTCCATTTAGTGGAAAAGTTATGCTTCTGATAGCTTTAACGGTTTTGAAGAGCGGCGTTTCAAGGGAGTTTACGGCAAAAGTATTCAAGCAAAAGGTCTCTACTACTGAGCGTGCCGTTAATAGATTCATGCATATCATCAGTCCATGTTTATACTCTAAGTTGGTTGAGGAGGCAGCAGTGATGTACAGTATGAAGTTTTTACGTCAACGGAATTGCACCTTTAAGAAATACCCACACTTTAGGTGTGCTACTGATGTCACGTTCCAACAGAGCCAACGCCCAAGTGGTAACGTACAAGAAAGGAAGGTGTACTATAGTGGCAAACACAAGCTATACGGGTACAAGGTTGAAGTTTCTGTTATTGTGAATGGCCAGGCTGTAGGTTGCAGCGATCATTACGGGTGTTCCACCTCAGACTTTGATATCTTTAAGAAGAATATGCAGTTCCATGAGGAGCAGCTCGTGAAGTATGAGGAAGAGAGTGATATAGAGAATGTGGAGGACAATACATCTACATGGGCGTTGATTTGCGACAAAGGATATCAGGGAATATCGGATGTATGCAGGGCCATTCATCCCAAAAAGAAGCCTATAAACGGCACATTGAGTCTTTCGGATGAGCAAACCAACCGTTTAATTTCATCTGATAGGATTCTAGTGGAAAACTACTTCGGGAGGATGGCAAAGCTACGGAATATATTATGTATCAAGTGGCGATGGAGTGAGTCTACCTACGATTTATATTTCAAACTTGGAGTGGCATTGACTAACTATCATATCAAGCTTCATCCTCTACCAGATGTGGACGCAGGATTTTATAATCAAACCGTCAATCGTCTGTTATATATAGGTGAAGGAATGGTGGAGAATCGTAGGAAGATTCAGGAACGCTATCGTGCCAAGCGTAACCGCAGAACGAGCGGCTATCATGCTGCATCTGCTAGCCGTTCAAACGTTGGTGGTGCTCGTGGTCCGAGCGGTACGCCACCGAAGCGTCGTAGGATTAGAATTAGACGCAATCTGAAGCCGTTTCCGGAGTCCAAACCTGTGGAGTATTCAGAGAGCCAGCCTTTTACGACAGATTCGTATATTTTGCTACCTAAATGGGTGGCCTCGTAATTTGGCGCATTTTCAAAATATCATTGATTAAATCTTTATAGCACGTACTCTTTGCACTTCTTGCCTATCTTCATCGACATGACTTGGTATACTTGCATAAAACCGCGTTTTTTGTATTCGCGCGGGCTTTCACTTAGTGGTGGGTAACAGAAAAAGAGACCGAATATAACTCCTCTTCTAATAAAAATTATCCATTTATCAAGGTGCGATAACCGGAAATGTTTATAAAAAGTATAAGACCCACGTAAAAACAGAATACAAAACAAAAGCGGTAACATATCTATTTACTCGGAAAAGTAGGAAAAATATATATATATATATTTTTTGGATTTACCTCTCAAAGAATAGGAGGCCATTGAAACACATGATAAGGCACTTCAAGTGAGAATGACTTCAAAACGCGGTCAGAATCACAACTTTATGTCAAAAACAAAAATAATAACGTAGTTGATTAGTAGCCGATACTGGCAATGTTTAACGCAAAGTGTGTGATGATGAAGGAGTATCACTGTACAGATCCCCTTTGTAGTGTCCAACACCCTTGATATTCCCTTAATTCATCCACTAAACCCCAAGTTAAGGACTCTTTTGGAAAATATCTCTTGAACATGATACTTCTCTTTGGGAACGAAAGATACAAACACACTTGCAGTCTCTATTTTATCGAAGCAATCGAATTTATTTCAGTACATTTATTGCAAATATAATCATGGAAAAAATTTAGTAAATTTCAAATAGTCGATATTATCTACTCTATAGACCTCGAACACGGAAGATGAAGATCATGAATAAAAACACCTTCGCAATTGCAAGACTAGTGCCGCATGATTAGTAGACGAAAATTTCCACCAATTCAGATCTTCTTCATAAAGATTCTGTGTAGGTATATGGAGGAAATTCGTGGCATTTATTAACGGAATTGGTTTTAATTTCAAGTCATTGGTTGTTTCCTTGAAAATAGGTGCTTTAAAACAAAAGCTGGATGCCTTTTTCATCCTAGAACAGCCCGACAAATAAGTCTGCAACGCTGTGAGAATACTTTATAGTTCTTTAAAAAGCTAATCATTAGATACTGAAAAGCCTTAAGTTAGAATGAAAGCAAGAAGAAGAGAATTTTATATTCTTCGGATATATATACGAGGAAATACTTCGATGTTTTTTAAACATGACAAAAGATGTATTTATTTTGGCTTTCTTAAGTTTCAAAACTTTTGTGTGATGAATTTGACCTAGAAGTCATTACTCATCCCAGAAAAAGCTATCCCATTTAGCGTTATTTAGGATTGTAGTCTAGCTTCTTTCTATTTTATGCCAAAATTTGGTTTCCAAATCAGCTTTGGTACCTTATTTCACCTACTACCACTTTTTTGTTTCCTTTATTCTATCAAGCTATCAAGAAATTTCAAATGTAACTGAGGAAACAAAAGAGATATGGAAAAATTAAGAATCAGCTAAGTCGGCAAATATTTACTAGCGCCCCTCTATTTTCAAGAAAATATGCTTCTTCAACATCAAATTTCGGAGCATCAACGATCATGACTACAAGTTTTGGTAGTGGAGAGTGGATACGGTTCAGCTCAGAAAAAAATCGCATCTAAACGTCATGGATGATGTCAGAAGAATTCATTTAGCATAAAACTGTCAACTAATAAGATTCTGACATTCTCAATGAGAATAAATTCCAGTTAAATCTACTTTCAGTGTGTTGAGCGAAGTGTTTTTGAACTAGCAATTTGGAACGGAAATTCCGAACAAATCGCCTGGTTTTTATACTAAGTCTATAATTCTCACAGTGTTATCTTTTGAGAAGTCAAATTGGATCAAATTATTATGCCCTTTTGTTTCCACTTTTGAGTATCCCCTTGAACCAGATATCTGTATTTGTGACACTTCCGACGTTATGTTAGGATAAATATTCACAGAGGACAGATATTCTGCTCACTGAGTGCCACGGCAGCCCATTGGCGGATCCGTCCTGGGGTATCCCAGCTTACTTGGAGATTTATTTCATCATTTGCCTCTATCTTCCAAAAAGGTAGGATAAAACAACTCCTAAAAGCGTTTCTGATTCCTTCTTCTGTATTTTTCATCTTCATCTATACAGAAACAACAGTAGTTATGGCGACTTCGTTGCTTTCAAACTATCTGTACTCCAGACGAAGAGTGTTTTCTTGTTGAATATTTTTTGAAAATCTCTTTGTAGTGCAATTGGCACTCGTACACTACTACTGCCGGCAGAGCTGATTTTTGTGATATTTTTGTGATCCCATTTGTTTTCATACTAGCGCACTGCTACCAGCAGACACTATACTGTACTGTAAAGTAAGGTCAATTTTCGATTATCGCCCACCAATCTCCTTAACACTGTATGCTCACCCGAGAGGGTCTGAGATCGGGCAATCTGGACCATTCAGCGCCCAACTTTCACCTGATATTTTCGAAGGATAAAGGCAGCTATTGGGCCAAGTTTCTATATTGTTCATCTCTAACTTGGATCTCTTCTAATTGGCTGACGTTGACTTTACTTGCCCCGCCGTTGTAGATAAACCTTACCTAGATAACTAGTATTTTTATTTACCTCGCCACTAGGACCCCAGAACAAACAGCAACCCCGGTGTTGGCTCTGAAGTTGAATCCAAACTTGTGCCTTTGGAAAAAACTTTCCAACGGCAATTTGACTACAGCAACGTTTATACTTCCGAGTTCTCCTTCTTTGTTCCTCTCTCTATCCCATATCATACTAACCCTTCTATTGGTAAATATAACCACGCTTGGCGCCCCTGGACTCCGGCATCTATATAAAAATAAGAACTTCAAGGTTGTCTTTGGTGACGACACACTTATCTCCAAAGGGAACTTATCTCCAAAAGAGATAATCAGCACTTTCGGCCCAATACCACATTTCTCTTCGTGTCCAATATTGAAGTTATGGTATCCACGCCTCTTTAAACTCTAGTTTTCTCAAAGTTCCAGCATTTCGCGGATCCCAGCAGGGTCTTACAAACCATAAGGCAAGTACACCGTCCAGTCGTCTAAGGAAGCACCCCATGCTCTACCATCCCAACTTCTCCTGGCTGTAGGAGGGTTGTGCTACTGCATGGTAGTTTTCTTAAAGAGAAAGAGGGACAGCGAACACCTTGTGAGTCTTAGTGTGTGTATGCTTGTTTTTCCATTGTTTAACGGTATTATGTACCTATACGGGAACAACTACGCACCGCGCATTGCACTACACCCTCTGTGGTTGTTTTAGCCTACAGGAAATCTCTAGCCTGACTTTTTCTGGTATCTTGATCATTTAAAAGTGCCCGGCTAAGTCCAACTGTTGAAATTTAATCTCAGAAGGGACAAATATAATGCATTCACAACCATTATTGCCAATCACTGACGGGTTTTTGTGCTACCTAAAATTCAAAACCATTGGTACTGGAGCACAACACGCGGTGGTAGCCCTGGTTGCACAATGGGCACGCTACCTGCCTACGGCATAACTGAGTTTTAATATTTTTCAAGCTACGTACCCTTCCTTCATCGGTACAAATTGTCGAATTTTCATTACAAAGTGAAAAGGGCTACTTTTTTGTTCGTTTCATAACCCCTACCTCCAAAAATCCCACGTGTCTCACCCTTCTGAACTCTCCCAGTAAACATACTCACTGCTTTCCCTGCATGCACTCCCTGGAGACTTTCGCATCACAAAACTTGATATCAAAATTGGAGAGTATTATGTCGTCAATGTTTATACGGGGAACAACCAGTTCCAGACAGGTAAAGATGGAAATGTCCGTATTTTTGATGCCTGATAATACTCTTGACAGCACAGCCGACCCCCTCTCTCCATCATTTAAATACCCCATGTTTCCAGCCGGCCTTTTAGGGTGATCTGTGCGCGCTGCTGATCTCCTAGTCTGTGAGTTTATATCCACTACTCCTAATCCCGTAGGGAACAACCGGCGTCATTTCAGGAAATGGGTAGCCGATTTGTAATATTTCATTTCAAGAAAAGGGCGGGGGAAATTAGGGTGGTTTACTGATTAGGGATGTAGGACGGCTATTTTCCGAAGGCTGTGGGGGCGTTCTGTGTATTAGAGAGCCTGAAAATGAGGGAGAGTCAGGAGGGACGACCTCGCAGGGATAGGTGATGCCAGGAAAAATGTCATATCAACTTAACTTGACCCTAGATTCCACATATTGAACTACCCAAACATTTCCCCATCTCTTCTCCTTTCGAAATTTCACTCCTAGATCCATCATGCCCCCGGGCAGTAGTTCCCAGATCCTACTGCCAAAAAGGTTCGACTTCTAGGGACGCAGCGTTTTTCCATGTACTACCTTGAAAGTATTCGACACATTCGTCATGAATACGGAATGCATCTCACCACTGCTGTTTCGAAATCGTTTTCAAAACGACCGCAATCCAAGGTAGGTATTATAGCTTCTATTAACTATTGTAATACGTCAGAAACTGGTGTTGTAATGCGTAAGGCATTAAGACCATGAAACCTTCATGCGAAAGACCTGGAAAGAGCTGCTCGTCATCCTGTCGTAGAGCCACGCCACTGTCTCCACCGCACGAGACCAGATATCCAGGCAATGGGAAGCAGCGGAGGGACCGACTTTTTTGATATTACCTTCGTGAATCCCCTCGCTCCCTCCAACAGGAGAGTGAGGGCCTTCAACCCGATGTCCTCTCTGAATGCGGCGCGAAATGCAAAGCAGAGAAGATATCAATCCTTTATCGCGACCTCCACCAGAGGTAGGCTCGTGCCTGTGCCAATCTCCACTCTTGGAGGGTGGTGTCAAAGTTCTCTCTCGTGGCAAGTGTAACTTGCGACCACAGTCGGCCCTACAGAGAGCTGGTGTGGGGTCCGGAAGACAGACCTCGCGTGCGACCCGCCTCGCGGGTTGTGCGAGCCCTTTCGGCCGGCAGTACGCCGCAAAGATCTGCGGCTCTATGGAGGGCTGTTCACTTTACAAAGTACAAGGTTGCTTGATGCAGTTTGGTGGTTTTTTGTTCTGTTATTCGATGCTTCTTTTACTCAATGTGTCTAACTTCTCCCCATATATATAATGTATACATCCACCATATGATTCAACATATGACTCAACTAGTCTCAATTGGAGGCACTAAATTATCATAAATAAACTCTCTTCACTCTCCTCCCGACACGAAATGATTAGAAAGTAACAGTTAAATGGTAGAGGTAGATCTGACTAATGACCGGAAGGACGACAGGTGGCACCCGGATGCATGTGCAGTGCTAAATGACGTGGCAAGGAACGTGGCCGCGAGGGCACTGGAGACGTACGGAAAGGTTCGGGGGGGTTTGATGCAAAGGCACGCCGCAGCAGCCGTCATGTCCAATGCGGCCTGCTTGATGGCTGGCCTGAAGGTAGCATTTTAGGGAGCGTAGTTCCTTCCCCATTTCTGTGTCGATATACCCTTTTTGAGTTGATTGTGGTTGTCTTGAAAACCATGGGATAGACCGGATATATCTTCCAAGAGTAAAACACCCAAACCTTTCCCCCTTAAGACCATGAATAACACAGGAAATCCGAACGGTCACTACGTTACGGGATTTTCAAAGAAGGAAGGCATGCAGTCATTAAACGGTTGTGAGACATCATAGGGCTGAGATCTGAAGGCAGTGCAGGATAGTATCACATGCAACAACTGCTACAAAAATTTGCCTTGTTGAATACGGGAAACCCTGCGGTGTTTTAATGGATCCGTAATAGGATCGGCTGCGTTCCTGATTATCTTAATAGGAAAGGGGAAAAATGGGCAGTCTGAATTGAAAAGTTCTAGCAGCCGCCGTGTCATTTTAATGTACACGTTCTGGTGGCAACCCAAAGGTTGCAGAAAGTAAGTAAACTAATAAAGGAGTGGTGGAAGATGGTGGAAGGACACGCAGGGCACCTATTTTAAAAAAATCTAAATCCTCTAACTTCTGCATAAAATTTAAGGTTAAACTGTAAAAACGAGTGCGCATGGATTATCTTTACGCCTGATAGCATTTTCCTTGTTGATTTGATTGAAAAATGGGGGGATTTTGGGGTGCTTTATTGATTACGGATGCAGGACGGCTATTTTCCGAAGGCTAAGGGGACAAGTCTGTGTAATGGAGATTGAAAAAAGTAACGCTGAGTTGTTGCGGGTAATTGGTGAGATTTGGGTGCTTTACTATTTGAAAGATATCTTTCGGCTGGTATCGTATCGATTTGTCAAAGAGTAGAGGATGAAAGTTATCATTGGCGTGTATGGACCGTTTGATAAACAAAGAAATTTCGCAACTTCCGATGCAGAACCGCATGTACCATGACAACGCAGTCTGGCATTTGGGGCACAATGATGCAACAGGGCCCTTTACATGCCAGCACAGCTTTTGAAGCTACTTTTGCTCCGGAGCGCCCATCCCCGTTCTTTTTCACCCAAACTTAATTGAAGGTCGTTTCAAAGTTTCTAGGACTAGACAGTGTGGCACGAGAGTAAGACTAAGGCTCTTTTATTCCGAACATGTACGGTTGGGGAAACGTTTGGGTGTTTTACTGTTGGAAGATATTTCCGACCTATCCCATGGTTTTCCAGACAACCGTACGGTTGGTGCACGCAATCTGAATTTTCTTTCCTTGGACCATTCCGGCAGGCCGGCCTCGAGCCAGCCTTCTAGCGACTTTGAACCGGATTAATTCCGTCTCCTGGCTCCCCCATGCCGACCACTTTGTACCAAGTATTTGATGCGCTTTGGAACATAGGCTACTGTAACCTATTTTTCCCCTTCCGGCAGAGGAAAGCTTTCTACAGTATTTCCATAGAAAGAATTGCTGTTCGTTATCTGTGCCTTTGAAATCGTCCCATTCGTGCTCAGTCAGAAATTCATCGTACTCTCCAATCATCCATTCTTACCACATTATTGGAGATGCAAGTGACAGAGTGTGCTTTAGCATTGCACTGTGGCAGCAATGCTCAATGCAGCATGGCTGTTGGTTTGCCTCCCTAGCGCTAGAGGCGGTCCTCTTGGGAATCCATGCTGTCATGTCGATTCGCAAGTTTGAAGTCTGTACCATTTACACAACTTCTCTTTGGAGTCAACGGGCCACACTTTTCAGACAAAAAACACCACAAGCTACCCCCAAAAGCATAAGCGAAATTAAATGAGAATCTGAAAAGAGGGTAGAGGTTTGGGTGTTTTACTCGTCGAAGATGATCTTTCCAAAAGTTTTCAAGACAACCACAACCGACTCTAAAGGGCATGCTGACACAGTAATGGGGAAGGATCTACGCTCCCGAAATGACCAAAAAAGTGTTGTGCTAGCACCCATGCAGACGCACTGCCTTGTTCAGGGACCTCCAAAGATCGATGTTACGGACGATGAATTTTGCCCTTGTACAATGAAAAAATCGTGATGTCGGGATATTGGAAGAAAGATTGCCGGATGTGTCCCAGGCATCTCTAGGTAGTGGAATGTACTTCCAATAATATCGGTAAAGAAGGCCCGTGGCCGGACATCAAGAATTCCGCATTGGATAAAACAGCGGATAGGGGTGCCTTTGGGTTAAGATTGCTTGGACCTTACGGTATGTCTCCGTGGCCCTGGCAGCGACGTCCCGTTTGAAATCGGGCAACATCGTGTATACCCTAAGGAGGGATTCATATTCAACTTGATCCATTACGATGGGAAGCAACTGTATGCCGACGTACGATTAAGTGGGAGCACATTCTATCATAAATAGAATGTTATAGATGTCCAAGTCCTGCCCTTGTACACTGCGCAAGCACATCTGTAGTATCTAGTCTCAATCACTCTCCTGCTCACGCCTTGCTGCTTTGACGTTCCATATCTACAACACTACCCTATTGTGTACTGAAACCAGCATGATGCCGTACGTGCCATACTCCATTGCACCGCGACCCCTTATTCCCTATGACTTTTGCACTGCGCATCACCTCCCCAAAACACACCATGCCACGCCTTACGTCACACCCCACGACCCTACACCACTCTAACGCGTTACCAACGTTGCATCATTTCCATTTCCAACGTAATACAGTGCCCTGGTTTGCGTACAACCTCCACTCCACCATTCCTCCTCCACGATACAACCCTCAAAGCAACAACCCAACCCAAAAAAACACGGCACGTAACCATCGCTGTATTCCATCCCGCGCGACGGGCGCCGGCAGCTACAATTCTCACTCGCTCTCACCCTTTCCTCCCATTTTCGCTCTACACTTGCGTATCACGCCATTCCGCTGCAGTCCCGGCGCGAAGAGTCACTGCCCAATACCCCTGCCAGGCGCTGCGGGCCGCCCTCGCTTCTATATAAACCCTCGTAATCTCCGCGTGTTGATTTATCACAGTGGTAGCGCAGCTCGACATTAACTATCGCTGGTCAAATTCTCACCTAGGATCTCCTCAACCGCTTCAGGCGCCAGTAGCATTCTGCAATCATGACAACCCCAACCCACTTTCTCCCCTTTCTCTTCCTCCTCCTCCTTCCCCTGACTCACTCAGAGACTCTGAAGACTACCGATCGAATGGGTCGTGTCGGCTCGACATGTGTCTTAAAGACCGATTGCAACCGAGGTCTCGTCTGCGGAGTAGGAAATCCCCTCGGCACCTGCATGGCGCCGACCGGTGTGATCGGGTTGGCCAACGCTGTCGCCAATATTATCCAGCTCGACTATGTTGTCCAACCTGGAGAGGACGGTCCTACCCCTGAGCAGGCTGGACCTACAGTTACCTCTCGTGCCATGGCAATCATTTTCTTCGCCGCTCACGACGCCTACACGCTGTGCACCGGTAGCTTCGATGTAAGGATCCGGAAGAGGAGGTTCAGAAGTACTTTGGTGAGGCGTGGCGCCACATTTGTCCGTTCCTTGCGGAGGACAAGGATTCGGACGGGTGCGCCCAGAAGCTTTTTGACGACACAGTGCCAGTTTGCTGCGTTGAGCGCTGGGTATTTTGCCGCCATTAGCCTGTACCCAAGGTCTAGGTCATTGATTACCACGGTGAGGCTCACGGCCACTCGAGGTGTCCTTCGGTCCGTGGTGAGCTTCGCAAGGTTTGTGGCGTTCACTTGGCTCCGGTCGAGGGAGAGGGATGGTAGCGATTTAGATCAGCTTGATGACATTTTCACGTTCGAGTTCCTAAGACATCAGCCCGACCCCAACTTCTTTGTGACAAACTCTACCACTCCCCAGGAGAACTTTGGTCGGTTCTGGGGTAGTGTGGATCCGTTCATCCTTACCGATGTGAGGGAGGAGGCATTCCTAGCTCCATTCCCACCATCAGATTCTCCAGAGTACGCGAGCAATCTCACAGAGGTAGCCGAGTTTGGACAGTGCAACGACATCGAGTTTGCGCCGGGTATTCTGGTTAACGATATAGGAACTTTCTGGGGCTATGACGGTATGCCAGACATTGGAGTTCCGCCTCGCCTGTACCTGCAAGTTATTCTGTCGATTCCCGAGGTCCTGGCGCTTAACTTTAAGAGCCAACTCAGTCTATTCACTGCGGCGAACGGCGCCATGGCTGACGCAGGAATCGCTGCATGGCTGTGGAAGTTCGAGTATGACTTGTGGAGGCCGGTATTCGGAATCCGTGAAGATGCTGTCTTGGGAGATCCAACTTGGAATCCATTCGGAGTGCCGTTCAGTAACATCGACCCCGATACCGTACCTATGTGCATCGGGGTGAATCCAGACTTCCCTGCATACCCGTCTGGACACTCCTCGTTCGGTACGGCTGCATTTAAAACGGTCGCTACTGTTCTGGGCATAGATACGAATGATATTACACTGACCTTCACGTCCGACGAGTTTAATGGGGTGACAATCGATGGTTCATCGAATATGCCCAGAAGGGTGATTACGCAGACGTTAACGCTGGAGGAATGCATTTTGCAGAACCAGGACTCTCGGGTGTTCAACGGAGTGCACTGGAGGTTTGATTCTATTGGAGGGGACATTATCGGAGACCAAATCGCTGCCATCGCTGGGGATGAATTCGAGATTTAGGTGTCGGTGATAGACCGAACGGTCTTCCGATGGCCGGCAGAAACCGGGCTTGGACGCGAAAGTGGGAGCTAAAGCGATGCGTCCGGCAACTGCATATTACACTGCACTCTGAAATAAACCACATCACAAATGATGCATGAAATTTACAGTTGCAATCTGGTATAATTCAATCCAATTCTCGAGTCCTTCGAACTTGAATTGAAGATTGATCTCCATTGAACGCAGTGGTCAGAATGCGGCTCAGGCCAAACGAAGGTTTGCTGGGAATGGTGCCACAGCGGTTCCGTGTCCAGGATTCTTCAGCCATTTAGGTAGAGTCAGCGGGATCATACACGGCGAGATCATACACCGTAACATTACGCAAAAATAATACAGAATACTTATTATACCTGACATCATACATTGGCTGTGTGCAGTTTCATATGGTTCACTACATACATTATCCGCCACCTTACATTGGGCACCCTCAATTGATGCATTGCGTAAATTCTTCTCCGTCTCATGGACAACATTACTCTTGGAGTGTATGAATCACTCTCAGATTGAAGACACAAGGCACTTATCCTTGTTTCGTGATTGGAAAATACAGATCGCTGTACCGTCGTTGCCGGTAACAAAATCCGATGCGTTATTGGCTGCACCTTGGTCTTTGATTCTGTGTCACAGGGGACGGTCACCCAGTAAGGTGTACCACGTGACAAAATACTCATAATGACCATGTTCGGCTTTTTTCACCGTCCTGCATCCCTAATCATATTTTATCCGGGATTACAGCCGACCTTATTTTTCAATCATTAAAACACCCAAAGATTCCCCCCTGTTATACTACTGCCATACAGTAAATCAAATCTTCAACACTCCCAAAGTCAAGGTCCCTAATCAGTAAAGCACCCCAATTTCCCCCATTTGTTCACCACTAGCGAAGCAAACATTGTGGTGGTAAATCTTTACGAGTTGTACAGTATGGCACAGAAGCGTGGGGAGGGTATTCAGAAATTAACTACGAATGCTGGCGGCGGATGGAAACCTGTCGCCCCTGCATCACTTGCAGACTACAGTAAACGCAAACGTAAAGGCTACTGGAGAATGGTAGGCAAGTGCTTGGGCAATAGAAACCCAATTTCCAAACATTGAAACCACCCAGCAGTTTCCTCCTTGTTGGAAAACTCAATACTGCGTAATTTATTTCTACGGAAAAAGCTCCGTAATGAGCGCTCGGCTGATAATACTGTAATTATTCTTCGGCTTCGAGAGAATGATAGGCTGGTTTTGAGTCACTTTTTTAGGCTGGTTTGAGTCACTTTTTTCAGGTCAGGTTTCATCCTAGTGGTTTGAGTGTATAGTTTTCAATGCAGTAGTACACGACAGAGGTACCGCACATACGCGACGAAACATATTAGACTGTTTCAGGGCGTCGTAATTGTACAAGTGGACTTGCGCTTATTCTGTGACCTGAATACATAAATATTTGTGGTACCTCTTGGTATGCTACACGACCTCTCGAAGCCCTGTAATGGACAGCACTAGGATCACTACATGTCGACATAGTACAGTAGTCTGCTCAAACGCGGCCTATCTTCTATCTTGTGTCTCCACATCATTCCAGATGGAAAGAAGACGTCTGCCATCCTCTTTGTACAACGCCCACTTCAAAGCACCCCCAGTAGTAAACGCTTTCCCTATTCTAGTAGGATCTTCACGGTGACGCTGCACACGCCCTTGCAGTCTTCGAGCCCATTTAGATTTGTGTAGTCTTGTGCAGTATTCTTCTGTAATCGTGCGTCACGTGTCCAAACCATTGGCCTTCTCTGCTATCTGCCCAACGGCAAAGGAATGTACCAAGACAGTGCCCGAGCACCATTGGCTACCACCCCAGCCAAATATCTCCACATTTGAAAATATCTGTTTATAATGGCAACCTCTAACCGTAACGCCAGTTATGGTGAGCTAAACGCCTGGTTTAGAAAAGGCTGTCTTTATAGTGACTATTGCACGTAAAAATATCTCGCATTTAATGCCTGCAAAGCTGAATAGTCGGACCAGATAGTGAGACGCACACACAGTTTCAACTAAAGAATATCTCTACAATCCCACCGCTCCCTGCGTTCCCCCTTCTCGCGCAGTTATACGTTCAATGCTGTCGCATCTGATCGAAATATGCTCCAGGTTCCAGCTCTTTTGAGGCTACTTTACCCCCAAGCAATCACTTTGAACTTCCAGCGGCGTCGATGCAACCGACCACATCTTCCGTACATTCATGTAACTCCAAATTCCCCCTTTTCCCATCCAAATTCCGCTTCAATTTGAGGGTGCCCGAGACTTTCTCCGTAAACAATTCGCTTCGCCTCAACATCATGTAATCTGAATATCGGGCCATGTCGTGACGATTGAATCCAAGCGAAAGAAAGTACCGAAGATGATGAAGGAGAATATTGTGATAGAGGTGTTTGCAGTACTCACATCGCACGGCTTGGTATGTTTCGCTCTTTTCAAAACCTAGAGTAGTAGCAGATAAGGCAGAAAGATTTGCCTAGCTTAATATATTGAAAGGGGCATGCAACTGTTCAAGGTTAGATGTGGTTGAGCTAAAGATTACGGGACGAGGCCAAATTTGCGTAGCGATTGATACAGTATACTCTGAGAACGGAGGTTCTCCGGAACATATTTGCTGTGGTATTGAGAGGCGCTCAAACCCCCCTTTCAGAGGCACATTGCGTTATTCTGGACGAGTCTCGTGCGTGACGATCAAACAGTGTTTGCTGCGCCCCGCAATCGGAATGGCTGCATATGGGGCAATTCTAGACACCACCCGACTGGCAAAGTCCCGAGCAGCCATGTGCGAGGCCCCCAATGTGGAGAGTGGAACGGCGATGAGCCGATCCCAAGAACCCTTGGCCCGAATTAGTTTGACAAGGCGAGTGTCGTTACCAAGGCGGGATGGGGGACGGTTATGTGATAATAATTGTGCCCCCGTTTTCTCCACGCGGCTTGATGTCCGGGCGAACTAGTTGGCCCTGTTGTGACGGATCGAGGCCAGGGTGCCGGGCGGCTTTGGAAGGTTGGTAAGTGGGGTAAATGGGGTGGTACTGTTTACTTAATTTTCCTGATTAAGGCAATGGAGGCATAATTTGGGTAGCCACTGGCATACCTTGAGAACGGAGATTCTCTGGAATATAATACTTTCAAGTTGTGGCCTTAGGAATCGCTCAAAACCTCTTCCAACAAACAACTGGGGTTATTGTGAACGAGTCTCGCCGCGTGACGAACGAACAATGTTTGCCGCGCATCAGCAATCGGAAGGTCTCCCCGTGCGGCAATGCCAGTCGCAACCCGGTTGGCAAAGTCCCGAGCAGTCGGGTGCCAGTCCCTCACGTGGAGAATGGAAGGCCAGTGAAGCGATGCCCAGGACCCTTTGAACATATCAAGTCGACAAAGCGAGTGTTCTTTCCAAGGCGAGCATGGCTAGGGGCTTGAGTGGGCACCTCCAAGCGCCTTTATGTCCGGGCGAACTGCATGGCCGCGCTGTGGGGGCTCGAGGACAGGGTGAGCGGCTTTGGAGAGGTCTGTGGCAAACAACCGTGTTTGCTAGTCGTGCCGCCACCCGCGGGTCGATCCGTAATCCGCAAGCACAGCACAGTGCGTGGTCACCTTACTGATCCATGAGTGTCGTGCATCCCCACTTGTGGCATTTTGAAGCGGGAGGGAGCAATGGTACCTTGCAATAGAAGTGCAACCACGTCTTGTAATTGTGGTCAGAGATGTAGATATCCAAGCCTGGAACCGGTTCGCATGAAAGCCAGTCCTTGCATAGGTTGCTAAGTGCGGTTGTTAAGTGCTAAGTGCGGTTGTTAAGTGCTAAGTGGGGTAAATTGGGTTTACTTGAATGGGTTGGGGGTAAATTGATGCTAAGTGGGGTTGGTTTACTGCGAGTTGTGAAAAAGTTCAGTCCTATGGACTTGCATTCAAACCATAATTGAGGATCTGCAGTTCAGTTCGAATAATGGAGAATTTCTACCAATTAAAACTAGCAGGTGGTCCCGTCAAGATGGAAGCCATGTTAGAGGTGACCATCAACGCGGCGTGTCGCTGAAGGAAAATGGCCGTCACCCCAGAGTATTAGCACAGGGCTCGACTGGCTACCAATCGCGCCGCAAAAGTAGGGTGATTTCCAGAGGAGAGGCCAGATGTTCATTATAGGGATTAGGCAGAGTGAGATTCAGCTTTCACACGAAGAGGTCAGCAGCGGGCCCAGATCACTCTAGAAAACGGGCTGAAGACCAGTCATTGGGCATGTAGCATTGTATATTCATGCCGCTGCGGCATGATTTTGAGTGAATACGTCTTTAATGTAACAATCAAATAGTTTATGGATTGTTCTACAAGGTCCTGGATCATTCTGGACATTTGCCAGCAATGAAATTAGCGTGGCAAATACGATTTTTAGATTTTTTTTCGTGTAGTTTTTATATTGCATTGCTGTAACGAGTCTCTTTGATATGTGTGATTTTACATCCATTTAAGGGGGTACAAACCACTATATAAGAGGTCGCAGATGCCGAGTAGCGGCATTAAGAAGCATCAAACATTTTTCAACATCGATAAAAGTCAACATTTGAGTTTATTTTAACTGCCTTCTTTTGCCCCAACTACTCTCTCGTTTCATTTAACCTTTCAATAAAGGAGACCTTTGGGCGGGTGCGATATGTTCATATGCAAAGACACGCTGTGGCGACGGTTTCGTCCAGCACAGCATTCTTTGCGGCTGCCCTCACCGTGGCGGCGCATTTCAGAGATGTGTGCTGAATGTTCTACGATCCAGAGGCTCGTGCTTCAGGACAGATTGTAGCTAGCTGTCCGGGGTAGTCATCGCATAGAGCTCGGACGTGCGTGAGCACTACGTTACTTCAGACCAGATGATCCTAGTTGGGGTTATCGGCAGTGCGAAGTCTTTTCTTGCACGGGCGTGCGGCGGACCTCGGTCGAAGAGCTCAGGCCGTGCGCTGGCGCTCGCGGTCTGCGGAAGAATTGTCACTATCAAAGGGCTTTCACTTTGGAAGCTGCTTTGGGTTGGTTCTTCTTTTCTCAAATTATGTTATCAAACCCGGGTAGATCGCACTGGTCGGCTGCTTTATGTAACCGTAATTCAACGCGTCGACAACGGTGACCGCAACTGTAATTTCCATAACTCGTATGTACTGTGGACTCAAAAGAATCAAACATTTCTACGCATTTCCCGTGAGCTGCGCAACATTCCTTTTCTTTTTCAAGTCAAGTGACTTGTGATAAGTCCCTCTGAATTGAAAATATTCTGCATTTCTGCCCATCTAGTGGCATCAACATGTAGACTTAGTGGCAGCGAGAGTGGGTAGTGGACGAGATGGATTCAGTACCGAATCTCTTGTCAGGCCATCTGCTGGGTTGGAACTGCCTGGAATCCATGCAATACTGTTGAATTCTCCGCGAATATGTGATTCACCAACGCAACGTCGGATTGTAGTCGAGTTGTAGGGGCTTCTCCAGTGTCGAAACATGTTTCGTAATACAATTGAACGCAGTCCTTGAATCCACGTAAACATCGATAGGAATGTTGCGTCCGAGTTGTTACGAACGTGCGCTGCTTGACAAATACGTGTGCTGCATGAAAAATATTTAGTCACATACATTCACAAAAGCGAGAAGCTCCGCTGCCATTACAGAGCGAGTAACATGACGGCACTTCTTATTGTACACCCTTTTGAGTTGATTGCGGTTGTCTGGAAAACCATGGGATAGACCGGATATATCTTCCAAGAGGAAAACACCCAAACCTTTTTCCCTTCTTATTGCCATAAAGCACAATGTTCGCTCGATTGTTAGAGTCAAGTAAGGTCATTAAGAATCCGGTTTTGGAAGAAAGATTAAAGTTACCGAAAGAGGGATTTGTGAATAAAGGAATGCGGAGCGTCTCTTCTTCCAGTCTTACAAGAAGAAGACCTTTTTGTGTGGACTGCTTTCAGTACAGTACAATTCTCATCAGTTGCTTTACGGCATGCCCATAAGATCATGTGAGTTTTACCGTAAGAAGCTGAGTCTTGCTGGCAACATCAGGTCGGCACGTAGTGGCAATGTACTGAATTTTTGCACGCGTACTAATTGCTTTAAATACATGGGCCCCTTCAAAGCGTCGAGTTTGTCTGTTTGCGTGAGATTGTGGAAAACTGAATGTTCGCGTGTAATGGTCGAGCCGTTGAACGAGCGTGAGGCGCCTGTTTTAAGGAGCTTCCTCGGCTTCGTCTTGAACTTCGCAGATTGTGTCTCTTCTCGCCTAAGAAATGCCTCTGAGACTTTACCAATTGTGTCGTCGACTTGTATGATGGTGATATTTGGTTTTTCAGACCGACCCTCATCAAGTCGATACAACATGCTACTTTCCGCAACGAACTGTTTCATGCTTGAGTTTTCGACGTGGTGGTTGATAGGGTGAAAATGGCGCCGAAAGAAAAGGGAACCACTAACTACCCGAGGTGAGAGTCGTTGCGAGCGACTAAAGTGCTACGGTAGACCTGTCTGTCAACTCCCTTTACACTCTGTGTTGTGTGCGACTTAGTTTGGTGAGCGTCCCACTAGGGCTTGCTGGCTCACAAGCACTCCCCTACCATTTCATGCAAACAGCCCCCTATATAAAGTTTTCAACACGCACAATTTCTAGCACCTATTCAGTACCTATGTACGCTATCGGCACCGCTACAGGACAATGCAAAGCATCACTCTAAAAATTATTGAAAAAAATTATAATTACAGTGACAGCACAGCCAGCGCAGCATGCCAGCTCATCCAGCGCAGCATGAAAGCCCAGCCAGCGCAGAGTGCCAGCTCAGCCAGCTTAGCCAGCGCAGCCAGCCCAAACTTTCATTTACAACAGTGGTCACGGTAGATCATGAAACAGTGCAGAACAGACTCCAAAACACAATATAAGGGCTTCAGAGCGAGCAAAACTTATTTTTTGGGCAGTTTTATCTCTGATGGAGGTTTCAAATGCGCCAGATCGTCGAGTTCCGTCTTACTTTGAATGTAAGCTTGGGTTACTTCGTGCACATACACGTCGGCATCAGGGTTCAGTGCACCGAGGCATAGAGCTAAACTGTATCCACAACGCGAGATCATCCGAGCTTTTTTGGGAATGGGGGGAATTTTGATGTTTTTAATCCATGAAAAATGAGGTGAGCTGTTCCCTGAGGGATGCTGTGATATGGGTAAAAGCTTATAAGGTAAAGGATTGACGGGAAGCCTTCAAAACACTGGAAAACTGGCTAGAGGCCAGCCAAGAGTCACGACGCCTGGGAATGTGACATGCATGCTTGTCCCGAAAAGTAAGGGCAACTGAACGCTACTTCGCCTTCTCTGTGCCATCTTTGAGGATCTTCACAGTGTCTGCCCATCTAGTACCATGTACCCGCGTGAAACAGAGAGGGAGGCAACCGGGGTGCTGCTAAAGGAGCAGTAGAGACGATGGTAGGTGGTTTCAGACAACTGGGGGCTGTTTTGGCTCGCAAGGAAGTTGGTCTGGGATACAAGTTCGTATGCTTAATGCGTGGTAACCCACGTCATGATGCGGGGTGGCAACCAACGAGGGACTTTGTAGATGTTATGGAAGGCGGATCTGCAATTTTAACTGAGGCTTTTCAGCACTATATACTACCGCAGTGCCAATGAAGAGGACGTCAAAAGTCCCGGGGAGGGAAGAGTGTAACAATGTCTCTGCTATACCGCTGTGTAATAGAGAATTGTTCGCTTTTCTTATTTCAGGTCTCTATTACACAGTGGTGTAACAGAGAAACTGCATCTCCTTGAATGAATTTAGAAGTTTGATTTTCCTTCAATGTTCTTATTTAACGTGGAACCCGACGTCATCGTTTTATTTACTTAGTTATATTCCAAATAGTACAAATTTATAGTTAATCCCCTACTTTATCGTAAGTTCTACTGAGATAACAAAGTATAGAACTTCTAGAGTAGAGCTAAAGTACTGTTTATATAAAGGGGGCTTATCTGAATTTTTGTGAAAATCCAGGTACACTCCATTGACCATTTGTCCGCAACTTTCTGAAACCCACTACCATCGTCTCTACTGTTCCTTTAGCAGCGCCCCTGCTGCCTTCCTCTCTGTTTCACATTTTTCCCTTCGGTACATCACTCCTATCTCGGATCTTAAAGACTTTGGCATTATCTAGAACTTGAAGCTCCATTCTGCGTGAAGTATCAAATTTTTTCCTCATCGCTGTTAATATGAATGAATCCGAACTCCCCCATCATTCCGCAAATAAGATCTCCAGGAAGAGGCTCGTTTGTTATGGACAAATAGCATGCGAGGAGAGTGTAATTGTCCACATTCTCAGTATCTGTAGACTGGTCTGGCTTAAACACGTGTGAACGAAAAATCTTTCGGCCATGTGTAAGTTGCACACAAACTGTCTCCCCATCCTTCGACTCGAACTTGAACAGACTTTCCAATACGTCAGATGTGTTGCGGTATACGCGAACTGGATGATCGTATTGCAATGCTTCAAATTCTTGACGTTCACCGCCATAAGGCGCCTTTTATCGGAGAACAAAATCCGCGCACCGCTTTGTTTGTTCCCCCGCAATGGCATTCATAGCTGCATCGATTGCGTGCACTCTAGTCTCTATGGCTAGTCTGAATGTAGCCTTTTAGGGAGCGTAATTCCTTCCCCATTACTGTGTTGGCATACCTTTTTGAGTCGATTGTGGTTTTCTGGGAAACCATGGGATAGATCGGATATATCTTCCACGAGTAAAAAACCCCAAAATTCCCCTCTAATCTCTTGATCTTGGACCGAAATACTACGAACTGGTCTTGGGACTGCACTAAATACTTACATTGTTTGGCAGACCCCCGCAGGACCTGTAAAGCAGTGCTATAGACACAGAAAACTGCTAGCTGTAGTACCTCATCGGTGCTGTATTGCGGAAGCTCTCTGTGAAAATTCTCAAACGCGGCACGCAAAGGAATAAGGCATCGTGAAACATGCGACATTGAGGACAAATTTTCGATCTGCTCATGTAGCAACTGGATTCTATCGTTATGGCTGGCATCATTGAATTCCTGTGATGCGAGCTGGGTCCCTTGATCCACCCGAAGAAATTCAGTAGGTCTCTGATAGACGTTAATCCAGCAACGTTATAGCGCTCTCTAGACTGTTTTCGCAGAAAAATTCCGTAAACATGTACCGGATGTGAAGTGAGTGGCCTCATCAACAACGTGTAAAACTGGAAGTTCAGGAATGTAAATAATGCCTACAGAAACTGTGGAGTTGAAACAGGATTCTTCTGCTCCAATAGTAAGGCGAAAAGGCCTTGTCTTTCCAGAAAGTTAAGGGAATATCTTGCACCGCTCGGTGAGATAATTAGCTCGAGCCTATCAAACTACATTTCGCTTGGGTGTGCTTTTCTCAAGAAATATCGTTCATTTGGACTAGCATGATAATAAAATTCTCTCATTATATTGCTAGGGTCATATTTCAAGTGGAACTTGCCGCAGTGCCTTTTTTTCGTTTTCGTTTAGATATTACTCTAAAAATTTTTCTTTTCAGTTACGAATGTGGCTATTATCTAGTTTCTAGATGGTGGAAAAACTCTATTTTTTATATTGTAGATTCGACCACATGGTTTGAATGCAAGATCATAGGACTCATAACGTTTGCACCATTTGCAGTAAATAAACCAAATTAACCCCATTTCAATGTAATTATAAATATTTATCCGTGGTAGGACTGTACACATATCGTATAAGGCGCATTTTGTCCTCGCATGAGGTCCCCTGTTTATCAAACCAATATTTGCTGTAACTGTGACGGAAAAAAATTTAAGGTCAGTAAGTTTTTACTTTGAAAGGTAATACAGAAACATAGAGATACCGTAAATCGAGAAATTGACGCTTCATGTTTTCTCGATGAGTTGAAATCAAGGACAGAATAATGTTTTATCAGAACAAAATGAAAAGTTGACTCTATTCTTATAGTTTTTCACTAAAGAATTACTCATAATCGTTTACTTTGCTACATATTTTGTAGATGTGAGCTCATCATGGTAATAGAATAACAGAACGAAGTGCTCGAATAGGTATTTTTTTCGTATATATAGCTATAAAATTATATATTTTGAAGTCGTCTGTACTATCGTCGAAGAAAATCAGCTAGATTAATGCCGGAGTAGTTTTTCCGTTATTTTGAGTACAATGCATCTTGTACTTGTATTCATAATTTTGGCGGCCTGTAATTTAATGAATATCATTTTCGTCTGATTAATTTGGTCGAGGAATCGCACAGTGACTGAGTTAAAACTTCAATAAAAAATTGCAACGTGAAAACCTTCAATTGTATCTATAAAGTAGTTTCGCCTAGTAACCTTCGGGCATGTACTCCATATCATTCACAAAATTTGAAACTCATTGATTTCAAGAGGTAAACTTGTAGCACAAAATGACAGAAATTGAATAAATAAGACGTAGGAATTTCAACTTCCTTGAACTCAGAAATAGAAGTTTTATTAGCACCGTTGTAGATTTTATGAACAGCCGCAATTACCAAGTTTGAATTGTTGTATTTTCTGCGAATAAAGAAGATCAAGAAAAACTTCCTCAAATTCTAGGCTTAAATTTGATTAACCGTATCTAAAAGCTCTGCATAGTAGCAATCATCATTCAGAGAAATAATAATTTCTTTTTGAACTGACGTAACAAATTTTTAGAGTATCGTTTCGGGACTTTTCGGAAGGCGAAGCTGCGAGCACCATCCTGTTTCTTTATATTTTTCTAATATCATGTTTCATATTAAAAGGTAACGTAATGAGATAAAATGAATCGATAAACTGCAATGTAACTGATTGTAATCTATGAATAATATTTTAATAATTTAATGATTACTGCAATTGAATCTAAGCTATTATGACAAAGGAAATGTTTTTCAATTACAAGTACTCTAGGCACAGAGAGAGAGATAATTATTTTTCGTTGTACTTATATTCTTGCTCATTTTCACTTCTTCGAAATCGTCTTCTGATTGTAAATTCGCATAAGAAATCTCGACGAAGCAATTTTCATATGTGTTACTTTACATATCACTTAAATACATAATATTATTGACTAACAGTTGGGAGCTAGTAGAATCTTTGAATGTAATATATTTTCTGTTGATTTCATTTTTACGGTTGTCACTTATTTTGAAATAATTGAAGCCTTATTGAATGTTATCCGCTATAGTTTCATAACTTTTAGACATTTAAAAGCTAAATTTTTCATCTCAAATTTTTCATGCATCACTACTAAGGTTTAAAAAGTAATGCGAAAATACATATTTCAGAAGTGATGCTCTGCAAATTTAGTTCAGTGCCATTTTCACATAAGATGTGCAGAATCTTTCTTTCTGTGATTTATTTTGTTATATTTCACTCTCTCTTTAAGCGAAACAATAGAAACTATTAACATTTATTCAATACTGTCGTTTTACAATTTTCATTGCAATGATAGGGGTATGTAATTAAGATGCTTTTTCCAGTCCCCCGATACTTATGGCATAGGATATTGCAAAAAGAACGAAAAAATCATTATACATATATTTATCATTCCAAAAATCTCTTTCACATCTTTGGCTCTACTTCTTTGTAATTCGGAAAAATGTCGGATAAAATTTTCGAAATGTACAAAATTTCATTATTAGATATCAGGGGACTTATTTTCAATTCTGTTTTTGATTCAGTTAATTTTAAGCAAATCTTGAATGGTTCTCAAAACAAATACAGGAAGAGCTGAATGGTAAATTAGTCGAATACTCCAAATTTTATCTTTACTTTTACGTATTGTGATCAGCAAGTACGGCGATAAATTGCTTGAATATATACTTTAAAATGTTTTTAAACAGAAATTATATCATTCTTTCGGCATTACGCAGATAAAGAGTGAATTTGAAGCACAACAGACGAATGTATATAGCGAGTATTCATTGTTAGTTTCCTCAAATACGTGGAATGGATACTGGAATTAAAACACGTATGCTAAAATGTGTCGTAGTACGTACTACACTTTAATCCATTTATATTAGGGTCTAAACACAAAAAACTAATTTCAGTGCTATACATTCCCAAGAAGCAAAATCAGTTGCTGATTGTACGATTTGTTCTGATTCGAAAAGAACTAATTTGTTCTTTAGATCAATTATTTACTTTTCCCTGTATCAAAACTAGAAAACGTTCACGAATTTATAGCGAGATAATATTTGGTCGACTTTCCAAGTTTTACAATCTTTATATCACTCGGCCTTTGTAACGTTAATAGTAACGAAAAATATCTGACGGGGTTGTACATTTACCTTACAAAAATTTCAAAATCCGTCGTTATTTTATTTACGGTTACATCTCTTAACCAGATTCAAATTGAAAATTATTATGGTTTAGATAATTTTGATCATCATTGACTTCTTGACAAAAGTTTGCTTTGTAGAGGTAACAGAAGGAGCAAAAAATAATCAAATTATACTTAAACCTGTCAATATAGTTAATTAGATATGTATTCTGAATGAATCCTCCACATTTCTCTCTCTGTGTGCATAAAAGAGATCGTTAATATCATATAATTACCTTTTCTCTATTATAGTGTTAAATAAGAAACAGTTTGCTAAAATGAATATATTTCATCTTGAATCATAAAATTTGTAACGAAGTTTTGTTCCAAAAACTTGTGAAGTAAATCCAAGTAAAAAGTCTTAAATGTTTCGAAATATGCTGAAAATAATTTTTACTAATAATTTCGCCTGGATTTCTTGAGAAGGATACAAGTCATTTTTGAGCAGCCAAAAATCAAATGAGATAATTTCGAAGTATCACTAAGCTATAATTACTGCATGTTTAATTTTAAGATTCATTTTATTTTTTCCCTTTATACTGTGAGTATATTTATCAAAATAATCTAGCGCAATTTTTATTTATTTTTAATTAATTTACCTCTAGTAATGTACTCAAATAGAGATCCATAAAATTCTCTACACGCTGTACGAAATAGTTTTTTTGCTTCTCAATCGTACCAATAAGTTTCACCGTTTCTAGACAGTGGGTAGCAAAATCATAACGTTTAAATCTCTTAAAGTCGCTCTTTTTCGTTTTTCATGTCTAGAAAGCTGTATATGTTCCGTCTTTATTTCAAATGATGTCTTTGAATATCTTCGAAATATTCAAAAAGCAAAAAGAGCCTGAAAAAATGATGCATGGAACAAATAAGATATAATTCTGATTTTTGAGAAGAGCGATGAAACAAAGCAAGAAAATAAACCGGATAAAAATAAAATAAAAAATAAACATTATTTAATAACCTAAGGCACTTTAATTCTCGTATCTGAAAAAATCCTTGAAAGAAAATTGAGACCTGTTAAGTTTTTTAAGTTATATTTTAATATTACACAACTTTTTAAAAATAAATGTTGGAAAAAACATGAATAAACACATTTTCCGCATTGATCTCTGGAAAGATCAGGAATTTAGCGCTTTGATTAAGTTAATTTAAAAAAAGTGAATAATTTCGTGGAGGAAGCTTTTGGAATATTCAATTCTCTCAGCAAATCTTCAGAGGATTCAAGAATAGCCCAATTTTCATTATTCGATGCGGTTTACTTTAGATACATACAATGCTGATTATTACCTGGTCAATCCCTCTTCTTGGTGAATTGGAAAGTAATTTTGCTCAATTTTCATCGTTACAGTTTTAAAATTAAAGAGCCAAATTCATATTTTATTTCTTTGAAGATGGTGAATATGATGCTTTAACATTGAAAGGGAAAGTTAATGTTTGAAGATCCTTAATTGGCTAAATAGATGTTAGAGATTGCGAATTTTATGTAGAGATCTTTGAAATAATTACAATGAAAGGATAGGGTATCCATTATCCTGCAAAAGATTTATCTTGCAACCTCCAATAAGTTGTGCAAATAAAGAACATATAAACACTAATTATATGAAATATAATAATTGAATTCTATTTGCTGCTTATCAAGCTAGGAGTATTATCTGCAGCAATTTTTGATATAAGAGCTAATTATGGAGCGAATGATAGGTGAGTGGGAAAGACACGAGCTCTCCTACAAATTTAGTATATTGATTAGAGCCCGATATTGTTCCTTAAAATTGATATAGAAGATGAATAGTTAGGAGAGACTTCACGTTTCATTGTGATTGACAGTATATCATTATTTCGGTATTAATTTCAATTTTCACTGAGAATGAGGATATATTGATATTTTTTTGCTGATTAAAACGTTTTTTAACATTTCTCTCACGAAAAAAGTTGATGTTGGAGCTGAGATAAATATATCTCACGGTTCCTAGATTTTACACTAATGTCGGCACGGATAGATACCTCGAAACTCTTTCAAGTTCAAACCATTTGAACGAGGTGTAAACAAGCTGATTTGAGTCAGGCCACTAATTAAACAAGATAAAAGTAATGTTATGTACTTAGAAATTGTTATAAAATCAATAAAATTTGTAAATCTATTAATACGAGACCTAAGCTACTAGTGTCTATTGGACCGTTGTCCTCATATGAGGACTACTTTTAGCACTTCTTTTTCAATACAAAATTTTTTTACCTCAGCGCATTTCTTGTCCCTCCGCATTAGTTCATGAGTGTAGATGGCCGATCAAAACAAACCTTTCAAGATTGTTGACCTCGGTGAAGGCTAGACCAGTTTTCCCTCACCAGCTTCCGCTCTTCGCAAGAAGTTGTGAAAACGACTTCATTTTGGAAGGTAAAATAGTTCGTATTATCGTGGGGGGTTTCAGAAACGAGGGCGCATGTACTATAAAAATTACTGTACTGTAACTAAACATAAAAAACCTTTTTTTCCAGTAAAAATTTCGGGCTTCCAAAACATTTTCCTTTCTAAAATGTAACGGAAATTGTCCTCATATGAGGACAAAGTGTGCCTCATATGAGGACAGTGCGTGGTCGGATAGACAGTAGTGCTATTGTAAAAATGATGTAGGCTACTGAAAAATTAATGTTAAAGTAGTTTTACGAGAAAATACGGATATTACTCTAATTTATTACTCAAACAATATCTTCAAGAGTTAAATGTGAAAATTATATTTCAGAGAGATGTGGTTACTTTAAGCCGTTTTCATTTCATTCGATACGAGAGACTCTAAATTGTTTAACAGCATCTAATCTATATTACTATAGATATGCCATCTCTTCTCTTTCATATTACTAACGTATAAATAAGTACAATATTTTTAGGGCGTTATGGAATAACTGCATCTTCGAAAGTCTTGGGTGCACACCATAAGCTTATGGCATGGATATTTTCAGGAAATATTTTTGGGGCTTACTTGAATGGGTTGCTATACTTAATTTTCCTGATAAGAGCAATTTTAAAGAAATTGATGTACCACGACTAAAATTTGATGTATTTTGGATCTTATAATAGTGACTACATATTGTAGACAAATTAAAAAATCAGTCAAACTAACCCAGTTCTTTAGCAAAATACATTACGTGACATTAAAAGACAACCATAAAAAAATAGACGCTTGAAAGTAATCTGTAATGCACATTATGGCGTGCACAGATATATTTACGGGAAACAGAGCATATTCAAACTACATAATATGGAGAGAAACACCGAAAAGGCGTAAAATAAGGGCTTTACGAAATCACCCAGAATAATTATGAAAACGTAGGACCAATTTGTGGATTAAATTTTCTGTTAATTTTGCAATACTTTATCCAAACGTTGCTTTTTGCCGGTGAAGATTTCTGTCAGGCAAATATCGCGCCCGAAAAAAATTAAGATCATAGGTTCGCTTTCAGCTCTTCGCCATGCTTCGCTCGAAATTTATGGGGCTATTTACTGACCCGTGCGTTTATTTGAGATACTTGGTAAAGGGTTTACTTAATCTTAATCAATTCCCCTAATGTGTCAATCTAGCGAGTGATTTTGATACCTATTGTAAACGCTGCTTTTGAACCGTATGCATAACAAACATACTTAACTGACGCCCGCTGGTTGTATAAAAGCATCAATGAATAGGTACGCATTTTGATTATTCTCACAGATTTGTTAATTGTAACAGGAATTTTCCTCAGTATTTGCAATTAAAAATAAAAAGTTGTATTAGTAAGCTACTAGATAATCCAAATGGAAATGACTCTTCGTATAGAAAAGAATGAATGTTCTTATTTTGTAGGCTTTAATGATCTGCACATTAAATTCATTGTGGGAAGGTTAAGGCAATGATTACTTGATATATAAGTTACAAAACTTTATCAGAAGTATATCAGACACTAATTAAATACATACGGATTTTGGGCACCTTTTAAATTCACGTATGCGTAAGGCTCTCTTTCTTCTCAAATAATGATTTCTTGAAAGAAAAAAATGAATTAGGACCGAACAGAAAGTCAACTCTAATAGAGATTTTAACTTTCTGTCGGATTGGAAGAACTCACAGTACTTGCAAACTAGTATGCGATGCTACCGGATGTGGGGGTTTGAGCGCACAAAAGGTAATCGATGGTTTAACTGTTGGTTGATGCATCCGATAAACAGGCCGACGCATCAGAACGGGGTTTATATAGAAAAAGAACTCCACACCAGCATAGGTAAATTGTAAGCAAACGATACTGAATTCAAAGGTATTCTAGAAAACACGAACATGGAGGTATCAAAATGCAAGGTCCTGAAAGCTCGCTCAGCAGCTGTTAGTGATAATAACAGCACTACACGTCATGGCAAAGGTCTATTGGTCCAATTGGCAAGGCGTCATAAAGTAATTGCTGATTAGTGAGTTCCGAAATATTTCGAAGACCACACGAGATAGCCTCGATGGATTCATGTGATTGGATTTGCACAAGGTGGTATGATATTCTGTTTTACCACTAGTATATGCGTACAAAGCACAGGTTGAACTGATTTACGGGTACACTGTAAATCATTTGGAGCGGATACAGGGGGGGAACCCCCGGATATCTCAGGTAGTGTATGGGCATAATTGTTACAATTAAGCATCCGTCAATCTTTAGTCGATAGAATTTTCGCCTGGCTTGCGGCCTTCGATGACGCCCAGATGGCCTACTACTAAAACCTTTGCGCAAGTGCCTCTAAAATTATTTATCTGATCCGGACTATCTCCCCTTACCAGTCTACTCCTTTGGCCGTCAGCTTGTACTGTAAGAAGCGGAACGTTTTCACACAGATTCATGGTCCTTGTACCGACTCCTAATGAGAGCGTATTTTTCTTCCTATTTCTTACGGTTGTCTCGGCATCCCTATAGCTTCTGTAGTTCCTGAGTCCGCAGATGTGGCTATTTTGATTGATATTTAGCCACTTTTTTCTGATCTGCTTTCATACTCGGGTGACTTATACCTGGAAGGAGTGCCGCGGGCTTCTATCTTCTTATTATCTATACGTTATCCCGATCAATCGGCTTCCCTTACACCCACTTCTATGTTTCAGCGATTTCGAACGCTAGTTATTGGTGAACGCCTCCAGTCTTCATTCGCGTCTGAGCTTCACAGTTTGAAGTATGATCGCATCTTCCGTTTATCTTCTGACTATGATTGAGCTCGCCTACTTTCCGTTCGTGCTATCGTCCTCCTGTCTCGCTTTCTCTACTTTACTTCACCCTCACCGCAATACCTATCTGTCCTCGGAAGCCCCGTTACTCGCAGTGTCTCTACGTCTGAGCCGGGCACTTTTCTCTGCTCATAAGCGATGTACAGTCTTTGCTCGCCGTTCCAGCGACATCGCCCCGTCTCTAGATCCCCTGAGCAAAAATGCCCTCAACTGAAAGGAAAAAGTTGGACAGACTCGTGTTTATAGTATCTTCCATAATGCACCGCAACGATATTGCCAGGAGCTTTGAATTTCTGCCTTGCTTGAATCATCGCTCTCCCCTAGTCCGCCCATTTCTTCTCCCCCGTCCGCCCTCCGTATATATATATATATCTTGCCCATAATGCCGAGACCCGCAGGGTGTCATTTTGAAGGCAATCGTCGCCCATCCACAGCTCAGCTCTCGCGGTTCACACTGTGACCAGTCCAGCAGCACAGCTGCCTCTACTCCTGAATACGTAAAACACACGCATTACGGTCCAGTCTGCCGGTCAAGTGATATTCGGCTTCTTCCTGTTGGTACCGATGTGTTCGGGGCCCTGAGAGCCGAAGGTTTCACTTTCTTCCTCCGTCCGTCCACGTTCTTTTCTGCCCATCGCGGCCTCGCTCCTCAATTGGAGCTAAAAATATTTATTACGCCCTTTGCTTTCTGGTTACACGGTTTGCAAGTGCGTCAGGTTCTTATTAAACTCTTTTCTAATTAGTTTCTCCGTTACCGAATCCGTATGTTCTCAGATATGCTTTATACAAATCTCGTAAAGACTAAACTTGCGAGTGTAGATCAAACAATATATCTACGGAGATGTAAACTTCAAAATTGGGAAAAATGAAAAGAGCTGTTGAGAGGTGAAAAAAACTTCACCAACAACACTATTCCTTAATGATTTTATTGATCGAAGAAAAAATCCTTCGGAAAATTTAATAATCAGATTTTCAAAGGTTTGCATGACACAAGATTTTAAATAATTGATCATGTGAAAAATAAATGAATTAATATTAAAAATGTCAGAACAAAAACGTAGATGAATAATATAACTATGGGCTAGTAAAAAGATTCTTTCCATATACGATCAGTAAAGTTATCAAAAAGTTCTGTTTGAAAGTAAAATAATTCAATCTAATTCGTTATATTTTCTGGAAAAAGAGCATCAATATGTTAGGTATGCCTTAATACAAAAACATATGAGCCCATCGGTACTTTTGCCCATAAATAGTTTCTGTTTCTCAATATTTTTCTGATCCAGAGAGCTCAGTATAATGAAAAGTCGGTAGGGACCATTGGTCGGAAATTTTCCTCTCCTGGAGTCCAATTCTTCAAGTGGGATAAAATTCAGCCTTGATTCTGTTTCCAGCAGCTATATATTTATCTTTCTACTAATAAATGGAATGTCTCCAGACGGATAGTTAGATGATTTTCTCCGTAGAAATAATCATGTTATTCATGCATAGCTTCTCAAGCTTGGTTTAGGAGTTTACTGGGGTCTACATATGAAAATAAGGTGATTACTCTCGAATTGAATTTCGCAACGATGCAAATAATATCCTGAGAAAACTTTTATCTGGAAAATACTGCTATGGATATTCGAAGCTCAATAAATACTTGAGAGAGACGTAGTTTCAAGGGACATTCAGTTTTAAAGTGTGAAAATAACCATAATTCACCCATAAAAAATTTGGTAAAAAGTAGAAAAGTAAACTTTGAACCACATAATCGCAATGGTGTTGCACCAATTCCATTCCTATAGCCCCTAATGTTTTACGAAGGATGATAACTCTAAATAAATCTTCGAAAGGATCGCAATCGCAATAGGCTCTCAATTAATTGCTGTCTCAACAAGGCCAAGATCCATTTCGTCGCACTCGGAAAATGATGATCCAAAGAGCAGTCGTCAAAAGCACACAGATTCTCTGCTGAAATTTTCCTCGTATTCCATGCATTCTCGAATATGCTACCGTTTTTATCATTGCATCTTTTTTGTCTCTGTCTGTTCAATCGTTTCCATCCCTCAAAGCTTCCTCCTACTTGGAAATGTACCACTGCGTACTTTCTTCGTTCCTTCAAAACGCCATCCCGCCACAGCGCACCTGTTCCGTAAGAATTGCGGCCAGGAGTTTTAATTGCAGTCTTTCTCATAATCCCGGGGGCTCGTAGCTATCTCACCTTTATCTCTCAGCCTTTACAGAATTATTTAGTTTCTTCATTGGTGTAAAAGTGTCGAAAAATTTCAATCTATCCTTCGGTGCGCTTCTACCCAGGATCTCGAAGATCAACAACAATAAATGACATGGAATTTTGGGCTTTCTTATTATTCGAAAATAATTTCGACTAAAATACATCCCAATTCTGTGGGGTGAGTTATACATCAGTTTATCTGTGTTCTGCTTGTTAACCGTGCGTCTACCGACTCCTCTATACTAATATGGCTTAATACAAAATAACTGGTCGTGAAACTTGGAATTATGTTACCTGCGGACTATTTATGATCGATTTTCCGTGATGATTTGAAATATATGAGTTGAATCTCAAGATAACATGATTAGATTCTAGAAATGTTGCCTAGGTATGTTGTATGAAACCTTTATACTTTATACTTTGTCCAAATTGCGGGCAATTTCTTTAATTTTTGGTACTTCGCACTCCATTTACTCCGAGTCTCAGTCAGCTCCCGTACTTGGTGGTTCGATCAATTATAAGCTGACCAGAAATTACCACCTGCTATACTATTGTTGTCAGACGGGGCTGGTTTGTACGAGCAAGAAATGGAGCCAGGCTTACTGCATCCATTCGTTTATTTGGCAAGTACAGGCAGTGGATCTTTGTAGTCCATGTGGCTCTAGGAACAACATTCAAAAAGAGGAGCTTCATCTGTGAACTGTGGTGATTCCCTAGTTGAAATCATTATTGTCTGTACTTCAAGTATGTCGAATTTTAATTGTATTTAGCTATCCCTCTAATCCACCAAAGTATAACTTAAAAGGCCATCTGGCACCTTTAATATCAATTCACTAGCTTATGCCGGCGTTGAAGCTAGCATACTTGCAAACAGAGCATTTGGTCGCTACTCACCACTTCTTTCAAAATTTTCTTTCTGCTGATATATTCAACTCTTTCAGTTGCATCGAAAGTGCGTGGAGATTTGACTGCATCGTTAAAATGTCTACAGGCTTCATCTTTTTTTCACATTTTAGCTTTAACTTTCCACCTCCTTTGTTATTTCGAAAATTTAATATCTTAAGTCTTGCAGGGAACAAGCCAGGTGATCCACTGAGTGTTGTACTCGTCGCTATTCCTCTACAACTATTAACTATCGATTTAAACTTCAGCTTTTGATGACAGTAACGAGAATATCACCGCCAACGTAACTGTTTTGAGTATTTTTTGTTCCCTTACTGGAAGCTCTTGAGGTAGTCGAATACTTGGAGATTCAAGGTTACCCAATAGGATTCCAAACTAAGTTTAGGAAGACGGTAGCTTGGGTGCTCACTCTCCTGTCGCCTTAAAAATCGTGGTATGAGTCTCTGTCGTTCTAAGAATCTCTCAGCTTCTGTGGTTGTGCTTGTCGACTTGATTGGAGAATACCATGCTTAATACCGCTCGCCCACATCAAGCACATGTCTGTACATCTAACGTACCACAAAATTAGCGGTCCTCAATATTATTAACTCAAATTTACCCCTTCTTTATCTTTTTTTCAGCGCATATCGTCTCATTTATCTTCTTCGTTGTGGCCCGCCGTTTTTTTGCTCTGATACGGAATCATACGCTGATAAGCTTGTGATGACGGCATGCGATGTTGACCGAAGTTATGCATATGATACTCTCTAATGATGTTTGTAATTTAGCTCAGCTCACCCCTCTCAAGGGTACTGTAGGCTTAACATTGTATCTCGCATAGCAGCTGCGTCTACATTGGCTCTGTTTTCACCAGTATACCATCTTTATGTCTGCTTTTTCCAGCTTTTCCTATCTTCAACTTGAATTATGCTCATTTCTCTACAATTCGTTCTCAATTAACCGATCATAGCCGTTTTGATTGTAATTTTGCCCTATTTTTTCGCAAAGACCACTGGAATCCACATGATTCCCCCATTCCTTGTCGAAAACAATAATTACTGAGCTTATTAATTGCAAGTACCATCGTTTCAAATCATTTTTACCACGTTTTTCCACACGCGCCACGTGTCTACCACTTTTTCCAGGTCCTTATTACCATTAACTACTATTCCACTCAGCCGGAATGGTACCTCAGCTGCTCCCTAAGTTTATGGTACCATTTTCTGTTTACGTCATAGATTGCCAATTTTCTCGTGCTCCCTCCGCTGTATACTATTTTCCTGTCCGAATTCCATTCTAAACGTTTACAGACGTCACCTGAGGGAGATATATTTCGTTTATTCAAATTAATACGTGAATAGCTGGCTCGATCAAACAGCAATACTGCTCTCCCTTCAGTTACTCTTATTTTTCGAGAGCAGTCTTTTCACGATCCTCTCGACCTAAACTATAGTTTCCTACCAGGCTCTCAATTTCTCAGACAGCGAGTTCACGCTCGTGTTGATTATCTCTCCCCTTTTGACCGTTCCTTGACCAATATCCGCCGCTTGTCATCATTAACTCCGATTGCGTCGCCCTTCCGTAGGCCTTCGATATATATGCGATCAGTCCGCACTCTTCTGGTTTTGATTTCTGCCCCAATTATGAATAAATCTCCAAGAATGAATTATATAAGCAACAAAATTGTCATAATTTATGCAATTAAGGCATTTACCTTGATACTGTGGTCCTTGATGAGTATGGGTGCATTGGGTCCGGTTTTGATAAATACCTGCATTAGGTCGCAGAAGTTCTCGCCAGTAAGCTGGTCGCCTCCATTTCCAGTGAGCAACCTTCTCTATCCTCATTTCATTGGTTTGAACTGTTGTAAAACACGTCGCTTCTTGCGTCGATAGTCACCATTTCGAGTGAAATACCTGTTATCCTCTAACAATTAATCCCATAATATGCTCTGTGGGGCTCTAGAGGATTCATTGCTGTTGATTTTTAAAGATGATGTTTTCGTTCGTAATAACCGTTTACTGTGAAAAGTGAAAAAATCTACATAAGTATTTAAAAACGTTTCATTCTGTTTTTCACATCAATTAAAGCGATGATGAATTGTGGAACAATAGCCATTTTTTTCTGGCCAAACTTTTTACTGTATTGCATGTGAAACAAATTTTATGTCTGAAAGTTGTTTATGAAATTTTGCAGAAACATTTCTAGAATTATACTACCAGAAAAGCATTATCTGGATTTAAGCTCACCTGTAAATTATTTTTCAATCACTGAGCGTGAATATGGTCAAAATATTTATATTTCTGGGACGATATATTTCTGGGACGATTTTCGGTAGTATTTTTTATCTTCACTACATCATAAATAGTCTTAGGTTTTAGAATTATTTTAGCAATCCGTCCGGCCATCGAAATAATCTAAACGATCATCTATGATTAAAATTCTATTCATCATTGTATCAAGTCATTTTTCAGGCAATGTATTATTTATTCAATAGGAATTATTTATATTTAAGATCTACCTATTATACTAATTTCTCATGTACTCCTGCCCATTCCCTTCTCTTAGGAGGCCAAACGCCTATACCAACCGTTACTGCTATCCAATATTAATTCTATGCCATGATACTCAACTGCAACTACTGTCGCCCCATGTCTCCTTCCCTACCTTCTCCTAGAGCTCATGTCTCTACTTCTTCCTCGTCTTCTTATTTACCATTTTTTACCTTGCACTTGCAGCAATGCCCATGTTGCCTTTCAAAGTTGAATTAATGTGGTTTGTTTACGTCTGGGTGGGTACTTATTTTCCTGTTCCGGTAATTGGAATATATACTTCCGGGCGAACAGTATATTAAACATTCGTAGCAAACAGATTGTATGCTGACCCAATACTCCTGGTAACACCCATTGAAATGGCGCTTTATTTGAAGCGGTGAAGCGATCTATCTGCTGCACGGAGAAGACCCATGGTATTTGCATCACTGTAAAGTAACGAATTTATGAATCTCCTCCTGCTTCTGACTCTTCTCTATTTCCCTCCCAATTTAATCCTTATGAATGATATGCGCTCCCCAACTGTGTCGATCCCTCTTTCTATTCCTGGACTCAGATTGTAATCCATGTCTTCATTCAAGGCCCCCATTTCGCTGCTTTATGCCAAGCGTTAGAAGTTTCTCGCATCCTTTTATATTAAATTGTCTATCGCTCTTGCGGACCACGCGGCCACCCTTGCTGGGACGAAGCTGAGAAGTTACATCTCTATCATATTCGTTTCAAAAAATACGGACTAGACTTTCATCCTGTGATCGATCATTTCCGTGAGCTTATTGGGTCGGAATCGGACCAAAACGGGCAACAAAATAAAGATGAACATGAGGAATACGAAATTGAATCTATACTAGCTCACAAGAAATAATATGACAAAATTAAATCCCTTGTCAAATGGAAGAGGTACAGAGATCATGAGAACTCGTGGCTACCTGAATTATACCCTAAGAATTAACAAGAACTTTTGAGTAACAACAAGCAGAACCTCAACAGGCGCTGAAATTCTTTTCTGTAGGGGGTGGGACGTTGTATTTCACAGGCCTTACAAATTTACAGGAGTTTACTGTATCTACTGTACTGTGGATTCAAACCACTGGAGACCTCATATCCACGACTACTAGGCACTTTGATGTCATTACATTTTCCCTTACAGTTCTGAATACAGCGTTTGACTCCATTGGTACAATTGTAATAGTAACGGGTGAATTGCACACTGGGATAGTTTATCGCTGCTTTACCAATCAAATTTAGCCTTACTATCGCATGATGCCTGGACCCAATTCCGAAAGCGCTACTTAAGATTTTTTCAGGGCTGTTTTACAGGACAATCTTTGCATTTGCTACTTTTAGACTACATTTTCCTTTAGTATGTAGCTGCATCTAGTTCTATATAAACCCTGGTTTGGAGCAGCCGGCTTAAACCAGCCAGCCTCAACCCAGGGTTCAACCAAAGCTCAACAAAGATTTGCCCCTGTGCGCCTTTGATCCCACAGATGGTGCTACGATATATAAACGCTTACCCTAGCTGTGTTGACTTGAGGCCGTCGCGACCGACCCAGAACCCAAGAAGCTCTGTCTCTTTGTCCGCAAATGTGCGCTTATTGCAGGAGAAGTACGATTTTTTCATAATGTAGTCATGATAGCACCACTCTTTATTGCTTCAAGTCGTCCTCTTTACTCTTACGAAACAAGAGTATATGGTCTACGGAAATATCCATAAAGATGTCAACGCGATCGTAGCATAATATTTTTCATAAGAGATTGGAAGGTAGGAGGGGCATTACATAGTTCCTTTGCGATCCGTAGGAATACTCAATGGAAATACTCGTCTTCAGTGATGACTTTCCAATTCTCTCCCGCAGCACAATGAATTGGTGGAAGCCAACCTTAATTTCCACCTCCTAAAAATATTCGTCATCGCCAAGCCTACACAACATTTCTTCAAGACTAATAAGGGATACTTAATTAGCATAGTAATGCCATTGAGATCTCTTTAATCTAAAACTGCGCGGAGAGTGTTGTTTCGTGGAACAAATAATAGATGGGCACTATAAAGGGACTTCCTACACCGGATCTTGCGCATGCGCGAACCATCCGCAAGATACGCTTTGTAAATTATCAGTTCTGCAGATGATGTTTAATGCAGGAGTATATGCGACGATGTGACAAAGTCGGGGCAAAATCAATCCGTGAATTTATCAAAATAATAAAGATTATGATAAAATTTACTGTATTTATTGCAACAGATTTAAGTAGTGCTTTGCGGGCCGACTTGCACAGCTATATACTGCTCGTATACCCATATCATTGGGTGACCCCGAAATGTTAAGTGCTTACATATATATTCGTCGGTCACAAGGTGTAAATAGTTACATAGCTCTACTTTCTAAGAATGATATGATCTTGAAACGTCCGTTTCCACTATAGAACTGTTGTGCACATACATAATTATGCACATAACTAGCAAAAATAGGTGCCACCAAAAATGGAAAGTGGCCCCAATGATATTTTCAATAGTCAGTATAGAACTAGTGATGCTCATTCTGTTCGAGCTCGAGGCAGCAATACCTTGCCACAGGCGGGCGGAATTCGGTTTAGCCGTAATGGCGTGATCTAAGTCACTTTTGGGTGAGAGGCTCAGAGGGAATGCATCCGCAGTTGCGATGCTACCAGTTTTATGATTCAACATTTCCATGTCTAAACCCGCTGAATTCCGTAAACGCAGCAAGCGATGCAACCTGGTGGAATAACAAAGAGTTCAATGCGACTATTGTAAGATCCAGGCTCCTCAAAATTCCTAGTCCCATGTTCGGAAACTTTCACCCAGACGCATACGCTGCGGTAATGTACGTTGCAAGTAACCTAGATCCCATCTATGTAGACTTAAATAAAAGTCAAACTTAATTGAAATCAAGGGTTAAAATTGACAACACACCCCTATCTTCCAGCGCACATTGCAGCAAGATGGCCTTTCATATTTTTCCTTGGTAGATTACTATAAATTAACGGAACGGAAAATATTTACGAGTTCTATGGAACTAAAGTGTGTGGAGGGTATTCAAAGATCAACTACGGAGGTACTCGAGGGCTGGAAACCTGTGGCGCCTGCATCGCTTGGACGCTAGATGAAAAGGGAGTAACGAAATCGCTAAGTTACTGGTGAGGAATGTCAACACGAAGAGAAACAACGAAGGACGCCAAGTTTCGTAAAAAAACCTGACCCTCGTCACTCGATGGATATCAACCCCAGCTCACCACTAGATTCCAGCAGTGCGAACTTGTTGCACGTCTCTTCTGCCCATTTAAAAATTAACTTGCCATATCTGTTAGTCACCATCCCCTTCATGCAAGGTCAGTCTCCCATCCACTTTCTAGTCGCATTATTTGTTCTACTTGGCAGTAGTGGTCTATTTATCATCATTAATTAAAATTGATGCATTCTTCATAACTAACAAAAATTTACTCAGGGCGTAGAAGTGTAGACAGGATTTGATTATTCGTACTTGGATTTTAGTATGGAGTGTTATGACCACTAGTGAGTACTTACTACAAAAACATCAGAAACTATCAATTACTTTGATGGAGTCCAATATATATATTCCAAGAATAAAACCCTTAACTTTCCCCCATTTTTTGATGTTTCAAAGGTCCAAGGTATTCTTTTAATGTGACACTCTGCATTGGCGGTAACCTTCACTGTTTCTTATTTGCTTTCTGGCATCCAATCGACTTGCTGGTAGAGTGAAGCGCCATCAGCGCCTCCAGCAACCTTTCACGTTCATGCTCAAGATCACCTTAAAAGTTGACTGAGTATCAGCCTGCTCATCTATAATTATGATGAAATTTCCATGCCTCCATTTTTTATAAAAATATGAGCGGGGACTCAAGGCGAAAGGAACGACATGAAAAAGTACTCTTCGTGTTGATTACACCAAAACTAGGACCTTGCCTGTTGATACAAGCAGTGAATTAGATAATAACATTGCACCGTTGGTGTCGAATCAAATTTTCAAAGATAATACTGAGAGTGTTCTCTTTACGCGCAGAAATAGTTTATCCTGGTGTTTCACTCTAGAATTTATTGATTTTTTTACCCGAAAAAGATTCTTGTTTCTATATAATCTTTTCTTTTTCTCGGTTAATGTACAACTATCTCCCTCTGTGAAGTTGATCTTCTAATATTCCCGACTTACTTGATTTTCTTCGATACTACTATCCTTTTTCATAATTAAGATTTCTACAGGGTATTTTCGCCATTAATTACTGTTTTAGAGAATATTTTCAGCAAGTACAACTGCAAGACCAATTTCTTCCTATTTTAAACATAATTAATAATAAAGGCCTGTTACAGTATCAAAACTCGTCAAATGAGGGATTTATAGTATCAACGACCCTCTAACAACAAAATTTGGGTAATTTTAACCACTTTAGAAACCAACATGCACGGATATCGCTCTTCTTGCCCCATTTCCAAGTCGTACCATCCTCACTCCATCAATATCTCCCCTCTGTTTCCTTCGGACCTAACCGATTTGGAGGACTAACACCACCGACAAACAAGGAACGCGCCAGAATGAGCTTGTAGTTCCTCATTTGGTAGAGATTGAAGCACAGTGCGCGTTGCACGGGACTCGGAGGAGAAAAACGGTAAAAAAAGGGTATGTTCCGAGGAGTGATTGGCTCCGAAGCTGTAGTACGGGATAGAAGGCGAGGAAGGCGAGGAAAAGTCTAAGGATGAAGAAGGGGAGGTCTAGGAATCCGGGGATGAAGAGAGAAATGTCGAACCGAGTTATATGGTAGGAAAAGTAATGAATTGGGTGGATCAGGTGGTCGCGGCCATAGATCCAGACCAGGTTAGTTAGTTGAGCTCGATCCTTTGCAGGAAGGAGTAGGAAATCGTGACTCAATCAGGGTTTGTGTGGGGTCTACAGGGATATCTTTAATGTCTTGAGGGAATTACTAGATTCTAATCTAGAGGAAGAATATTGTGAGGAGTAGATTTTTGTAGTTTATGTAAAGCATCTTTTGCCAAACTAGTTGCTTTCACATTAAGTCTTTCCTTGCGTAGTCTGGCGCCTTAAGTACTTCTATCGATATTTTGGTTCGTAAAAAACGTCTATATAAGCTAAATAAATTGCTTCCTTCTGTAGAGGTCTGGAACGTTGGAAGTGAACCTGAAACCAATAAAAAACTTTTATCATTTCTCTAGTCTCTAAGCAATGTGAAGAGCCTTCCTCTTTAGAATTAGGTACTATATATTACTCTTTATTCACTACCATTCCTCCCCCTTTTCAGTTAATGTCTGCTGCAGCAGTTTAATAACCTGCAAAATATCTCATCTTGGGTAGTTGGCGGTTTCATTTACATTCAACCTTTTCTTCTCAAACAGAAGTTCCGCTATGACATTTCATCGCTTGGAAGCAGCTTGACTGGACCTATCTCATTATTTTGGACGGAAAATTTTTGGGTGTTTTAGTCTTGGAAGAAACATCCGATCTATCCCAAGGTTTTCCAGACAACCACAATCATTATATTAGGAGCGCCCCTTCTGCTCATTAATATTGCATATATACAGCCCCCTCACCGTAAGAAACCGTTAGTGTCCTAATCAGAAGGGAGCCAGGACTTTCCTTCGGAGCTGATGGCAATATGGATAACATTTTTGATTGATATCCACAACATGACCGTTATTCGCACCGCAGATCCTGAATCATGGTTTAAATGCAAGTTCATAGGACTTCCAACCTTTGCACCACTCAGTGTATGCCAATCCCACCTCCGTCTCTAAATTCATAATACATAATACAGGAGCAAATCACGGACGCAAAGAGACACTTAGCCCTGTGTACTAGAAACGGGATAACACTATGCTTTCATTTACTGTGACAGATATGTTAGCTGAAACCCAGTTCAACTTGTATTGTAGTGTGCATGTATGTGAAATGTTGCGGCAGGCGCAGATGGCACACCTCTGCACCAGCAAGTAGAGGGGATGCCCACGAGCAAACAAGGTTCATTGGAGGTTACCGACTTTAGGGGAGTGTCGCTCCAAAAAAACACCTTTTGGTTCCCCCTTTTGGTTCCCCCAAAAGGTGTCCTTCTGTCCAAACTACGTTTAGATTCCGCCCGCTAGAAGTATTAGACGACGAAGTAAACTACCCGATCATTCCTCCCCTTCCAGGATAGATCGAATATATCTTCCAAGAGTAATAACACCCAAACCTTTCCACCTCCGAAACCCGCTCCATAACTTGACTGGCAACAGTTCTCAGTAGCTCCTTGTCGTCGATGAAAGCCGCCGGATACCAGCCTTCGAGCTTTGAAATGGGGACAGGAACCAAAAAAGGTCTTTACCAAACAGGAATGGGACTTACATCCTTCAAAGATTATGGAGCTACCCTGTCCAGGAGCGGCTGAGCTTTCGTCGGTTGATTGCGACGAAAGTTCGTTGTTGTATGACTGCCACCATTCCTTCCCCTGACAATCCAGCAAGAAAAAGAAAGTTGTATTTTATATTGCATTGTCCTTGACAAAGAAGCGGTTGTCTGGAAAACCATGGGATAGATCGGATATATCTTCCAAGATTAAAACACTCAAACATTCCCCCTTCTTGACAAAGTGGTAATAGGTTTAGATGTTTTATCCCTGGAAGGTATATTCGACTCTATCCCGAAGTACTTAAGGCAATCACAATCGACTCAAAAGAACATTCCAAATTAGTAATGAGGAAGGAACTAAGCTCCCTATTAGGCCACCCTAAGGCCAACCATCAGGCAGGCCGCGTTAGACAAAGCACCCTCAATTGCCTACCACTCCCAAAGCAGACCAAAATGGACAACATATGCCCCTCCAAAGTCATTTCCAAAAATCGCCATCCCCGCCACCTAAACTTCATTCCCCTACTCCTTTCGGACCTACTGACCGTGATGACTACCCACGCTGACAAACCAAAAAGAAGGTGATCGAATTCGTGCGTCGCTTGTTCGTCGAGGATGAGGCGGAGGAGGTAGGTGAGGGGAAGTAGTGGGAAGTCGAGGAGGGAGCCGGGGAGACCTGCGAGGAGTGGGCAGCCCGGAACTGGTCTACGAGAATGAGGGTCACGGGGAGGATGACGAGGAGGATAAAGAGGGGGGTGAGGAGGAGGGAGACGTATGAAGTGTTGGATTGGTAGTGCAGAGGCTGAACGGTAGGGACCATGTGGTCCCGATGCTAGAATCGGATGGGGCATCTTTAGTGGTTTAGATATCTCTCCGGAGGAAATTTAGAGTTATGAGCCATTCGCAGATATTCGTGGGGACTGCTTGGGCAGTATGGATATTTTGGAGGAGTTGTTTGGGTCTGATCTACAGAATGGGAAATGAGAGGACCAGATCGATTGTTCGTTTCTTAAGTATCTTTTGTTTAGAGTATATCATCCACAAAAAGTGTTTTTATGCATTTCCTGGTATCTTCTGTAGTTTCGCTCTGACTTTAGGGGTAGCCAAAAGTCTGTATAAGCTGAGTAAACTGCTTCCTCATGGAGTGGTGAAGCAAGTTGGCAGACAACTTCAAGTCAAGTCCCGAGTAGTAGGAAGTTTAGAGTCAACTCAAAAACCAAGAAACATTTTTCCTACGCTGGTCGCAGAGCATCAGTGATTGACCCCGCCCTTTTGATACTTGCTTGTAGCCCTCTCAACTGCCTTCCTTATCCACTCCTCTTTGTTCGTTTAACTATACCACGGTAGCATTTTTGTCGCTTGCAACACCTCCTCGTTGGGGTAATTGGTTCTGAGTATCTCGTCCCCCGACGATATACCCCTGTCAGATTGCAAAATAATTGCGAGGCATAATAGATCGAATATATCTTCGAACAGTTAAAACACCCAAAACTACCAAAAGGCCTCCATTCCACCTTCTGGTAGATTGGAGTTCCATCATCAGTTTTCGACGCATTGTACGGTTTCACAATTGGCTTGGCCATTGTACGGTATCTACGCTCCGGTACAAATTTACTGGGTACCAGCCCACATATCTACCACAGTAAACTAACCCCCATTTACCCTCAAAACATCCCCTCTCATAGTACTTTTTCGCATATTCGTATTTGCTCGAGTCTCCATGTGTTGCAGGATTTGGAATAAATGCGGCAAACTAAACCTAACCAGTAAGAAGCAAAGTTAATATTCCAGTGCGAACTCTGTGGTTGCCCTTTCGGCAATTTTCGTCCCGACAATATCCCCACCGATCGAATCAAAGCGCCAGTGCACCCCGTTGAAAACGCGTGAATCCTGATTCTGCTGAATACAGTCTGCTAGTGTCAGTGTCTGCGTGAATACTCGACGAGGCTCATTTGTTGTTCCATCGATAGTCACCCCGTTGAACTCGTCAGAAGTAAATGTCAGATTGATATCCGAGGGGGCCACCCCCAATAGATTTGCCAATGTCTTGAATGCTGCCGTCCCGAACGTCGAATGACCGGACGGGTATGCTGGGAAGTTTGGGTTGACCCCGACAGACTCGGGAACGGTATCAGGACTAATGTTACTGAAAGGCACCCCAAACGGGTTCCATTCTGAGTCCGGCTCTGTCATGTCCATTCGGATCCCTAGAACTGGCCGCCACAGATCGTACTCAAACTTCCAAAGCCATGCCGCGATCCAGCATCCGCCATCGCCCCATTCACAGCTGTTAGGATCCTGAGCTGGTCGACAAATTTGTGCTCGTGTAGCTCTCGTACCGCAAGCACCACTTGCAAGTACAGGCGAGGGGAACGCCTATTTCTGGCATACCATCATACCCCAGAACGTTCCGATGTCGTTGAGGAGCGTCCCGTCCGGTAAAGTCATGTTGTTGCGCTGTCCAACTTTCCTTACCTCTGTCAAGTTGCTGCTATATTCCGGGGTGTCGGCATCTGGAAATGGAGCCAAGAAAGCGTCTGTTCTCACGTCATCGAAAACAAAGGGGTCGACGGTCCCCCAAAATCTGCCGAAGTTCTGTTGAGATCCCGTCTCGTTTGTAACAATACTGAAGTTGGGATCTGGTTGGTGGCGCAAGAAATCGATAGTAAAGATATCGTCAAGTTGCTCAACATTGGAGCCGTCGAAGCCACGAGATAGGAACCAAAAAAACGCTGTCGATCTGCCAAATGCGACAACGCCATGTTCCGCGCCGGCGGTAGCGCGACTGGAAACCGTGTCAATGACTCTCCGAGAGCGTGAATAAAAAAGACGCGCGGCAGCGTAACCAGCGGAAAGTGAGGCTAGCTCACACTGTTCCTGGACAAAGTCGTGACGGTCCCGGTCATGCAGGCGGGCTGTGACGACGAAACTGTGGAGGAGACTTTGAGCCCTCCGCCTGAGAATGGCTTGGAATGGTGCACGGATTCGTGGTTCGAATAGACTAGTGCAAAGACCGAACGCATCGTGTGCAGCCAGATAGATTATAGCCATTGCTCGGGAGGTGACGGTGGGGCCCCCTTGCTGGGGAGTTGGGCCATCCTCTCCAGGCTGGACGGTATAGTCGAGTTGGATGAGATTTACAATAAAGTGCGAAAAGGAGATAAGTGAATCAGGCTGCTGGCATGAGCCCAAAGGGTTACCAGAGACGCATACGAGACCGCTTGAGCAATCAGAGATCGATACGCAACGGTCACCGTTGAGACCATTGCGAGTGGATGAAATTATGTCCGGATGATTTTGCCTTGCAGAGTTTTGTGTGGGGCTTGCCAAAGTTTGGTTGATGGCTAGAAGCAGAAGGATGGTTGGGACCAGCTGGAATAGATTCATCGCAAACGATGGCATGGAGTTGGAGCGGATAGGATTTATCGAAGGGTGTTTTATGACCGGTGGAAGCTATGGACGAGACAGTCTGGTTGAGAGTAGAGGAGTTTGTTTAAATAATGTTGTATATGTCGGAGAATGGTACGAGATGAGACGTGAGGATAACGGAATATCTTAAAATAACCAAGACACCAGGGCAAGACATGGTGAGGGAGGGCATGGGCAGTGTGGCGGGGATTTCGACTAGGTCGATAGCAAGGGCTGAGCTGGGAGTTAAAAATCGCGTCACAAGATTCATGATTGGCCTAGACGATGTTGCTACTGAATTGTACTCGTTTGTCTCAGCTCCAAAAAGGGGAAACAATACGTTCACTCTAGCTGAAGCGTGATATACACTCGATCAGTCGAGGAGTGAATGACAAGATAACATGGACCTGACGAAAGCACGAGAGATGATTTTCAACCGTGACATGAATTGCGCATAACGTGAGGCACTAGAAGTAACACACTGTGGAGGCGGAACATTCAGGCATTTCGAAGTGAAGGAAGCAGGCGTCGAGTCCAGAACAGCGAAAGTGATCGGGGACTGCAGATTGAGAGGTAAGACAGGTTTAGGTGACGTAGCTCTATTGGAACCTGTTAAAGGTGATGCTTTCGTGCAAACCGGTTGCCATGCTAATTTTTCGAGTTGAATGATGGTCGATTTGTCGATGGGTTCAGTATTGACTAGATGAAACGTCATGTTAGCAGCGCATTGTAGAGTGCTTGTCAGGGGTGGAAATAAATGTTGCACCGGAGTTGTTACTCAACTAGACCCCTTTCCCTTCCTGTACTGCAGGCAGACTCTATGATTTGAGTTATATCCAACGTGACTGAGGTTTCAGTCAACATGGTGCAAGGTGCGACTCGGTATTTGGACAGGGCGCATGCGACGAGGTTACAGTGCGATGTGGAATAGGGTTGAAAGGTAAAAGGAGAAGTCGATGACAGAGGCACTTAATCACGTTGTGCGTTTTTCATTGCCGTACATGGATCACTGCATTGGCAGCTACTTGACTGTAGCGCAACCGCTCTCCGGTTCTCAGGCTGCGGACTCTCACAGTAAATAGACGCCCTATTTCCCCATTGGAACGCTGCAGCAATCGATTCATTGGAATCAACAGGCTTTATGTTTCAAACAGTAAAAGGGGGAGTGATAGGGTAGTTTAATTTGTCGTCTGACACTTCTAGAGGGGGGGGGTCAACAGTAAAATAACACAATCTTCCTCTACTCACCGCTCTGGCCAAACTGCTATTGAATGTGGCAGAGGCGAGAGTTTTGAATTGTGCCGCTGGTGCAGCTTGTGTTGCCAAGTCATGTCAAAAATAGATTTGTGGCGTTAAAGAGTGAGATGACGACTTGTGGAAAATCAGTGGCTTTTCTCGTTGCGTAGGGCACGATTTTTAGTGTACAGTATGTAGTGAGACTGTTGGGTTGTCGTCCAGTGTTCCTGTAAGGTCTCGATTCCAACGTCAAGCCCCTACAGACGGGGCTTGATTATGAGCAAATCTTTGTTGATATAATTTGTAGTGTACTGTACAGTGCACCGCACAACGCACTGAGCGGCGTGGATACAACCATCCAAATCTTCCATACATTCAAATAAGCCAAAATTTCCCCCGGATAGAGGAGGCGCGCAGTTTACTTTTGTCATGACTTCCGTACATGGGCCTGCGTGAGAGATTTGTTGCGTCTTTGTCAATGCAACGCAGGGATGTGAAGGTTTGTGTGTATTCTGTTGTGGTGCTTGAGATGCACAAGGGACAGAAACGTAATGCTTAACCTCTATATTGTACAACAATAGATTGCATTTGTGGGAGAGCTGAAACTAGTGGTCCTCAGCTGCTTCAACAGGCTTACAAGATTTGCACGCTGCTTTTGTAGAGGCACGCTGCATTGATGAGTGGAACACTTTGTGAACAACTGGGGGACGGTTTGGGTGTTTTACTGTTGGAATGCGCCTTGCATGACAGCTCATTATATGCGTTTGGAATGGTTTATATATCGAGTAAAGCAACCAAATCAGGAGGAAGGGAAACGTTGGACTGTTGTTCATTACCTTGCTGGTATGTAATGTATTGTTGCATTTTGTGCCTCCTGCAACCCATCTCAAAAAATACGGTACATACCCCCGAACATGTCGAGCAGTATTGCACACGTTTAAAACATCGTTGCCCATCGTGCTTATCGCTGGATCCTCAGCAAGGTGGCGGGGGATGGTAAAGGAATCGTATGGAATGACCATTGAAGAGAAGGGGTGAAGTTGGTAATTTTTTGTAATGTCCCACCCTCCGTCTCGGGTTCCGCCCTGCGCAGCCGGTTATACGCACCGGCGCGCTGTGAATATGCGGCCATCACACTTTTTCAAAGGAAAACCGCAAAGCCCTGGCGGAAGCAATCTCCCGCATCGTCGATGCAGCAGCAGCAACCCTCCCAAGAGGGGATGCCTTCGTAGAAAACTTCATCACGAAGTTCTACGCGGGATGCGAAAACCTCGCTCCCCCAAAGATTGACTCAGATGCTGAAGCATCCAAGGACAACACTTTCGGACCTGAAAGTCCCACTGCGACCAAAACTGATACGGCTCCACACTCCCAAATCGACCAACCAGAAAATGATGCGCCCTTAGAAGAAACTGAGGATGAAATGCCACCCGTGACAGGCAAAACCTCTAATCCCGAGACAACTGCTGACCCAACGCCTGCCAAGACAACCACCAGGGTCGCATCACAACAGAAGGGATCTGTCGCCCCACGGCCAAAGGACATCTACTCTAATCGTCCCGGGAACCCTTCTACCTCGGCGACGACGACGGAACTCCGTCCTAGCAGCACCCGCGCCCCTTCCCAACGCATTCTGGACATGCAAACGAAGAAGGCAAAGCTCTCCCGTGGTCCTACTGAAGGAGACAAGGGAACTAAAGCATCTCGCAACTAGTCCCTCCTCCAGCTTTGCTTTTCCCCCCTACATATGTACATATGCCCACCCACAACCAAGAGAGCTCCCCGTTGAATGTTCTCCTTCCGTCAGTACATGATGCGCTGCACAGCCCGCTGCGTCCTTCTGACATCTTTGACCGCATCCCCGGGACCTGCTTGCATAGCCTCGCGATCTTACTGATCTCACTTCTTCGCGCCGCAGCCAATGCTCGGAATCCCGATGTCGTCCACTCTGCCTTCCTCTGGATTTACCTACTTCCCACTGCAGTGTTACGACGGTTAATGGGGGGAAAACCGGGTGGCAATCCAAGACAAGACAAAGCCAAGCACTCCGCGAGCGAATACGCCGCGCTTCTGCAGTGAAATGGGCCGATTTGTGGACAGGGGCGATTCAAGCACACCACAACAAAGAAGAACGTGTGGTCCGACCACGTCCTCAACAGAACGACGCAATGCGCGAAGCAAAATTCCGCAGGGCAGCCCATGTTGATGCGGATGCGCAATATGGACGTGCAATGTGTTAGCAGAAAGTCGGCGTAAGAGAGATATCCGACGCCCACTATCCAAAAACGGAGGTGTTGCGAGCGAAACGGAGGTGTTGCGAGCGATAAAAGTGCTATGCTAAGGTAGTTTTGGGGGGAAAATGTGCTGTATACGGACGAGAGACCTAGGGCAACCGACTTTGTCCGAAAGGAGCAGGCTGTACCCTCGCCTTGCGAGCAACAGACCTGCTTCCGTGTACATTGCAAGGCAAATGCAATGGGCTGAAATGGAAGAGGGCTCGATGGTTCCCCCAACAATCCTTAAGGGGCAGGCTCTTCGACCTAGCTTCGAGGCTTGAGAGCCGTTTATAAATTTTGGGCCCGAAGATGACTACCAGCTTCGTTACTACTGGAGTATCTCTTTTGAAGTTGTCTGCCAACTTACTTGACATCTCCATAAGGAAGCAGTTTACTCAGCTTATGTAGACTTTTGGCTACTCCTATAGTCCGAACAAAACTACAGAAGATACCAGGAAATGCATAAAAACACTTTGTGTGGATGATATACTCTAAACAAAAGATACTTAAGAAAACGAACAATCTATCTGGTCCCCTAATTTCGCATTCTCTAGATCAGACCCAAACAAGTTCTCCAAAATATCCATGCTGCCAAAAAAGTCCCCACAAATATCTGCGAACGGCTCATATTTCTCTATTTCCTCCTAGGAGATATCTAAACAACAGAAGATACTCCCATCCGGTTCCAGCGTCGGCGCCACTTGGTCATTGCCGTCCAGCCCCGGCCCCACCATTCCAACACTTCCCATGCCTCCCTTTCACTCATTGTCCTCATCCTCATCCTCGTCCTCATCCTCGTCCTCATCGTCCTCATCGTCCTCATCCCCCTCATCGTTAACCGCGGAGACCTATTCCGGGGCTGCCCACTCCTCGAAGGTCTCCCCAGCTCCCTCCTCGACTTCCCACTCCTGCCCCTCAGGTACCTCCTCCGCCTCCTCCTCGACGAACAAGCGACGCAAGAATTCGATCACCTTTTTTTTGTTTGTCGGCGTAGGTAGTCATCACGGTCAGTAGGTCCGAAAGGGAGTAGAGGAATGGAGTTTAGGGGGCGGGGGTGGCGATTTTTCGTGATGGAGGCGGAGGGGCATAGGTTGTCCGTTTTGGTGGGCTTTGGAGAGTGGTAGTAAATCGAGGGTGTTTTGAATCGGTAGGCAAAAAGGGGTGATGTGTGGGGTGTTAAGCGCACACGAGCAGATCAAGGTAGAACTGTGGCTGAAACTTTGGTTTAGGCTGGCTGGGTTAAGCCGGCTGCTCCAAACCAGGGTTAAGATAGAACTGAAAATAGCTACAAACTAAAGGAAAATGCAGTCTTACAGTTGCGGTTTCAAAGGTTTTCTTGTAAAACAGCCCTGGCGGTATCGCAGGTAGCGCTTTTAGAATTGTAGTCGGCACGAGTGACATACTCTTACAAGATGTAAGAAGTACATTGGTCCAGGTGGCATGGGATAGCAAGGGAACTTTTGATTGGTAAAGCAATGATATAATATCCCAGTGGGCGAGCCGCCGGTAACTATTGCAAGTGTACCAATGCGGTCAATTGCTGTGTTTAGAACTGTAAGGAAAGTGTAATGGTAGCAAAGTGCCTAGTAGCCCTGGTTGTAAGGTTAACAGTGGTTTGAATCTACAGTACGGTAGATGCATTGAATGCGTATAAAGCTGTAAGGTCTGTGAAGTGAAATACAACATCACTCCCCCCTAGAGAGAAGAATTGCCCCGATTCTTGAGGTTCTGCTTGTACTTATTCAAAAGTTCTTGTGAATTCTTGAGGTAAGATTCGGAAAGCCACGAGTTCTCATGATCTCCGTACCCTTTCCATTTGACAAGGAATTTATTTTTTCCACTCTCTTTCTAATGAGCGAGTATAGATTCAACTTAGTACTCCTCATGTCCATCTTGAAATCGGAGAGGTGGCGGAGGTGGAATTCATCTTCAAAGAACGGTTTCAAGAGGCTAGCGTGGAATGCATTATGTATTCCTCTGTCAATCATCGGTTGAGATAACTGCAGACGGTACGTAACATCGTTAATATCCTCTGTGATTTCCAAGGGGCCGCAATACTTTGGGTTTAGTTTGCGTGATCCAGCCGCATCTTCAAATGATAAGTTCTTTGTTGATAGCGAAACCTTATCACCAATCTTGAACGTAGACGGCCTTCTTTTCTTGTTTACATATTTTGCAGTGTACTCATTGTATTTTCGGATCTGATTATGGGCTTTACTTAATGCTTCTTGCATATCTTTTAGGAAACCTGCTGCCGCTGGATTGTCTGACGCTAAAACATCCAAGGGTACTTTTCGTGGTTGAATTCCATAATTGAGGGAAAATGTTGAGAAAGTTGTGGTCACATTCACGGAGAAGTTGTAAGCAACTTCAAAGTCTAACAGGTAATTATCTGAATCTAATTTGTCGAAGCTCACGAAAGCACGGATCATTTCCTCTATTTTCCTGTTCATTATCTCCGATTGTCCATCAGTTTGTGGGTGGTATGCAGAGGAGGGGGATATATTTGTCCCTAGTAGAACAAAAAGTTTTGTCCAAAACGTGCTCATGAAGATGGGATCTCGGTCACATATGATATTCTCTGGTAATCCATGATTTCGGTATATGTGATTCTTGAACAGCAGAGCTGTTTCAGGAGCATCTGTGTTTGGTTTCGTTGGAATTATTCTGATCATCTTAGAAAGCCTGTCAACGACTGTTAAAAGGCCGTTGTTTCCACTTCCCGACTTTGGGAGATGTGTGATGAAATCCATGGTTATGTGTGTCCATTTGGTTTTCGGTGGTTCTAGTGGTTGTAAAAGACCTGCCGGCTTCTGATTGGTTGCTCTGGTTCTCTGGCATTAGCAGGAACGTACGTATCGGATTATATCCGATCTTAGATTTTTCCAATAAAACTTTGGTGATAGTCTGTTGATAGTTGTGGAACCTGGCCTTTTATTTTCGCGCGCGCATACTGTCTTACTACAGTACGGACAGGCTGTCCTGTCCAGGCACACGTGTAGTGCCACGTGTGATTGCCACGTTTTAGGGCCACGTGTAAGGCCAAGGCAATTACATCTACTGCCTTAATTATCCCTTTATTTTAGTAATTACTGTAGGACTAGTTAGTTGACAGTGCCACAGTAGGTGGCACCGATACTACTTAGGGCCGTTGGCCTTAGGAGCACTACCAGTAAACGAAAAACGAGCCATCAGACCGATCCTCTGATCAGAACCACCGAGACCGGAGTAGTCCGGTGTAGTTCGTCTAGGTTTGGCCTATTTGGGTGCCGGCAAGCCTAGCGCTGCACCGGATCACTACAGCTAGACCAACTAGCGTGCGTCCGGAGTAGGCGGCGCTACTCGTGTCCGTAGTAGACACAGTGACCGTAGTAGTCACACCCACTAACCCTTTCGGGCGTTTCCCGGAGTAGGATCGCCTACCCTTACTAACCGTCTCCCTCCTCCTCTTTTTCTTTCTTTTCTTCCTCCTTTTTCTTTTCCTTCTACCAATCCCCCACTCCGGGTTCACCTGGAGGATCCTAGGGCGTCCTCCTAGTCCTTTCGAGCGCGAACTACGGTTGCTCTGCCCTGCTACTCCTGTAACTGTCTAGCCCAGCTAGACTGATCTCCCGAAGAAGCTCCGCATCTAAAATCCCCACCTGGTGCGTGGACCTTACAAGTCCATTCTACAACAAAAGTGTTGCTTATTCCGAGGTGTCCCGTGATAGGAGTGCAATGATAGTCATGCAGGAGCTTGACTCTAAAATTTCCTTCTGGTACACAGATCTTCTTGTTTCTAAGTAGAAGCTTCCCTCGACGCTCAGAGGGAGCTTTAGGATCTTGATTATGGGTTCTGAGGTTCTCATCCCTACCATAATCTTCTGCCAACCCACTAACTCAGTGTTCATGAATGATATGGTCGAAATGTTATTGGATTCTGAGGATGTCTTGGTAGTAAGTTCTTGGAGTAATTAATTTTTTCCGTGATCAGATGATGGCACATCTTTTGGTTGCCTCGATAGTGCGTCCGCCACTACATTTAGTTTTCCTGAGATGGGACAAAATGATTGACGGGAGTTTCTAAACTACTACAATTTAAGTACCTATTCTTAAGAAAAATAACGCAGATTTTTTCGGTCCAAATTTAATGTTTATTATTCCAATAAACTCACCAATCTCTTCTTTCAACATTTTCGTTTTATTTTCCTCTCTCTCGGATATATCTGTGAAGTATTATGTTCTTGGATATTCTTGACTTATATTATCGGTCCTATTCCATATCAAAGAGACTAATCTTCATAAGACTATGTAATGGGTCTCCACAAGCCAATACCAAAAGATTTGAAATTTCGAATTGACACATATTTTTTTACCCCATGTGGACTAAAAGGAGGATTATTTCCGAAAGCTATATGCATTAAAAAGTTCATAAGTCTCTAAAAATTACCTTCTCTGCTTCCAACGCATTTTTACCATATGCTGTGTTCTTTTGCTGTTTAAATCGTGTAAATACTCTCTTTTTTCGTATATCTGAGTAAAATTCGGAAACGGTAGTTAGTTCCAAGACGTGATCAAATGTATGTCTTGATTTTATTCATTTTACCTATAAAGTACTGCTATGCAAATATTTTAATATCAATTTGGCACATATATCAGCCGCAAATTAAGTTCTAGGTTTGAAACATTAATTTAGAGGTCCTGTCCGGGATTTCCTTGAATTATATTTCTACAGAACTCAGTACATTACACTATCAAAATGGTGATTTGGGTTCCAGATCCTACTTTTTACTGGCAACAGCACCTACATCAGAAACGAGAATGTACGTTTGGCATATCAGGGCATTAAAAAAGAATTATACAACGTTTAAAACGGAATAATCTTAAGCCACGGTCACTCCAACTTTGAAACCATTCACTGCTGTACTTCTCCTCCCATTCATACTGCCAGATCCTTCTCATAGTCATAAAGAGATTATTATCCGCTTAATGAAGAGCCTTCAGAGAACAGGTGTTCTAAAACGGGTGTCATTCGCGGCAATTTACATCATTGAAGTGCATTTGGATGACTTGTATGGCCTTTGTACAGCAATCTTCGATTAAATCGAAGCAGGCAGTCGTACCGAAACTTATTTTCTTACCAGGGGAACATCTAAAGACACGTCAAAGTTTATGGAAGAAAAAAAATGATCTTAAGACACTGAAACTCTCCTCTTTGAGATTCATTCAAAGCTAAGACATGCAAGCATGGTATAAGTTATATTTCGTTATATACCAAAAAAATTTCATTATGTGCTGATTTTAAGCTGCTTTAGTAGCACCTGACACAGATTCTGCCGACTTTTTCTCTTTCAAAAGCCGTCACAGAAGCATCAAAATTCATTTGTCTTTTTTAAACTGTTCTATTTGCTAACATGTGGTATGTAATACATCTGGTTGTAACCTGGACTCCTTCAAATCGTAGTTCCATTTTTTTACGTTCTCGCGGAATTAACGGAGATACCTTACCAGTGTATTCAAGCTGCTGAGATAGGTAAAAATACCAATAGATTAAGATTACCTAGTTTACCATGCTCGTTAAGTTATAAGAACGAACTCCGATTTTTGAAGTGATATATGAATAAAGCCGTTGTCTCCACCTGGGTCAACTCTAGGAGCTAGACAATGTTATATAATGGATCATAGGGTTCCAAGGACTGATCTTGGCCTGCATTAGAGCATTTTATCTGATTCTAGCAAGATAATCTCCAAAATATATCAAGCTGTCTTAAATTTTCTGCGTAATACGGTTCTTGAATTATCTAAGGAAATATGTTGTATTACATTGGGAAAGACACTTTGTCATTTTACATGTATTTTATTATTTATTGTTCCTTATTTACAATGAGCTCTCATTACCGTTCGCTGCAGCTCAATACACTGACTAATGATGAGCTTTGGGTGTAAATTGCAGCAAAAACAGAGGCGAGCTACTTAACTGACTTTTTTGTCCATATGAAACTCAACGTTGACCTGAACAGGTGTCAACTGCAATGAATTTGGAAGTGTGTGAAATACTTTTCTCGGAGTTTCTAGAAACAGTCGATAAGATCTACGAAACAGTGGAGTCCCGATTACAATAAGAATACCATACATTTCCGGAATCGAAACTTTACAACATTTAAACCACTTGGTAACCGTTGCATTGCGGTAAAACAAGATTCAGTTCTATCGAAAACTGAAGATTGAGGCGCTCAAAAGTAGATTCAAGTAAAACTACTGGTACGGTTCTAGTTTTAATTGGATATGAGCTACTTTGTTTGGATTCCCCGCGTCCATATAGAGTCACTCCAAATTATTTACACAATACAGTACAGACAAAATGTTTCGGATGATGACAACAAATGGTCAAAAACTAGGGTCGAATGTTCCCCATTTTTCTACCATAGTCCAATAATACCTTCTTGCAAGACTGGTATCAAATGATACTTCTCGAGTGCTGCCCTTGTAAAATATGGTAACAAGTGAAAACTTTTTGTATATTTCTTTCCCTTTTCAGACGGCAAAATTAATTTTCACAGAAGCACAAAAGGTTTTAAGAATCCAAATTGTCTACTTACTTACTGAAAGATTTCTTAGCAGCTGTGAGATAAATGATTTAACAGGAACATGTTTTTTTTCCATTCGCTGCAGAGCCAGCGGTGATGAATTTCGATGATCTAGCTGTTGAAAAACTCAAAGCACTTATTGGAGGTGCATTTGATAAGAAATTGTTCATTTAACTAGACCAATACATGAAAAAAATTATGCAATGATATTTTCATGTTCGGAAACCGTTTTTCTGATTAAATTCCATAATATATCGCACATCGTGCCTCCCCGTCTGTAATCCACTCCTTATGCTTTGGGCTCCTCCCTATGGTGGATGTACAAGGTTCGAAATAATATGCACAGATATAATTCCTTCTTATCAGTTCAATCTCTAATTTAGAATTGTACGATGCGTAGAAAGAATATATAACCGAGAAATTGCATTCCGAAGCAGGTCTTTACTCAATTTTTTGGAAACACTGCACACAGGAAACACTTTCCAGCAAAATGAAGTTTTTGCGCTCTAGAAGATAAACCCAACATAATGTGGTATTTCACGTCTTCCTTTGTTAATACCATTACACGTTGTCCGGCTAGTTTATTGACCAGTACAAAAAGTCCGAAAAGTCAAAATTAGTGGACCTCTCCGAGAATCCACCAGGAGCATTCTCTCGTCGGCTTTTCTGATACTGAACTTGATTTTTTTCACCTCTCAGTTCTGTATTGTAATTGTTTAATGGACTTTTTGATTCTATTTAGAACCTCCTGTTCTTTTTTTTAGACTGAAGGGGTTCCATTTACCTATACTTAAACAAAAAAGTTAATAGAAATGTGAATATGTTGTAAAAGTCACTGAGATAAGTATATAAGACCCAAATTAATACTTTGAACTAATTTATATCGTCTAATATACCGAAACATGTAATAAAAGATAAAATATTTACGCTGCGCGACCTATTTTGATGGCTAAACGTAACTAAAACGCTTATTTCGTCCAAATATGACCTTGACTTTCTTTAATAATTGCGCCTGAACTTGAATTTGCTCATAAAACTGCTCCACCTCTCCCAAAAAAGAATTTTAATCGACCTCCATATACTCCTCGGCTAATATTAGAGTATAGAAAACACATCCTCAATACCATCAAATACATTAACGCGAGTATAATCGACGTGAAAAGTTAAAAGCAGATACTTTTAAGATTAAAATTTACCTGTACTCTGCAATAGAACTATTCTCGAGGTCTTAACCATAAAGTTTCTTTTAACTATTCATACGTTCAGTTACATGGCTGAAAATGCTCTTTAGCGAGGACTTCAATCTTTTTGAGAAATTTGAAGTCTTACTCTTCTCTTGCACCACTATCAATCTTTTTGATTACTTACGATATAAGCAGTCTTTTGTCGTTCCGACATTGAAATTGTCTCCATTTTCCAACAGGTAACAGTTTTGCACCATTCCCTAGGACAACAACGTCAGATTCATAAGCCCACACTCCACTTCGTATAAAAATAAAGAAAACAGACACCCCTTAATTCCCTTGCGGAAACTTGGCGCTTAATACTTCTCTGATATTACCACCTCTTCTCGTATTAAATTATGTACTTTTACATGATTTACTTCTACAAAAACAGTTCTGCTCTGCCAAGTGATAAGCGAGATCTGTCAATGTTCGCTTCATATTGAGCACCATTCACAGACAACAGTACTGCTTTCGGGAGCGATTAATTGTTTTCTAGCCTCAAACAGCGAATTTATGTCAATGCGAACTGACGGTAGCCCAACTGCTCCTGTCTTGGGAAGCTCCTTGGCTTCTCAGGAGGGTTCTTCGGACCCTTCCAGTTTGATATATCATTCCAGCCGATCACACCACTACGCCGAGATCCGAGCAAGAACGTAGCAGTCAATACTCCATTCACCCTAAAAACGGATAGCGCCAAATACTATAGTCGGGCGCTAGGAGCCTATTTTAGCAAGTCATGCAACGCTTGGCTTTTCGGCCGCCACCCGTATAGCCTTGTCAACGTAGAATCTCCTGAATACTCCGGTCAGAATACTCCAGTCAGGAATTAAACGTTTTACATAGGCTTCGAGGGGGCTTGATGCCCGTTTATTGGAGGCAACCTAAGGTGGTGACACTGTAGATAGTATAGGACGGTGCCACCTATTGTGGCACTTTCAGCCAGACTAGTCTTACATTAAATACAAAATCAAGGAATTAATTGGGAAATGAAGTAATTGCAATGCCACTACACGTGGTCATAGTGGCCCAGGACAGTACAGCTTGTCCTTACACTAGATATTGTATGAACTCGCTAAAATGAAGGTCATTTTTTTAAAATAGAATGACCTGGTTCACTCTGATTAGGCAATAATAATATCTCAACAATGATTGTGTATATATTTACTCTTCGAATAGTTTCTATGAAAATCATTGAATACCTGAATCATTCATAGCTTCTTCATTCGTAGATCCTGCTGTTATGATATTATTTAGTGAAATCAGAGAAAAATAGAGAGCAATCGATAAAAGGATTTTGAAACAACTCAATTTTTTTGATCTCTCGGGTGCATTTTTGTGCTTCATAATCACATTTTTATCTTTGCTATAATCAATTTTTTCTTTCTTTCATTATTTCTACTCCAGAATTGGGAAAATGAAGGGGGATAAAATTGAGGTGTCATTACAAGCAGAGGGCTAAGATCCCTTAAATTTTGTGGGGAAGTCTTTGTGTAATAAAGGAGGTAGCAGTCATCTTAATTATCCCTATAAAAATGTGTGAGACAAGACAACAAACATGCCGCTTTGATTGGAAACCAGTAATGTAAAAAATGATCTCGACCAAAAAATGCTCCTTGGAAAGTGAGCGCTGGTTTGTCTTTGGAACATTTAGTGGCTGCATCCCGATATCGAGATTTTAATGGGGGCCTAAAAGATTAAAGTACTTAAGGGACGCTCACATTATCCTTCAAAAGACCGGAGTAATACCCGCCATCAGGCAAGCTGCAATTGGCGGAACTATTCTCATTTCGCCAGTCTGAATTGAGGACATTTGATTGCAGTCAGAAACACAGACAAGAGAGATCAAAATAGTCGGACAGCTAGAAATATCAGCATTCAGTCCTGTATTTAGATCCTGATGCAGTACCTGACGGCCCTCGACGGGACTGCAAAATTTTCAGCTAAAGTTTGTCCATTCTGGTACTGGGGAACATTTATAATTTCCTTCTCGTCCGTTTTGAATTGTTTAGGATGATGTTTGGAGAAAAGTTTGGATGTGATGTTCGGAAATTAGGGTCATTTCATAAAGGAAAAAGATTTGAAGGTCTTCTTATGGACATAGTCAGCTGTGTCCAGTGCTGTGTGAAGAAGACTCGTAATCATCGAGGATGAATTCGGTTCTACAGTAGAACAATATTGGTTAGAGGGCTACCTTGAATCAAGTATGGAAACAGGCTGCATTAGTCATGACAGTGGCACGGCATGCTTGGGCATCTTTGGTGCGGATTTTTTTTTGATTTATATTTTCTACACCATCGATTCCTTCATCGATCCCTATCTACAAAAGGAGAATTAAATCCGTTTCCATTTTGCAAAACATACTCCCAAATTATCTGTCATTTACTAACAACTTTTCACTGTTTGACTCCACCTCTACTTTACGTTTGAAATTTTTAGTCCTTCCTTTTGAAGAGGAAGCTTTTTAGTTCTTGATCTACTCGTCTTTCAAATTCAATTCCATCATTTTTTATTATAATGCTTTCCACATGAACATGATTTGCAGCAAATTCAAAACCAAAGTATGGCCTAACGTTTCCATTGGACCAGGGCAGTCAAAAATATTGATATTGTGTCTTTTTTGAAAAACGGTAGCAACGTGGTGAATTATCACCTCTAAAGTCAATCATGACATGAGCTAATAAAATATAGACCTCCTCATGTTCCATCAAAATAACCAAACTCCGCCAATACTGTATTGTAGAAAATCGACCAGCTCCCTGGAACCCATTCATGGCCCAGTTTCAATGATATATAGCCCTACAAATAACGTCGAATACCATAGAAGCTTTAAAAGGAAAAAGAAATGGAGTAAGTTTTTGTTAAACCTGTATAGCAGGTATAGGGAGATGAAGAACGCTCGAAACAGTAGGAGAACTTAGAAGACCTATTAGAGCCGCTGTATTTAAGACGCGGGGTCTTGAGGGTGTCATCAAAATATTGAATGTTTCTTTTGGATATGAATAGAACGCTAAGAATCATTCGGAAGGATTTGGAGATTTAGATATATCTGAAGATGCTCTATATGATCGTGAGCCGGTCGAGGATATTTGTAGGCAATTTTTTTTACAAGGATATATTGCAGGAATTGTTGGTTACTGACCTTTAAGGTAGGTGCTTTGAGAATTATCTGAATATATATAGCCTGAAAGTATATACTGTTACTCTTTCTTGTCCAAAATTTTCCTCTGAATACATTTCATGTTCTTGAGTATGTTTTTTGAGAATTTAGGGCCAGATGAAAATTATATTTAAACTGGGTACATCGCTTCCTCTAGGAACACTCAGACAAGTGGGTAGAAAAATTCAAGTGCAGACCAAAATATTTTGTTAAGAGGAAAGTCAAGTTCTGACTTAGGAAGCGATTTGTTTACGATATAAAATTAGGATCGGAGGTAGATTGCACCCATTCTAGACACTAGTATAAAAATTTACACACTTTGTCCTTATCCATTTCTTCGTGTACCCGAAACTATGCTGCGGTGGCACTTTCGCTTCGAATACCTCTATCCTGCTATAATTGCTTCAGATAATTCTATCTTGCTACCATGGAAACTTACAGTGATTTATTTATTTTCGTGGCCCGAAAACGCATGTCAACATAGCGAAAGCTTTGGAAGACTTCTACTCCAATCAAATCGCATTTTGAAGAAGCTCATCTCATTCGTTCGAGGTCAGTGCAATGGTCAATGGTTTGTTTCGACTCTCGCGCATATATAATATCAAGAATAAGGTAAAAACTCCAGCAGAGAGAATCTCTCGCAGGACCCTTCTCATGAAGCAGAACAAAATGAAACCTCAAGAAGCCTTAGTCGGAACTTCTTCTTCGAACCAAAAATGTAAAACGACTTGTTCCTTAACGTTTTGAGCCGTAGTAAGTACTTAAGGGTGCTAGAATAAACCGCAAAGCAATCATAGATGCACGTTTTTTGGTTAGCTGTGCCATTCGGAGGAAACCTGGGGGGTCCTTTCTCGCAATAAGGAACTGCACGTTGCAGAAAACATGGACAAGAAAAAAGAGGAAAAGGAAGAGAAAAAAGTGACCCTCTTTCGTGGAAACCTTGTTAGCTACGATTCCCTAGGTAAAGAAATAGTCAAAGCCATGAAGAAGAATGCATACAGTGAAACATTGCCGAAACAGCCGGGAAAGAATTGACACATGGAATTAAAATTCCCTAAGCTCATCTGATGTTACCAGAATGTTTTTGCTATGCCTCGGACTTATCGGGAAGAGTGTGGAGGTTAACATCAACCTAAATAGGTTCAGAAGAAGAGGAATAGTAACCAGGCAGAAGAGTCCGAATACAATTCAAGATGATTTAAGAAAATGTATCCTGGTTTCGGAGCTTGCAACCAATGTTTGAGATTTTACACTTGGTCAGCTCCTCTACGGTGACGCCGGTGCTGCAATATAGCCCATGACTCGTCTTTTAGGGAAGAAGTCTGCATCTAGAGTCACATTTGTCTCCATTTCCTCTCCACGCTTGCTGTTACTCGTTCAACTGGAGGTTTGCGGTACCGACTTATGGAATTAATTGGAATATGGAGCTATTCCTGATGTTATACCGGCAGAATTGTCTACAACTAACGATGACTTTAACTCCGGTATAGATGCTGATTACGCCTAAAACGATTCATCTGAGGAGGAACTAGTGCTCGATATTTGAGAAGATGCCAACTAAGTTGTGAGTAGGGCAGTTATAGAGCTAAATGAGAAATTTGCGACAGCAGTAGGCAATGGAGACTTAGAGAATAGAAAGGAGAAATGACACCTGCGCTTAGGGTACATCTATCTCACCTACGCAGAGAGACCCAAGGAGACATAAATGCTGCGCCCCGTGACACGAGGATTGTCTCATGGACAATCGATGAACTTCGATCTGCGATGGTACCGACTAACCATAGTTGAAGGATACTCGACTCGCATTTACCATCGAGACCGTCGCATGCCCTATAATCACAATCCGCCGGCTCGTAGAGAGATCGACAGCATCTTAGACGCAGAAAATATCACAACTGCGTATTCGTCATGGTCTTTTCCCGTCGTAATGCTCACAAAGGAAGGAACGAAGACCCCGGCTATGTGTGTACTACAGCGCGCTGAACAGGAAGATGAAAGCCGATCGTTGGCCGTTCCGAAACGAATGACACTTTGACAATATGAGAGGTATTTCCATCTTTACTACCCTTTATCTATATGCTGATTATTGGAAAATCAGAATGAACGACTAGTGCAAGTAAATGACCACATTTCCATGTCGCTTCGGTAACTTTAAGTTCGAAGTGATACCGTTCGGCTTGATGAACGGACCCTTTAATTTTTCTTGAATAATGGAACAGAGTGAGGGGGGCATCTCTCTCGCCCGGATATGCTTGCACGACTTCGCAGTGTTCTGGTTATCAATAAAAAAGCACCTGGAACACCTTCGTGCATTTTTAAGCAATATAGCAGTCTTGGTTAAAGTTAAAGACCAAAAAGTGTGATTTCGCAAGGATGCTCGTCAAACTTCTTGGATATTACGTCGAAAAAAATTTTCCATGTCGTTGAGGAGAAGATTAAGGATGTCAATGACGCACCGATATCGACAAATACAAGAAAGATACGAATTTTTCTTGTCTCGGCAGGATGCTATCGGAACTTCATCAAGAGATTTCTGGAGATATCAGCATCTTTGCATGCCCCTACGTTGAAAACATGGTACATCACTGGATAGAAGAAATGTGAGAGGCGCTGTAGACTCTCAAAAAGAGACTTTTTTCACCACCCACTATCGTGTTTATGGACCTCAAAGCGCCCTTCCTCGCCAATGCCAATGATTCCAACGTCTCCATAGCAGCCATAAATTCGGAGAAGGATTATAAAAAGATTCATTTGGTGCGGTACGCTATTCGAACTATGAACGATGCTGAGAGAAGATAGTCCATATGTTATAGAAAGGCATTAGCCGTTATCTTAGCGTTGCGCAAGTTTGGTGCTTACAAACTGTCCTCCGAGGTATCAAACTGATAAAGGACCCATAAGCGCTCCGCTACACATTCAAGAAGAACCAATTCAATCGAAAGCTTGCATGTTGGATATAATTCCTGGCATAATATGAGTGCAAGGTCGAGTATCGTCCAGTCTCTGGTAAGTGGGCTTCCCACTACCACCGCCGAATAGAACTACCCTCAGCTCTATCAATGCGTTAGGAGCGGGTAAACAATCAAGCGAGAGAATCTGAGTACGCGTATATCGCCTAATCGACAAAAATATGAAGTTAGGGACTTGGTGCTTGTTACATATGGGCAGATCTTGACTTCTATCACGAATTGGCCAACATTCCATCCCCGATGTTTTGAACCGTGTCATATATGGAAGGTTTCTCACCCGCATTACTGGTTGATTCACTATGTTGTCCGTCACTCTCAACGATCTATTTGCTCTAGTAGATTGCTTCCGTACTATCTAAGGCCTATCCGTCTCAAAAGTTAGCCTCCGGCGATATAACACGTCCAAAGTCCTAGTCATATAGGTTATTTTTTTATTTTTCTTTGTGTTTTGGAAGGTTATGAGTATTTGAATACTAATATGGGGGTTATTTCTATGGAACGTGGATTAACAGCTTTGCAGGGGTAAAATGTCGGGAAAAGATATACTCAGAACCAAATAACCCGGAAAGGAGGTGTTTCAAGTGACGAAAGTGCCCCTGTGGTGTATCTGAGCGAACAAAACGATGTGGACAAGGACAACAGTTGACAGGGCTACAAGAAAGTATATAAGGAGCAGTTTCTACCAATTATGTTCTCTGGCCAGCCTAAGAAGAAAGGTTCTTGGGTCTGAAGTTGACTCTCAACTTCTTACTTCTCGGGACTTGGCTCGGAGTTGTCTGCCAACTTGCTTCACTTCCACAAGGGGAAGCAGTTTGCTCAACTTATATAGACTTTTTGGCTAACCCGAAAGTCTTAAACAAACATACTAAGAACCATAAAATGCATCAAATGGAATCGTGTGAAAGAGAAAGGCTAACAGCGGATACCATCAGGATAAATATCTAGATTTATTCCTTAGAATCTTAGTCCTCTCCATCAGAGCCAAACAATTCCCCCAAAATATTCATTTCACCCAAGCAGTGCCCACTTATATCTGAGAATGGCTTAAAATTCTCCATTTACTCCTGGGAAATATCTAAACCACCGAGGATGCCCCCATCCGGTTCCAGAGTGGGGACCACCTGGTCCATACTTTCCGGCCCCCTTCTCACTATTCCAGCACTTTCCATGTCTACCTTCCCCTCATCCTCCTAGTCCTCCTCTTCAACCTCCTCTTTATCCTTGTCAGAAGAGTCAGAGACCAGCAAAATCGGTATCTTCAGATTCGAAGTGATGCCTTTTGGTCTTATGAATGCAGCAGCTACCATCCAAAGAACGATGAACGAAGCTTTGAAGGGACTTCCATTTGCAAGAGTTTATATCGATGATGTGGTAATATTTTTAAAAAACTCACATCAGCATATATCGCATGTCAAGAAAGTGGTGGATAGGATATTGGCATACAGTCAGAAAATTAAGTTGAGCAAATGCTTCGTTGCGAAAAAATCTATCCAAGTAGTCGTTTCTATCGTAGATCAAGAAGGAATCGAAGTTGATCCAGAAAAAGAGGAAAAAGTCAAGTTGGGACTAAGGCCTGCTTCAAAGACGGAGCTTCAAATCTCCTTAGGACTAGCCTCATATTACCGAAGAGCTATCAAAGATTTGGAAAGGACCTAAGATTTATCAAAGATTTCGAAAAGGCGTCAGCACCGTTACATGCCAGTACTACGAAGAACGGAAATGTTCTCTGGAGCAAGGAAATACGAACGGAATTTGGAGAGCTTAAAGATAAATCATGTGTCCCCCTAGTGCTAATGTATCCGTATTTCAAGAAACCATTTTTATGTGGAATCTGATGCCTCAGAACGGTCATTGTGGACGTTTTGTCCCAAAAAGATGAAAACGGAAGACTAAACTCTGTTCTATTTTTAAATCGTACCCTGATCGATACGGAAAAGAGATAATCAGTCTGCTAGAGAGAAGCACTAGCTGTAATCTTCGCACTAAAAAAGTTTCTCACCTACTTTTATCACTCGACAATTTTGTCTTGATAACTGATCACTTGACACTTAAAAAGGCATTCCAAAAGAAGGACATGCATTACCACTTGGCTCGATGGCTCGACATTTTTGCAGAATATCTGTTGAAACTGTAAATAGGCCCGGACGCAATAATCAGCCTGCTGATTACCTATCCCGTTTGAGGGATCCAATGAATTCAAGTGAAAAAGCTTCCGAGAACATCGTCGGAGCTGCCGATCTGCAAGTGTTAAGCGGTAACGAATACGATCTTAATCTGCAGGGACTACTGAAATTCCTTGATGAACTAGAAATGAGAAAAGTTGATCCTAAAAACAGAAATTGGGTATGCAGGAATCTAAAGGCTTTTACAATGTGAAATGGGAAACTTTTCCCACACACTAAAGCCGGTCCTCGACTAGTAACCCCCTTTGAAAGAAAGAATGAAGATTTAGAGGACTTTTAATGATGGTTTAGGGCATTGGGGTATCGAAACAACCAAGCAATTCATTACAGAAAGATTATGGTGGCCCAGTATCCATAAGGAAGTCTATAACTTCGTGAAAAGCTGCGATAACTGTCAAAAATTTACTCCGATCCGAAAGTACAAGACAAATTTAAGCTTTTCAGTTTCCCGTCTTTTTTAAACCTTCTCAGTCGGCTTTGCTGGCCCATTCAAGGAAACCTCTTCCGGAAAAAAATCAACTATCTTTTTTTTGGGATGGAACATCTTACTGGATGGCCAATAGGAATTGAAGTTGAAGAGGCCAAAGCTGAGGTAGTCCTGAGATTCATCGAAAAAGAAATAATTGAACAGTTTTATCTTCCAAAAAATACCATTTCGGATAACTCTCTTTGTTTCTCTGCAACCTCCCTGCTTTGCTTTCCGGGGGAGAAAGGGATTCAGTTGAAGAAAGTTCTCGTTTACGCTCCTATTTCGAGCGGGAAAGCGGAAAGGATGGTAGGAAATATCAAACGAGCAATATCAAAACTATGTCGGAGAGTTAAATCCAGTGGGAAGATGCTTTACCTAAATTGCTCTACAGTTTTCTCCGAAAAAGAGGAAGAATTGGACGCTCATCATTTGCGCTAATGTAATGAGGGGCTCCGAAAATGCTAAAGAGAGACATTAAATTAAATAATATTGATGAAGAGAGTAGACAAAGTCGAACTAATGGCCACAGAATGCTGGAAATCACACCGCTCGTTAACAAAGACAAGAAATGAGGATGCAAAACCTCCGTTCAAACCTTTTCAGACGGCTCTAGAGTAATTTTTATGCATGGAAAATCCATACAGCAGACTGCGAAGTAGATGGCCTTCCAAAAAGTACTCGAACCCTTAGATCTTCACGGAGGGAAGAAACCCGCCTTACAAGCTATGTTCAAGCTTAGGGAAGAGATCAAAGAGGGCCATCCATGCACGTCGTCTCGTCCCTTAGCATCAGAGGCATGAATTATTCCGGATATATAGAAAATACGGAGGACTATGTGCAACTACGAGGCATAATCATCTATAACTATAGAATTACTCCTATAAGAGGAAAAAGAGCCAGGGAGTGGATCATCTCGATTCCGACGAACTATTATGATTTTCATGTAATCATCCATTTCTACATAAACATATGCCTTTATTTTCGTACGTTGAACGGCATATTGCTACCCGAAGAATAATTGCAACTATTAATGAGAGCTCTACTTTCATTCCAAAATGGAAGGTTCATGGAAGCAGGTCCAGAGTTTGTGGAGTTAATATATCATTAATCTATAGTAACGTATGGTAAAGTAGCTACAGAGGACTTATCGCAAACTTTTCTGAGCATTCTACCCGATTTTCATACTTCTCAGAAACAACCAAGATGTGCAACTGGGAGGTTACAGCTTATCCTCGGATATGGAATATCGACTGGTCCCGTATCCCCTATGGTAAACTTACGTTTCTCCTTCAAAGAAAAGGAGCTCAGCTGAAGACCAAGTTCCTCCCTAGACCGTCATGATGATATGAGCAGGACCATCCAGTGATGGAGGCGGATCATCAAAGAGGGCAAGGCGTCGAGAGATACGAGGAAGATCACCGGGTAGATCACGTTCAATAACCACTAGTCTCGCAGGGGGAAACTATGCCTCCGTGATTATTGTACGGGTACCAATTAGACGTTGGCTTCGCGAAATAACGGAGGAACCTCAAAAACCCAAGGTAGTTTCCTATTTTGCTATTAGTACTTGCGTGTGATTCCAAAGCATTCACTGGGTGTATCTTACTCGTGAAGACTCAATTGTTATGTTGCGAGTTATTATTATCCTTCAGATACCCGTTTCTGGACCCGTTGCCAGAGAAGTTCGCATACTACATCTACTATCTTACATTTGGAAGGTTTGGAGAGATGGAACAAGAGGAACTCATTAGAGAACACTGTGAAACCATACCCAAGTTCTATGAAACTCTTCATCGAGAAACAGAGCCGGTCATCGCATGGTACAAACCCTCCCATCATATCGGTAAAAAGTTACTGCTATATCATTTCAGTCAACCATATAGTCTCCATGATTAATGGATAGAACTACCAGAAAAACAACAGTAGCAATGAAGACGAGCTGGGACGATCATCTTGAGTGGAGGGGCGTGTTTTTACAAAAAAGGTCCTTTCTGTAGGAGAGCGGTCCTCTCCACATATTTCTGTCTTCTTCTTCCCTGTCAGTTTTCAAAAACAACACTTCCCACGAATTTTCTTTTTCAAACAAAAACCATGAAAGTGTTTTTCCCCATGAATCCAAACTTACAGTTCAGCTCCATTTCTATTTTGTCTTTGAGAATTTCGGTCCTCATTTTTCAAAAAAGCCTTTCGACTCGTGATACGCTTTTTCCTCCAAATGCAGTTCGGGTATTTTGTCAAACAGATATATAGTTATTGCTCTGAGATCACCCAAATTAAAACCCAGCATTGCCTCACATTTTTTTATTTCGTCAATCGCCGTGAAACTTTTCGAAAACGTCGCCCTATTTAAAGTTCGAAATCGACGTCTTTGATCATTACCCCCCGCCATCAACTACCCCATCGGCTCACCCCTTTTTTCCCTCCAAATGAACAACCTTCTCTCGTCCCTCACTATCCCCAAGACATCCCAAATCCGCCGCCCCCTCAACAACCTGGCCCTGGTGGCCAATGGACAAAACGATTATGATAATTACCGCAGGAGAATGGACCGGGAACGCGTTCGGGAGTGAGTCCGCCGGCACTGCTTAGAATAGGCAGAATAGGCAGAGGAGGAAGAAGAAGTGGAAGAGGAAGATGAAGAGAAGGACGAGGAGAATGAGGGGGAGGGAGAAATGGAAAATGCTGGAATGGTGGGAAGGGGGCTCAACAGTATGGACCAGGTGGTCCCGACGGTGGAACCGGATGGGGCATCTTAAGTGGTTTAGAAATTCTGCCAGGAGGAAACAGAGAATTGCAAGCCGTTCGCGGATATTTGTGGGGACTGCTTGGGTGGAATGGATATTTTGGAGGATTTTTTTTGGCTCTAATCTAGAGGACTAAGATATTAGGGAAGGAATCTAGATATTTATCCTGATTGTATCTGCTCTTACTCCATCTCGTTCAAAAGATTCCACTTGATGCATTTTTATGGTTCTTAGTATGTTCATTTGAGACCATAGGGTTAGCCGAAAAGTCTACATACGCTGAGTCAACTGATTTCTCTTGGGGAGGTAAAGCAAGTTGGCAGACCACCTCAAGCCAAGTCTCGAGTAGTAGGCAGTTGAGATTCAACCTCAGACACAAGAACCTTTTTCCTTGCGCTGGTCACAGAGCATCAGTTGTAGGCCCTGCCCTTTCTATACTTGCTTGTAGCCCTTTCAACTGTCGTCCTTACCCAACACTTTTTGTTCGTTAAACTAAACCACTGTAGCACTTTTGTCGTTTGCAACAACTCCTTCTTGGGGTAATTGGTTCTGAGTATTTATTACTCCCACGTTTAACTTCTATCATAGTGAATAAGACATGGAAAATGAAGATGAGATATTGCTAAAGAATGATCCCGGGCTGGAGAAGAATGGATATTATGTTAAAAACTTTAAAAATTTTGTTCTCGGTTGCGAGTTATTAAAAGAGGGAAAGGACCAAATGAGATAGAATATGTTCTAGAAGTGAGGGCTGAGAAGCTCAACACAGTAGAGGGAAGAGTAAATATGGGCACTGGTAGTATTGGGTCTCAGAACAATCTTACGGACGATGAGGAAAGAGCAGAGAAGTTGGGAGGTGAGCAAGAAAAGGCAATGATTTCTGTGAGCCATGAAAGTTGATTAGTTTTTATGCACATCTCAAAAACCTCAAGGAGTTAGTCATTGGTCGCATTTAGAACATCAAGACTTTTTTGGGAAGTAGGGTAACGGGACTGAAGAGTACTGCTGTGGATTTTTGAGTGGGAATGCAAGTAGATAGAAATGTATGCAGCCTTCGCCAATATAGGACTCAATGAGACATTGAAACAGTTCCAAATGTGGTCATGAAGAATTTTAAACAATTTGTACCTCATGGAAGTTGTGATTTTGACAGCAAAGGTTTGTCAAGTGTATATTTCGAAGTTACATCTGAACTCTTCTGGAAGTTTTTCGTTTATAGCCAGACATAGTAGTAAGAAGAGCAACTTAATCTCATGCGCTGTATGGGGGGGATGCATGTTTTGGTTTTCTCTTTCCTCCTGGAGGAAAGAACATTGGATGGAAACAGTTTATTGGCAAGCATCATAGGACATTCACATAGAAGCTTTTTTTAAGGGCAATTTTGAACATCCAAAGAATTTACTTGAAAAATTTATGGAGTTCAAATCGGTATCCAATGGCGGGAATTTGAACCGAAGCGATAAACATGTAGTTTAAGAAGCATTAGAAAGGAAGAATAGATTCCCTTTTTTCTCAAGCCAGACAGATTAAGAAATCCCAGATGGATAAAGAAATGTTTGATCATGTACGGTGGTGTTCACTCAGAACAGTATCAGGAGGAAAAAAACTAACGAAACGGATCGGAGAGAGTCGGTGGAGAATTTTCTTTAAAATAAATACCCTAACCAGCTCTGTTATGAAGTAAACACGCACAAACTAGAAGTGATATTACAAAGTATGGATATCGATATGTTTTCAGCTTGGGGATGCAGTACCTGCACGACTGCCGCAAGAATGGTAGAAAATCACTATTTGATAATTTATTATACCTCATGGTGCCTTGATCAACTTCTGGTGGAAATTTAACGAAAGATCGTGTCATGATGAAGTAGATCAAGGGCAAGAATTAATCTGATGGCCCTCTGGTGAGTCTAAATCTGATGAAGGGTATCATCTGATGTGACTAAGTAACTCCCAATGAATAAAACGCAGCTGGGAATCCTTATTTCATGGTCCATAGCAGAGAAATGATGATGATTGTACATATTACTGTCAATATATGACATAAAAAGGATAACATGAAGAAGGTAAGGGCCATAACGGTTAGGAAATTCGAAAATATCATTAATCTATTGGATTATTTTGGTAGATTTTGCTCGGGGTCTACACATTTCAATGACAGAGACCATGATATCTTTCGACTCCTCTCGCAGCCATGTCGTGCTGACATAGTGGTGATTTTGATGGCTCTCTACGGCCTCTTGATCGTATTTCGGGGGAAATAAAAAAGTTCGGACGGAATATTTTCTCGTCCACATGACGCAAATGAAGCGCTATAGGTATGAACACTCTTAGCATCGATCAGAAAATTTGTTTCGCTATTCTACAATATTTGGTTCCGTCCCGGACTGAAAGAAAACGTTCACTTGCCAAAAGAAGTTTTTGTATGAGCATGGCGGAGTTTTTAAGAATTTGTTTGCGACTGAGGGCGATATGAACTGCACAATTTTGAAACGTGAGACGTGAACTGCGTAACAGTGTGAAGATTGTGATTTCGACATTTTGGAAAGGGGCATCAATGTCCTCTAATTTTGACAGCTTTAAATACTACTTTCCGAAGTAAGTTCCCGGATACTAAAGTGTTCATGCAATGGGAGAGGGGCGGGTAGATTTGAGATGTTGGAAGCGGGGGATGAGATAGGCATTGTCTGAGGAATGCACACCTCACACGCCCCCTCTCACGCGATGGCTAGGGAGTGTTATAAAACTACTATCTCTTATTGATGCAAGTGGTTGCAAAGTAATGTTTAATGATGCAAGTTGGTGTGTATTATTTATGGTCGCAATTAATGGTTGTTTTATACATTGTTAGTATTTCTCATCTTGTAATGGTTTGTCACATGTGCCGTGGAGCATACGAGACGCTTAGCTATGAGAAAAGTAGAAAAGGTAGCGACGTGGGATTTTGCTATCACGTATAGAGATATCGCTCCCCAATCAATTGCTGAAGTGTTTCCCAAAACTTTTTTACAATAATTATGGGCCTTTCTGACTCAAGTTTGGCATCGTTGCCTAAAAGAACCAGCTTCACTTGGGAAATTCGTAATGTTCCCTGGACAGATGGGAAGGGAAATCAAGAGGGTTATGCTAAGGCTGTCGAATTATAGAGTACCTTCAATAATAAGCTGCCTGATTCCTAATCGTACAATATTTCCACCGAGCTACGCGGTTTAATGCTTCAGTCCCAGCTCTACGGAAGAGCTGAAGATATGTGTAGGTTAATAGAAGATAGTGATATTCAGTCGGCCGAAGGCTGGAAAAAATTGTACAAGCTATACATAAGCGAGATGCACTTTACGTGGGGAGTGAAATGTACCAAAGCTTCGCAGCATTGTTATCAGTGAAGCGTGCATCGAACGAGACATTTGAGAATTTTGAGTCTCGGTTTGTGGTTCGGGTATCTAGATTTAGCTCGAACTCCATCACAAAAAAGTTACCTGAAGCCTTGACTGCTTTTTTAATACTTTCGGGTTCAGCTGTAGGTAATGGACAGAGAATGTAAGCTCTAGCCACATCCTCTAACGGTACGGCTATAGACTTTACTGCCACTACGGACTAATCTCTAAAAGCAGTGTCGTACGATAAAGCTGCATCTGTGTTAAGAAAAAGTGAACAAGTTAAAACCGACTTAATTCCGTCTATCAATTCTAGTTCAGCTACTCCACAGCATCAAATATTTGATGGAAGTCGCTGGTGGTTACGATAAGCAAAGAATTACACCGGCTCAAATTGTAGCTTTCAAGGGTAGATCTAATTGTGACTTATGTGGTAAGTACGTAACCTTTCCTTCTGTACATAACCCAGACGGAAGCTTAAAGCCTGGTTCTAGAAGCAGTGCTACAGTAATAATTGGTAATGACAAAATTCATTCGCCGCAGAAGAAGACTGTCTCCTTTAACATGGCCAAGATGATGTATGGATTTGGAACCTTCCATGAATAGTTTATTGGGTCTCTACTAGAGGACTGTGCCCCATACAGTGGCATGGGGATAAATGAGTTCAAGGTATTGCGGTCAGTTCTTTTGCCATACTGGACTGGAAATTTAGAAGAAATACCTCAAGAACTCCAATCCCGCCCCTTCTGGCAGTACAATAATGGAGAGCATTCCAGCGAGACCCAGAGAATTCTAGGACCTATATTAATATGTGCACCAACTAATAAGGGCAAACCAAGTGCGCATCCGTAATTTGATTATCGAAAGATCTTCTCAATGGTTTGTAGGAAGGAAAAACGCAAGGAAATGTAACATAGAACATATTGATTTTGATAAGATCGTTTTGACCGTTAAAAATGAATCGGTATCCTTGTTCAATCACGATCTTCATAGCTATGTGCTGTACAAAGACTTCATTCCAGAGGATGTGGAATGTGTGTCATTAGAAATTGGAAACAAAGTGCTTTGTGCAACAGCTCGGATACGTTATCAGAAACTAAGAAGACCTTGGATTGAGGTCAAGAAGTTGGTTGAAAAACTCCATTAGCTCGTTTGCGGATACTCTAGCTACTCTGATATTAAGACACTGCTGGAGCGAAAAAACCTTTGGAACAACGATGTACAGAAATATCTAACACGAACTTTAGACGAATGAACCCATTTTTTGACTACTGCCTTACCAAACCAAACCAGAAAAGTGTCGCTCAATTCAATAAATAGACAATTTAACACGGTATTCTGCATTGACAAAATGAATCTAGACAGCAACCATGTTTTTCATATTATGGATTCTACATCAAGATCCTCAGTAGGGTATGTCATTGACTCGAAATCTATGTCGGATGCACTACTTTTATTTGAAATTTTGTGGGTCAACCAAATTCGGATCCCGGAGAAAAGCTTAGTCGATAATGCCTTTGACTAGTCCGAGTTTATTTAGTACTTGAGCCGAAATAGTATCGAAGAACGCCCAATTACGCATTAAAGGAACAATAAAGACGTGCTAGTATCGAAGCATAGAGTGAATCGAGATGTTTATCTGAGGCTAAAGGATGGGGAAGAACACGATTCAACTGAAAAAGAAAGAAAATACTTCTCCAAGCTGCTATAAGATTATCGAATGGTTTGTATGGAAACGACTTCTGTTCAGCTCAAGAGTTGACAAAGGGTTACACAAGATCAGTGCACAATTGTGCCAGCCCAAGCATTTTACCTCAAAAAATATTCGACGCACACGACCAATTCAGAGCAGGCAGGAATCTTACCAGCAGAATAAGATCCAAGCCTGTATCTGAACACACTATTATTGTTGGAGATACTGTGCAAGTCTTTATCAAAATGAAACTCGAAAAGATCTGGGAGCTGTCTGTATCTAAAATTGTGCTGTGCTACGGCAAATACTTAGGAATCATTACTGCCACAGGGAAAACAGGACGGAATATGAAGGCAGCTATCGAGGATACGAGGATAGCTCTGCCAGAAGATTCCATAGCCATTAATATGTAGGAAGTCGATGACACTGTTACTAACAGCCTTGATGAATGTATTGATGAACTTTGCACAGAGGAAAAAAATTGCAGTGTCAAGAAAGCGAAATAGTAGACGCTCTAGCACAGGAAAACCTGCTTATGCTAAATGAATATAATGATGAAAAAATATTGACAACGCTACCGTCGGTCGGAGATTCGATTAAGATTTATTGGCCTCTGAATGATTCTTATTATCCTGTAAGTGTTTCTCAATCGATAATGACGAGAACGACTACCACGTAGACTACAATGATGGTAAAAAGAAGTAGTCGAGATGTCCAAAGAAGTTTAGAGGTACTCTAATGTAAATTTAGTAGGCGAAAACACTGTTCAGATAGAAGCAGATTAACTCGGAAGCACAAGGAATCTATGAATGCGTTCGGTCAAAAACTTTCATGAAGTTCAACGCGCAAGGATTATCAACTTTTCCCACTGTTCAACACATATGAATATGAGGAGAATGAATTCAACAAGAAGTAAAGATGGTACCGGTTTCTACAGTCCCCTAGGACGCGAATGTCATAAGTAGTTACATATTTTACAAAGGGAAAACAAATGGTGGTGGTTCCCTTAGAATGAGAGCTCGTATAGCTCGAAATGATAATAAGGACTCAGAAAAAGCTGACCTGAAGACGGATTCAGCTGTCCATCCACCAATGAGGATTTAAATTTGCTATCACTAGCAACTATATTTAATTGGCGTCTAGCAAAGATTGCTTTTAAAAGGGCTTTCAGGCGGGAGACGCTTTGAGGGTTGTATACGTAATCACACATAGAGAAAAGAATGACAAGAACCATTATCCGTTAATAGTTACTGCTGCGTATGGACTTAAAAATGCCGGAGCTAAATGGTAAGAGCTAAGTGGTGCTTTACTGAAGTCACTTGGAATTATGCAGCTAATATAAGTAACACAGCTCTTCTATATACGCAATTCTACTGATTAATTGTTGTCTGTGATGTCTGAGATTGTCGATGATGTATTGCATGCTGGATATCAAGACACTCTGGACGAATAAATGCAAGGCATCCAAAAAATATATGAAGTAGGAACTGTGTTATACAGTACTGGAACGTTCCTTTTCTTTGAATTTATTATTTTTCAGGACGAGTACTTGAGTATTCAGATCCATTATGTTCAGAAAATGAGAGAACTCCAATGTTATCTGATTTCTAGACATCAAAGAAAGCAAGTGGGAATGGCACCTAATGCATTTGAAGCCAGCTCGTTCCTCTCTGTTAATAGTTCTATCGGATTGTTTGGCATTGCTGCTTGTCCTTTTTGTGCCTTCTACGGGAGCCACTTACAACAGAAGATACCGTCGACGAATTTACATGGGTTGATAACTCAAGTCAACTCTATGCGACGGCTTCAAAAGATTGGATCTACAATCAGCTGTCAGATACCCACCGATGAAAAAGAATATAAGATTTCGTTTTTGTGTTTTCCGACGCTTGTCGAATTGTCGACTATGGGCTGCTAAGCATGTTTGGTGGTTTACATATTGGTAATTTTAATATGAGATCCGTATTACACACACTCAATTGGTCCTCATATAAGTCCAATAAGCCAGTGAAGTCAATCGGCGCTGCTGAAATTCTCTCAGCTGGAGGAGCTACAGACGATGATTGATTCGGATGTAGATCTGTTAGTTGCACTTGACTCCAAGGAACTATTTGAGACCAATATGCAGGAATTCTGTGGATCGATCCATTCGTGGCGATGCTAGCGTAACTCGATACGAGTTCGAGATGCAGAAAGTCAATCGATCAAGATGGGTTCCTGGGAATGTGAGTTTAGCTGACGCGTTCACAAAACCAATTAGTCCACTAGTCAAGCCTTTACATTTTACAATGTTCTGTGGCAAGCTCGCATTATCATTCGAAGATTTGTAAAGCTGATGTTCAATCAATTTTACAGGATAACTCCACCAAAGAAATATGATGGAGGATTAAAATGTTGTCTTTTATTGATGCAAGTTGTTGCAAAGCATCCCCTACTTTAACATATAAAACAGTTATTCATCTAAGATGTCATCTTTTTTCGAGAAACTACCTAAACTGCATTAATTAGAGAAAAAAAACATATTCGCGTGTCGTGTACAGACGTCAAGTTAGCCTTTTTGTTGCAAGAAGAAGCGCACTCGGAATAATCGATTTAATCAAAGGAAGTCAGTAGTTTCCATTGGGAGGTGAATGAAAAAGGTGGAAAGGATGGACCCACGGTATTGGTAAAAAAATTTGCATGGTTGCGCAGTAGATGTTGGACCGGATGGAACAGCTGAATTCGTTTCTTTCGAGTGGATGATTTTTTGTTGTCAGCCCAGTCATTTCATTCATATGGAAACGGTATACATCGGTAGAGAAGCTAGAGGAATAATATGCTTCTAGTTTATGGTGTAAGTATGGATGAAGACAGAATGTGTGCGGATAATTGTCTCATCGTTCCAGTCCAATCAGGTTCCTCTATCTTAAGTGAGCAGGTTTGGTGGTAATTGCTTCTCTTTTTCACATAGAAACTCTATATAAAGCCCACATCCTACTTTATGTCCCAGATAACAAAATAAGTTGAGCATTACCTCGGAAGCCTACTGTCAGCAACTACTGGATTATTTATCGAAGTATTTTTCACCAATTCGATGTTCCCGGTATACCCCCTACTCAATGTTGCCATGATATGGCGCTTCAAGATTTTCAAAGCAAAAACTTTGAGAATCCATGACAAATAAAATAGTACTTATATGTATACAGGCATCATGATTTTTGTTCTGTTTGATTATTCGGGGGATAGTATCTCTACTTCTTTAGGAACGTCGAGGACTGTTTCAAGACTAAAACGGCTCCCAAAACTAGTTCCTTGATCATATAAATGATCTAAATGCTCGTAACACTGCAGAAGAATTCCACAGCCTGCCAAAAACAAGACTATCTCTCAGGAACAGCAATGTAAGCTCCAACAGGCTTTATTTAAGGCCAGTGCTACTCTATAGTATATATAAATATATTGATATCCTCCTTTTTGCCCTTTTTACCAGGTAAAGAAGCATAAAATAGCTATGAAACACGTTTAACTCTGCAAATAATTTTTTTTTAACCGATAAAGCTCTTTTTGTAGCCAGAAACTTGGTAAACACATGAAAAAAGAATCCATTGTCACATTTGTGTAATGACTGAATATTTCGCCGCAATTTATGCCACCACATTTCCGAAATCTTCAGCCTCTGTGTAAATTGCTCTTCACAGTAGCACATCTTTTCAAGTCATAAGTCCTAGTCCTCTGTTTACATTTCTGATGAAGCTGGTTGTGACCAATGCTTTGCTAGCTGGATAGAACAGATAAATTAGAAAAATTTTAAGAACTTAATTACGTCCGAAATATCCGCGGACCCCAGCCAATTGCTGGTTTAGGGAATATGAAATACTTTTAATTTGTGATATTTCAAATGTCTAAGCATGTAGCTCAAATCAATGAAAATTTGCCACAATGGAGGCATACCTTCAATACTGACAGCCTTAGTTTAAATGCACTAGTAAAGTTCTTTAGGAATTTCAAAAAAATTTTCATTTATGTCAGTACTAAACATCTTCTCACAAGATTTATCTTTCCTAAGATTCTTGAGCCCGCTATATAAAACGATCCAGAAGTTTAGACTCATCCAAATTTTCTACCAATTGGACAACAAACGTTCATACATCCTACACTGAGGCAAAACTTTGTGATATTTTGTTTAATATGAACGACTACGGCAAAAACACAAGTTTTTTTCGCATTTGAGCTACAGATACTGACTTTATTTAGTTAATGGAAATCTGTGAATAACTGGTCGCTCTAAATTTCGGTCAACGCAAATATTATCTGAAATTTGATCCTCAGAGCCGGAAAGCGAGCAATGGCCGGGGTCCCAGATGCAAAGTAGAGCATACTCGACGCATCATCAAAAAAATTTCGAACTTTCCCCTTTAATTAAGTTTCAGTACACTAGAGGAGAACAACTAATTTAGAGGGGCAAAGGAAGAGAAACTTACAGCGATTGGAGGTTACAAGAGATAATAAAAAATTATGCAATTGGTTTTCTATGCAATTTCAGAGAAAAAAATGTTGGTGGTTACTGATATTGAGTTAAATTTCTTAATATATGTTTGATTTCTATTCACAATAGGGGGATTATCCATTCTTCGGCATTTTAGATTCACTGATGCATTTTACTGGTCCTTTGTTGCGGTCTGATCCTACTCGAAACGCAGTCTGGCGTAATAATAATTTAATGTCAATTTGAGAATTATGAATGCAGACATAGTCATGATCTCTGGAATATTCATATTATGTAGTAATCATTTAGCCCAAATGTACGTCTCGAACAGAAAAATGAAGCACGTATCTTACATAATTTCAGACTAAAGTTACTTTGTAATTTTAACTGGTATGTACCAATATTCATGTCGCATTAGTAATCTCTGTACGACCTTCTGCATAAGCTTTTTTTACAAAATCTCAACCGCTTGGGGATATTAGCAGTTTTTGGCCGGTCTTGCATGCTCTAAACAAACTAAAAGACAACGTTTGTTTTTTTTGATGAGATCATACGGAAAAATTATCTTCACCGAAGAATTCAAAATGCACCAACATTATTCCTAGAAATTAATAGAGCTGAAAATTTTCGTTTGAGCAAATGCGAATTTCTGGATACCACGTTCATGTTTGGAAATGTACATGGTATGTCGGGAAGTGTGCAAATTTCAGCGCGGTTCGTTTTCTTACAGGAGATTCAACATTATATGCATAGTAAAAGTTGTTCCATTACTGCACCGAGATAGAAACTGAACTGAAATACTTCATCTTAACTGTTCTGCGATCGCAATATGGCTTTTAATACATCCAATCTGCTCTATTCTCAGATATCAAGTTAGTAATGACCGGCACTGAGTCATGCAATGATCTCAGACTAAGTGGGCGTTTCCATGTGAATTTGAGCTTCATTTACTGAAACTATTTGATAGATCAACCTACAACCAAGGATTCTCGGCATTGGTATGCGCAGTGAATGAAATGAGCTATAGTAGATAAATAGAAGTACTTGTTCCATCAGTCCTCTTATTTGGGAAATTTTATGTGTCTCTCAAAAATAAACCTTGAAAAGATCCGAAAACGGTCCGAAAATTAAATTACCTCCATTTTAAGACTGAACCGGTCCACGCGAATAGCATAATGGGACAGAAACAGACTTTTAAGTATCAATCAACATACATGAATAGATCGCTGAGTAATTTTCGGCTTCAGACCGGTCATAACTAGCAAATTTTCGAGGCCGGACGAACAAGATACCAATTGTATCGAGACCAGATCGGCTAGCTGGGTATCTCTCGAAGCTACAACTCCCAGCTGGCAAATTTGGGAGACCAAACCAATTGTCTGGCCACCACTAGCTGCACATAAAAGTCTTCTATAGTTATGTGTATCCTGTCGCGGACATTACTGCATGTAGTTCACGTGGACAATGCGGACCTACCAAAAATGGAAAAGTCAGATCCTGCTGTGCACAGCATAGAAAACATGGCACATAATTCACTCTTCTATTGTGCGCTATCTGCACATTTACTACTATCAATGCAGTCAGAAACCCTCTTAGACAGCTTGTGCACCCCGACTATGAAAGTAGCCACGGAATGGTTATCCAAGACTTGCAGAACTGAGGAACTTTCCTTATTTTACATTTTGGTTCAAAAATAGGACCATCGCATAATTTTTCTTCCTTATTATGTACCTTGAACCTACCAGAACTACCTCTGCAGTCATACCCTGGGCAAACAAGCAGAGCTAGAAATTTACACCGTCGTTAGAAGCATACATTCTTTTTATTGAGTCTGCCCCTGTGTAAACAAATGTATTCATCGATCCTTCCTGGATACTTCGTACTTTGGTGCATATTTGCGTTGGTTGTGGCTAATCACGAGCTTTTAGAATTGCAACGCTAGTCGAAGTTTTGTTGTCTCCGAGAGATGTCCTTTCAAATAACTGTTTCGCGGAATTTCATTTCAAGAACTATGTCAAGCGCCCAATACTCTTCAACTGTAGTTTCATTCCTACATTATTGCATTGCATAAATTAGCAACTATGCAATTCATGTTTTACATTATCATAAGGATAAAATTGCTGCGCAAGTGTCGCCTCGGAACTACCCAACATTATGTCTTACAATATGCTTTTGTGCTTTCCAACTATTTGCAACCATTCCGCACGGAATAAAAGCTCTACCACATCATGAGTTCTATTAAATATTTTAAGTTTCTAATTTGTTGGAATGAATGTATTTACTATAAATAAACGCACTGTAATAAAAAATGCTGTCCCAAACTCGGCACTTCCTTCATGATATCGTAGCAGCACTTTGATCTGGACCTCCGGAAAGAGACGAAGTTAATAGGAGGTAACATTTCTGCTATAGCTTGGGAAAAAAGGTTGGACCCTATAAACTAATACTTAATGAAAGGGTTTAAGAGAAGGGTAAAAGCCTACCGAGGTGCTTTCTGATATTAGGTACCTAATACGTCCAAAATGAAGGAGACCAGCAATTAATTTGTCTAATAGAAAATGAACACAGTAGGATAGAAACAATCTTTTTTCGCATATCTTTTTCTTTTCGTCAACAGCAACCTATAAGTTTTTACTAGCATTAGTAGCAATATTAGGGTTCAAGTTACAGACGACCGAAATAATTCATAGCTTTCATGGAACGTGCATATCTGAAAGTTTCTTTGCCCCTATTCCAGATCGAACTGGTCAAGTATTGGAAATGCGACGAAAATATTTATTGCACAAGAAAAGATCAAAAATCATTGCATAGAAAAAAATGAAACATTTTCGTGTAAACTCGGCACTTCATTTAGTGCTAGCAGGAGAAATGATAAAAGTTATAACTAGTAATCTTCTTCCTCGACACGATCAAGATTTTCGAAAGATATCAAAACGTACTGATAGGAGATTTTAAGAGGAACAATAGATATCCGTATCATCCACTTCCACTATATTTATTCTTTACAAGAACGACGGTAGCTTTTGCACCAGCGAAATTTGTTTATTGCAGAAACTTTAGTTTTTATCAACCTAGGCATTGTTTCAGAGGACTTGAAGCGCATGATATTTATGTGACTGAAATATTGAAGACCTGGTCTTCATCTCTTCGAAAAACAGCAACCGGATCAACCTAACGAGAATATTTTTGAAGAGATTCGTCATTGATTAATTAAAAATAGACAAATACTCCATTTTGTTGCCAATAATCATGTGCCCTACAGGTTTCCAAAACTTTATAGGACTCCCTACGTACTGTTTGTTTTAGGACTCCTTGTTGGCAAAAAAAATCAGGAACAACTTTCCCATCTGAGTCAAAATATGTTCACATCCGATGCTGATGGTAACTTATAACAGACAAGTTTTAAATACTAAAGTTTTTGATTAAATGAACAGTCTGCTTTTCCAGCGAAGCTATCGCTTTCATCGATATTTCTAGTATTTACATCTCTCTCTTCAAAGGTACTCAATAATCTATACATAGCCGTCCCAACTCAACCCCTTTCCGAGATGAGGGACATCTTGTACTTCATTTTAAAAAGTCTACGCAATTCTTAAAAACGAAAAATGCAAGATTTAGCTACTGAGAGGGAAAAAAGTTCGCGACGAATTAATTTTCGACATCTCTTTCGTGAGGAACAGAAAGAAAGTTATAAAAATACTTATAAATTAAATCCCCTAAAAAACCCTAAAAGCTTGTTTAAAATTTGTCACAAAGGAAGAGATATTAAATAAAAAAGAACATTGGATCACGATGTAAAAATGAGTGAAATGAAGAACTACTGTACAATTTGCAACTTGGGGAGTTATACATAAATAGACGCTACTTATGAGCATAATAACTCCCAAACCAAATAAATAGAAGAAAGATTACAGCAAGAGTGGATCCGAACAAGCAAAAACTTCAGACAGTCATTCACTTTAAATAGATATGGTCAAAAATTATCATTTTGATGGAACCCTATTGACGTATCAGGTAAAACGGAATTATATCACGAGTAAAACAGCTAATTAAAAAGAAGAAGTACTTTATTTATGTACTCAAGATTCGATTAGAAAACATTTACTACAATTAAATGTAATTTGATTGTTGAAATAGTATGAATGGTATGTACACTGATGGACGCAGTTCACATTATCTTGAAAAAAATTCTAGTCTAAGTTGCTGAGAAAACTCCATTGTGACCACATCAAGTTCCGCTAAAGAACATGTTAACATGTGTTTCAAAGATAGATAAGACGGAAACATGAGTTGAAGTCATTTATCGTTTAATTGGGATGACTTAGAGATGGAAAAGACGTTATGGATAATATTATTGAATGAATTCTAGTCTAGAAGCACTTCTTATGTAATATATTAGAAAATTGTACTTAGGGAAGTTCAAAAAAGAATACGAAAAATGTGTACTTTTCTCAGTTCTGTTTTTAGTGGTCCTCAGATAAGGAAAAAACAAATGATCACCCATCTTTAACTGCTTATTATTTTTGTAAGTTATTCCATTTATTACAAGGGTTATAAAAATTGATTGCTGGCTGAAAGTAATGGACTACTAGGTGAGTCCTATATGATATATATGTACTACTATGTTCAGTCTGATTAAGAAGAGACTTTCCTACAATCCATGGCATTGGAGATTTTTGTGCAAGAAGTGATTCAAGGATATGTATGATCTTTTTGTCTGCGGTTAATGAAAAAAATCACCAAGGAGATAATTTATGTGTCTTTAACACATTTTAAAGCCATTTGAAAATATTGTCACAAGGTATTACGTCTCAAAAAGTCTGATGACTCTTGAAAAGAAAATTTCAGAGTTGGTTGTCTTTAAATTTTTCTAAAAGAAAGCGGCATAACTTTCCTATGAGAATACTTTTAACTCAAAAATTAGTTTCAGATAGTTCATATATATACAATGAGGTTTATTAATAGTTTGATTCGTTTCCCAGGGCTGTATCTCAATGTTAAAATAATAATAATGTAAACGCGTCAGCAGGGAACTTCCAGTTTAATTTCAAATTGCGCTTACTCTATACCTCAAAACGATTTAAATATCCAAGAATATTACAAGAACCCTCTTCGCCATTTCTCAGACAAAATATGAGAAAAATGAGTTGATTTGGACCACAATTTAAGCGACTTAGATTTTCATTACAAGTACAGACCTTTTTTTAAATACATATTTGACTCCGTTTGAAGTATACATTGGTCGTTTTCCGGGAAAATATATCCACAGTACCATTTCGAGGGACAAATAATGTATCAAGAAGGGCGTGAATAGATTTCAAGACACAAATGTTTTAAGATTGAAAACAAAACTTTTAAGTTTAAAATTAACGGCAATTGCACACCAGATGTCTATCGACGATAGAATTTTCGCTAAAAGAGGCCTGTTTTGGTTCATAAAAGAGCAGAATTCTTAATAATGAAGATTTATACAGTAATTGCGGCGATTGAAAATTTTTCGATCATTGTAAATATCCAATATTAAGGATAATTCTCAAAAATCATAAATGTACTTTAAACAAAGAAGAAGTTTAATTCATTCGGTATCTAATGCTGAGCACCGTATATTCTGCAAAAATCTTCTGAAGCATCCACTTGAAGATACTGAAAGTGTGAAATGTGGCAGGTTTTAGTTGGAAACCCCGTTTGTATACTGACCGGTGCTAGAATTATCCTATTGTTTTTGATCTATTTTCACGACTTTCTTAAGAGGTAAACGTGGGGTGATTTAAATTTTGAATTTGAAAGATGTGGTCGGTTTTGGCCCGGAATATCCTACAGGGTAACTAGTAGTACATCTTAAATTACTCTGAAAAGCTGGCTCAAAGCTGTCCAGCAGACAAGCTACGTTGGTCATTACGGCCACGAAAGAGTTTCTCTGAGTAAGTACCGATCGTATCTTACCATATACCTCCATCTTAAGAAGAGGCTGGCATGAAAACTACAAGAAAAAATACTGTAGTACGAATTAGGCCTCAATTTAGTCCTCATACATGAGTATAACAGAGCGACCGAAAGAAGCAAGGAGAAAAAACATGTGCGGTCAATAGTGTATTATTTTAATGTTACGCAGACTAAAATGGATTTAATTTGATTCAAACTACCTGGGTTTCCAGAAATTTTGGACAAAAGTCGTTGAAATATTTTTTAGAAGTAGAAGAAAAGGAACAACCATACAAGGTCAAATGTAATCATTCATATTATATGCTCCAAAAATTTTATACCTGTACACTACGTAAGTGCAATCGAAAAGGAGCGGATCCTCGTACCCATCAATCTTCAATAATGTGAGTGAAACAGTAGTAGAAAAAGTGTTTGAGATTCGAGATACCAGAAAAAATAACTAGATTTGATAGCTTTAGGAAGTTTTGAAAAAACTTTTCGAAAGGAGCTTTCCTAATGAGAAATAATGGCCTTTGAGAATGTTTGAGGTCTACGATAGGTATCATTAAGACCTTTTTCGCAAAAAAAGGCAAAGAAAGTGCGAACTGAATAAATGGTATGCATTAATTTAGTAACGAAGCAGGCTTCAGGACTACAAGTTCAAAATAGATTTCATCTCTAGATTAGACAACTAAGAAAGGCTCTAACTGCCAATATTCCGTGAGAATACTAATAAGTCTTTACAACACCACCATAAGTCTTCTGAACTAGATAAAAGGCCAAAAAATGAACATCTGAGGCTGTTTTTGATGTACTTCTTTAACTATTATCAAGATATTCTTCTTACATAGATCGACGAGAATTGGGTACAGGCCGAAATGATGAGTTACGAGAGGTAAATAACATTTCTTGGGTTTTGGAAACAGTTCGGGAGGGAGGGCAAGGCGAATAGTTAGGATTAGGACTAGGAGGGGACAGGGTGGACAGGGAAGGTAAGGGGAACTATCGGAATGTTCTTCCGAGGCTCTTTTAGATTGACGAGATGAAAAAGGAGAATGATGAGGTAAAGAGGTAGAGCCAGAAGGACGAGTGATAGTAGAATCGCGAAGTATGGGGAATTTTGCGTCTGTTTCTTTCGGCGAAGATGACAAGCGACGGTTTTTTGAGGAACCGATTTGAGTAGTGTTATTCATGACTAAAAAATGAGATAAAAAGTCGATTTTTTGTGAAGTGATGAGCAAAACTATTTTTAGAACTGTAGAAAAAGGTCAGAAATCTTTATTTAATGCCAACAGCTACGGTCCGTGGGTTATTTATATCCATTCACAGAGGAAGGATAAAGACTGTCATGAAAGCTAAACATAACCAAATTGGCAGTGCAGAGGCTGTCGTCAAAATTTTGATAACGGTTCTAGAATTAATACTGGTCTCTCCAGTGTATGCTTTGTATCCAAGATATTTAATGTGCTGGAAAGTGAAGGAACTCAGTAGCACTTGAGTGGGAAGGGAATATTATATCAAAAATTGATAGAACCGGAAGAAATTGAAGATAAAAATTTAAATATGATGGAGCCATCCAAAAATTCAAAATGACACCCAAGAGCACTGTAATAGAGTTTTGCAGATCATGAGATAATTGACTGGTAGGCAGAAGAATATTAAAATGATTGCGTTGATTTGGTTAGATTGATTGAATGGGAGTCGGGTGTAAAAACAGAAGTGAGTAGATGCAAAGGAGTGTGGATTCATGAGAATGGAGAGATGAGAACATATAACTGGATCAAGAAGGATGTTTAGTATTCGCGGTGTAGGACATATCGGAATCAGCCCAATGAAAACTCATCAGGAGGCATTGTTACTGTACGGAATCTCACAGCAGACTAAAGTGGAGCGCAATTTTTCCTCTCGAGCATAAAATAGTGCTTTACAATAATGTACAGTACAGTATTGCATTAAAATATCTTTTGTCGGCCAAAACTGAGTAACTCACTTTCGAAGGCTACAAAACACTACTGTTCCTTTCATGTGATTATTAATTAGTAGAGTGTCATTCTAACACCTTTTATATGGATGAATCATGTGGAATTCGAATATTATTCTTTCACGAAAAAATTTAAACGCCATAAATATTAAACTACAGCTTACACTTTACCACTGTACAACTTTTTCTGCACCTCCGTGCCGTCCACAACAAATCCAATTTACAGTATGATTTTGGAAACAATCTGCATTAATTTGACACCTCCATCCGCAGAGGTTGGCATCAGGGTGCCCAGGCCTTTCTTAGCGGCGAAAAAAGTAGTTTGGAATTTAAAACAACAGGGATATAATAAATGGTTAAAACTTCCTCTCTCAGAGCACATTTTATCGGCATCAATTACCGATGCCGCCTGCATTATACCCAGACTCAAGCCGGTTTTCAGTGGTCGAAATTGCATATTGCTAACCTCTTACTGTGTGAGCTTACATATACTTGCCTCATTACCTAGTGGAACATATGGCCTCACTTCAGAAAGTGACACTACTTCAAAATTATTGAATACCACAATTATTTCCCCTTTAGTTCAATAGGTATATATTAAGGTAATTATTATATTAAAACTTACTGTTTGAAATGAACGGTCTCTGTCCGTTTTTTGGATCAGATTTGTACAGAATAGCTCTTTTAAAGTTTCTATGAGCCCATGAGCGTATACTGGTAGTAGAAATGTTTGTATGCACATTTTTCATTTTCAATAGAGATATGCTTGAAATATGACTAAAATCATTAAATATCGATCCATAGATTTTCTGTAAATGTTCTTTTCAGAGTATATTACCAACAACCATACTATATCTGAAAGCTTGTTGTTGTATAACTGGACAGCAAACGTTAGAAAATATCCGCAGATAAAAATCAGCCTTGTTTTGTTTAAGATTTGTTTCGAATATGCAATTATCTATTTCGTTCATATACGTATTCTGTTTTCTAAGGTTTTACAGTGGTGAGAAAATTAGAGAACATGCGTGCGTAGTTTTGTAGACGAAAGTCAATTATTCACTACTCCATGCATGTAAATTATATCCAAAAGACTATATTCAAAAAAATCAAATCACCCACACGTAAAATATAAAGCTTGATCTGTAATGGAGGAGAAAATATTTCTATCCTGAAAACGTGTACAACTACAACCATAAGTTTTCGTAAGTTTGGGAGGATGAATATCAAAATAAACTCCGATCTTAATTTTTTACTCTTTCAGTTTAAAAAGGGTTTATTTTTGAACCAATAATTTGATCTATATGATTTAGAGCACGACAATATTTTCCGGATCGTTAAAAATGATTTTCAGATCGATAAAACTTGGCGTACTCTGTGCAACGACGCTATGTAGATACGAAGCATAAGTATACATCAGATTAAGTAGACATCATGATTAGCCTCAACTTCAGTAGAATTTTAAAGTTTTTAGTTTAAAAATGGGATTGAATAAATCAAATAACAACAGAGTCTCCAAATGAAATCTTTTGGTACCGAGGAAATAGAATGGATCAGGGTTTAACGCAGGGATTTAATTCGTTTTTCACGCATAAAAAGAATGAAAACGTTCATCCAAAATTGCTTTAAAGTTTTTTATGTAACAATTGATATTTAGTAAACCGCCATGTATCTACTGAAAATTTATGCGTATACGATATCTAGATAAAAAAGCTACAAAAATCTGAATAAACATTCCTTTTTGTTGAAGTAAATTATTTGTGAGAAAACGTATAATAGGGGGGGTTGGAAATATAGTTCATCATTTCAATTGCGTGAGAAGTTAAAAAACTTTTTCAGAAGCTTTAGAAGAATTGACTGATAGGTTTCAAGTATTGAGTTTTATTACATGAAAGAGAATTGAACTATCAAATTAATAATTTGACATTGAATTTGTTATTAGTATTCATTGCTCAAATTTTATTGAAAAAAATGTGACGCCATAGTTTGAACAAGTAAACACGAAGTGTAAGTTTGCATGCTTTACTGTCATAAAATATATATTTTGTAAGTTAGCAACCAAGTCCGTTACAGTTTCATTGTAAACTATGAGAGTAGCGATTACCAAAATTCATACCTATGTGCGAAGCTCTACTAGCACCAATGTTCCTAGAAAATAATTGAAATGATATATTGCCAGTGTGCTGTAACAGAAAGTCCCACGAAGCAAAAAAAATACACGAACCCGACGGAACATTATCTCATCAAATTCAGCTAACATGTCACATGACTGTAATTTAAAATACTAGAATTGCTGCACTCATTTGAGATGATCAGTAAGATAGATGGACAAATAACTTTTAAAATTTTTCAAAACAAAAAATAGTCTTTAACACTGCTTAATCATCCCTGCTGTAATACGAAACACTGCTTAATCATCCCTGCTGTAATACGAAGCCTGCTATCCCCATTATCTATTTCTGTTTTAGTCATCACATCAATTGATATCCAGATAATCTGCATATTTGGACTTAAAATAATTGCATTGCGATCTGAGAAATCTCAAAATCTTGAAATAAATTTTATTTCATAGATAATATAAGCACTGCAGAACCTAGATGATGGAGAACACACTGCATTAGAGGACTTCAACTATTGCAATCAAGAGTAAAATTTGTGAGACGTAACTTCAAATTAGCATTAATATTCATACGGTGAATGTATTTCGAATTTGCTAGTTTCAAATGCACATCCTCGCAAATTGCTTACCATTTCGAGTGTAATGCTAGTGAAAGCTGTACCTGGGGCCTAGTATTTTCCAAACACTAATATTACAATTCTTATGATCTTACAAAGGGAAGGGATTCAATTAGTCACTTTTCCGCAAACACTTAAAAGTACTTTCATTTTAGCCTATCTAGTTTTTACAGACAATAGAAAACTCTATACTCGATAAAGGGAGCATAGGAAAATACCTAAGAAATACTAGGGAATATTTTGCATAATCTATTACGTTCTTACGGAGGCTTCGAATGGATTAAAATGTACAAAAAATTGTTTCAACAGATGACCATAATGTATAAATAATCCTTAGTTAATAATTATTCAAAGTTCAAAAATAGTACCTAACACCTGCTTACAAGAATAAATTGAGTTCAATTATTTTCATTGAGCTGATATCTTGCCCGGTATTCATAATTTTCTGATGATAGTTTGGGGTTATATAGACATCTGTCTCAGCCGTGGCCATTGATGTCTCAGACAAATAATTTCAAGTATGTAGTTAATAAGCATATTAATGCCAAGGAGTATTCAGCAAACACTAAATGCTATAAATTTGATATATTTGTTGCTGATCTTGGTTCAAAGATTTTATAAATACTCTTCAAACCATATCAGAGCGAAGGTTTTTCCACGGCCTCTTTCCAATAATAATTTCTTCATGGAATCGCCGGTATTTGGTGCACAAACATTACGGGTTGCAAAAGAAAAGTTATTATTTCGACTTATATACCATTAGATAGGTTTTTTGCTCACATAATATTCATTTCAAACCTTGAATAAGTATTGTAAAACCCCGTGCCTTGGAAACTAAATTTTCATTTCTGATGAATATAAATTATCCCCTTTACTTGATTTCAGTCCCGTCGTAGTTTTCAAAGAGAGTGATACAATCTGATTCAATCAAGTTGGAAGCTCTCTTAAAGGTGGATTATATATAAAATATCACAGCAAGCTTACGTTGAGATGCTATATGTCACCTTTGATATCGATTTGATACCAATGCTTGTTTTGTGGTTCAAAGTGCCCAAAGCGAATATTAGTCACTTGTATTCCTATCTTGTTACGAGAACTCTTTGAAGCTTGAAATATGACTACAACGGACAGTAAAAACCTATTCTTTCAATTAAATTGTGAAATAAGGCATGAAAAGTTTGATAGAAGGCTAACTGGTGTCTATTAGGACCTAAAATCGCTTCATCTTGCATTTATTGTGGGTGCCCAAATTTTATTCCATTGCACATCTCACATCACAGCTCGGAGTCTCGATCATTGACATATAAACGTGCGGTGCTAAAAGTGTTCTACACGTTGGAAGCATGACAATGAAAAAAGTAGTACAAAAAGTACTTCATGCAATACTCTAAGCTACTAAACATGGTTTTGGTTTTTCCACGATGACTTATTAGCTCTTTATGACCTCATCCCTTTATTTGTGCCACAAGTAATGCTTTAAGAATCAAAAGGCTCGCATAGAGGCCTTTTTTCAATTGGAAACGCTACTTGGTAAAACTAATTCATATCATTCATATCAATCTTCGCTTGCTACTTCATGTGTAGGAATGACGAAAGCATTTTCGCATGGTTATGAATATCGGCGGGGAGAACTAGGCCGATGTTCTCACCGAGAAGATCCTCTCGCTGCAGTAGTTAATCAATAAAAACCATCCAATTAACTCTAGAGCCATAAATTTGGTCTAAAAGCGGACTAAAAAACGAGATCTTAAGGCTAACATTAAGCCGAATTAGGTCGCATCATAAGTTCCGGACCTTTTTAAAGCCTCATTTGCTTGAATTTTTAAATTATGAGCAGTTTGTAACACGGTACCACCTAATAATCTCATGGAAAATAATTTTGTCTAATCGGTATATTTTGTTGCAGTACCATATATATTTCGTATGGTAACACGACTTCGGTAAAGACAGAATGACTTTCCAGCCAAGCGCTACTGCCCAAACCTTTCTTTTTGTTTTCCGCGGACATCGAAACGCGCATAATCAGACCTTGACACAGATACGTTTTGTACACGTTATTTTTTCCTTCAGAATTGTTGCAAGTGTAGATGCCATCTACAGAACATAGAGAAAAACAAAGAGAAAAAACACGATCCAAAATAATTTTCCTGAAAATCACCCGAAAACCTTCACAGTAATGTTTCGGTTCTCACATTGTTTTTCTACAAAAATTGCAGAGTTTTGAGAATGAAAAAAAGCAAAGACTTGAGCCTTGACCAATAGTAACAAGTATACTGCGAACAAATGGGTACCGTGAAGAATTTTTCAATGTCTATTGTTCCCATAAAACTCCTTTAATAGAGATATAGAGTGCGGTACTGCAAATATAGCAATATATACCGCATGGTGTAATTAACTACCGGATAAATCTCAAAATAAAATTTTAGAACACTTTTGGCCGAAACGGCTCACAGATGATCCCACACAACAACTTTTGACAAGATCAATTAAAAAAAAGCCGTGATCAATTCTTACTCAGCATAAGTATTGTAAATATGAGTATTTTTTTTCCACATGCTGTTCCGCAAGGTGAAAGGTAGACGAACAGTATCTTTTACATCATTTAGACTTGAAATTATGAGACGCTAGGAATCATGGTTCAGCCACTCTGCTCCTCGTGACGCTTTGTGCTACTCGCTGCGCCAAATATTTGCGTGAAAATCAGCCTTGATTTGTAAACCATATCCGTAGCAATTGGACGACACTTTGGTAGAACTACCGATGAAAAAGGTTTAACACTTGCCTTTGCGTTACTTCTCATTAGATATAAGGTAACACAGCTGAAGAATAATCCGAACGAGCTCAGAAATGTCTATAAACTTCTCATATCTTGTTCCTCTTAGATATTATGAGTCGATGCGGAACACTGTTGGGCCCGACAATATCTAGTATTACTGACAAAGAGCCTCAAATTGAGATATTCTTATAATTTTCAATATTCCAAACCTTACTGAAGCATTTCTGATTCTGCAGCTCTGATGCATATTGGAAAGGGCATATAACAACTATGAGCCAGTTTTTTTCTGGACCAGGGAGTTCCTCAGACATAATTTCCCGTTCTGAAACTTTAATTGGAGGATATTTTGGTGTGTGAAGTCCTCCAGGACTTTACAGGTAGCTCGATTTGAGTGTGACAAGTCTGATCTAGAAATACTATTCTATCATACGAATTACAGAGGTAGGATTTGTCCTATATCCCAGCCGAGCTCTCAATCTGCGGAGCCATACCTCTTACCATAATCATATTTTGAAAAGAAGAAAAAAGAGCGTTGCTACACCACAGCATCATACTGTTTGCAGAATATGCAAACTATCACGCATTAATATCTTTGTTTTAAAATGGGAGTAATTTCCACTCCCAACAGCGTAAGAAATGCGAAAATATTTCCTTGATTTCTAGCACGGCTGCTCTTTTCAGAACAAAATCATCTGATGGAAGTTATTCTACCATTTGTTTACCATTTTTTGCGACTAGCACTTTCCGAATCAAAATTATGCAGCCATGATTCGACGTAGAGCACCACAAATTTTTTCCATTTGATCCCCTGAATGGGCTCTTTCTACCTATTCCGACTCATCGTTCACAAATACACCCTCGCAGGTCCAACACGGTCAGGCCCTACCCAGTAGTCTAAATATGAGTTTTTTTGGTGAATTATAATTCATCTCATAACTTTGGAACTGTAATTTTCTGGCGTGAATACACTCTGTTTTGGAGTTGGCATATGTCTTGACATAACTATACCACCGTCTCCAGGTTATTATTGAACCATTCTGTTTCAAGATCGCAATTGTAAAAAATTCAAAGGGTACAAAACGTTCCATCTGATTCAAAGAAGTACGTCCACTTGAATCGAGCACTCAGTCCCCTTTCCTTTCTCTTTTTTATCTCTACAGTTGTTTTGTATGATCATATTACACTGGTATCCCCAAACATCGTAAGATAGATCGATAGGAAGAATGCATCAAATTTTGTCCATTTTCTTGTTAAAGCCACAAATACCTTTGCAACAATAGCTCTGACCATTAAAGTGAAGTACCAGAGTCTACCGGAATATATTTTCCTTGCTTCCTGAATTCTTAGATTAATATTTCTTGGAAACAATTTTCAATGGGAGAGCATATCAAGTTAAGAGCAGCTTGTGTTTTATTATTTGAAATAACGGGGCTACAGTGAGTGAGAAGAACTGAAGCACCGTTATCAATTAGTACGTATCCGATAATGGCGTCAAAATTGTATATATTGAACCTGATAGAAGCTGATGCATCTGATTGGCTTGAAATTTATCGTAACAGAAAAGAACCAAACCAAAAGACAAAAAATTGAGCAGATATAGTGATATTGGAGGTTTTATACGGAAAATTGAAAATCATGGCCTCGTCAGACCTTTGATAGGCATTTATGGAGGAACGTCTGAAAAGATGCAGCGAATTTTTTTCAAGAGGTTAAGTTTGTAATACAGCAGGGATACGGTGTAAATATTCAGGATGATTTAAAAAGGCCAGGTATATTTAGAAATAGTCATGTTAAAATTTTGAAGTCTGTAATTTAAGATCGGATGAGTTGCCGTACTTTTTGAAATCTTGACATAGACTGGCTATTATTTTTAAAGGTTAAGCTTTTCTGACCAACCGAGAAGTGAAACCTGCTCAAGATTAGCTCAATCACTTTCAATACCGTCATAATTCTCAAGTGCTTTGCTTGGTGGACGGAAAATATAAGCGTCACAGCGAAAATATTGTGGTAGCTATGATATAAAACCAGACATTCGAATAGCAGGCATTATAGTCGCAATGAAGGAAGCATAACGAAAAGGTTCCGTTCTTCCTAGTTGTTATTTAAAAGTTTAAAATCTTCTTAAATGTGTATGACTCGGTCGTGGCCAGTTTTAAGTAACTAACCCCATATTTAAAACCCAATTGCTTAACATTAGCGCATTATATGGTACATTTTAGCAAATGTTGTTAGTGTCGATCCTTTTTCCCATAATAATGCTAGATTACGTGAAAATTTTTAAAATGACCCCTAATTCACATTTGTTGTGAATTATCATTGGTATTTGTATCTTTTCTCCTCTATACTTTTTCTACTGTATTAAGTATTACAGAAATTCCTTGTTTTTCAGTTCCAATTAAATTTTCTACAGGTTATAAATGTTACAATTACTCTGCAATAAGATACGTATCTGGATAGTTTCTTACCTCAAGACTTATTCGATTCTTACTTCTGCCTAAATAAAAGTGGCAAAAAATAGAAAAAATTTCTATCTGAAATTTTAGTAGCAGATGTTCTTTTTATTTGCAAATATATATGTCTGAGGTATTAGAAATATTTCTCGTCGCTTCTAATCTTCGAACTATATCCAAAATTCGGTTATTATTTGAACTTTTTTGTATTCATTATTATGTAAGGGCCTATTTAAGTCAGTTTATTGTTTTTAATTAATTTATCAATTCTTTGGATCTAAATTGTTTATTTTTTCGTAGCTCAGATCTTATATCAGAACAATACTGCTTATTGTCTCGATGGAATGAATAGCTAAAGCTTTCCTCAGCATTAATTCTTCCTTATCTAATCACCTTAGCTGGAGCTTAATGTATTGTAGGTATTTCGGGTGGAAAAAAGACATACTGTGGCTAATAGTACTACTTGGACTGCTATAACATCTAAACAGAACTGTGATATCGGTAATATGCTTGCATTTATTGCGAGATGTAACCGTACAGAATCTCTTTTTAGGCGCTCAAAGTTGAGGGAGATGTAAAATATTAACATCGTAGCGGTCGCTCCAACAATATGATAAGAGTTCTAGATAAAGAACCTTCAAGATTTGAGTAATATTGATGGTTGTGATATGTCTTTTTAATTGCGAATATACAAGCTGTTGGAGCTATATAACAATGCATTGATCAACAAGTGTATATTTGACTGTCTGTCAAATTCTGGTAAAAAAATGAAGATTGATGGTGTGCAAAAATATCAGTAGATAACACTAAGAGCCAGCTTAATATTTTAATCAATCTCTATGACCATAGGTAGAGAGGTTCTTAGAAGTTGAGATTTTCTTATACTATTTGGACGGTTAGATTGAATAGGAAACGTGCGTCGAACGTAAGGATGGTAAGAGCTTATGTATTAAAGGAAAATTATACTCACACACTGGACTCTAGCCCAGAGGGCTCGCTGTGAATTGAAACAATGAAACAGTACTGTCGTTCAAATGTACTTCAGAATTTGATACCGGACGAAGTTGGAGGAAAGAGGACTTGCTGTATAGTAGTGACAACAAACGAATATTACTGTATTGAGTGAGATGTGAAATGAACTGGTTACTTTGACAGCCTAGAGAATGCATCAAAATATCATGGTGATCGCTGATGTCTTGGAGATTTCCTTTTCTCCTGTAGTCAATCTGGAGCTAGCGAGACAGAAAAAGCTGGGTAACGACAAAAGAAGTAGGGGTGCGAATTATGATCAACATACATCCGAAACGCCCCTATTCAACATCTTAGTCATGAAAAGTGGAAGAGATGCCAAACGTAAAACAAGTGGACGTACATTGGATGCCATTAGAACGAATACAGCGAGGTATGAATGAATATGATAAATAAGGCAGCTAACTTTGTTAAATATAGTTTATTTATAGTTCTTTTATTACGATCTAATTGAGTTCAAGAATTTTCTAAAAAGACTAAAAAATTGGTTAAATTTTCGGCTCTAAATCGAGAATTTAGCATTGCAAAAAATTATTTAAAATCCCGGAAAACCTAGTTTGTTTTAGGAAATGTTTCATTTTAGCTCCCCGTTCTGGTTGAAATAAAGTTTTTGAACGTAAAAACATATCACTGACTATTTAAATAGAAAATTTAATTATTTTGTAATTAAAATAAACAGAGGCCTGCTTTAGCATTTTCAGAGAGTAATAATTCTCCTTAAAATTCATTTCTACCAACCTTCCGCTCGAAATCGAGTATGATGCATTTTCTGCTTCTTAACGACAGTAAGACAACGTTTTGGATTAAGGTAGATAATTTGATATTTCCACTACCGTTTATATAAACCTAGGGACGCTGATGTGTTGTGAATAGTTTTCATAAAGTTTTATAAAACATTTTACTAATTGGGATCCAAGAAAAATGACTACCGACAGCGAAATTATATTTAAAATCTTAATTTCATGTCCTGTTTAAAACATAATCTACTTCATTGCAAAATAAATCACAAATTGCGAGAATTCCTTCTGTTCAATTTTTAAATATATTAAAAACCCTCCCTTGAAAAATATGTTTTCTAAGTCTTTAGTCCCTTTTCTTATCAAAATAAATATGAGAATACCTACTTTGAGGATTTAAAAGTGCACTTCAGAACTTATATGTTACTTTATGTTTATTCTTGATTGTTTTTGATTGCAATGCTTTTATTAGGACTCAATTTTAATTCCTCAACAAACATTTTCATAATTTCGGAGTCTGGGTCGAAAATAATTGCCTGTTTCGTTAAGTTTTATAGAGTATAAAACTGTATTACACTGTACAAAATAGGGCCTTTATAATCGTCAGGCAAAACAGAAATTCTTGAAAAATAACATTTTGTATTGCTCGCTGCAGTACAGTTCTATAGAGAGAAAAAAATTATCGCAGTTACATCCCATTAATATATAAATAATTGAGGTACTTTCAGATGTCACCCATGTCGAGTGCTTTAAGCTGATATCTAAGAAATAAATTTTCATTTCCAAGGCTATTCCATGTTGCACTTCACTTAATCTGCTTTTGAAGTTCCTTTTTTTCGAGGTTTGCATAAAATGCAGCACTTTGTGGTAACTTTAGTTATGATAGTGTCTGAGCAAGTCATACAGGAAATATTAGTACTGCAATGAAACGTCAGAGGCATCTTACCTGAAGACATCAGCCGGTACCAGGAAGACATTGAATTAGTACAAAATCTTTATTATAGTCACAATTTATCATTTTTATCGAGATGAAATACTAGCATTGCTCTATGTTCTGCATAGAAAAACTACAATTTCTCTACATACTCGGGGAAATGGCAGCGAGAATTACATCGGAGAAATTTTTAACTGTTTTCGAAAAGACCCTCTTTTGTTCGTAACTTAATTTTCGCCGGAACGAAACACATTTTAGTATCAAGTACCATTTTTATTGGAAAATATTTCAATCCTCCAGATTTTTATGGGCACAGTACAGACTTCATACACATAAAACCTCTAACATGATATATGCAGCCCTGTTGTTCGCACCATACGTTCTAATTTTTGTAAAAATCATCCAAAGATACTTTAATTCAGTAAAAATGTGGCTTATATCTCTCTTTGAATAGTTTCTGTTCCTAAACGTGGTATAAAATGTTGTCCTCTATGATTAAAAGTACTTTCTTTCAGGGGACCTTGTGATGCAGTTGATAGCAGCTGCACATCCAACTGCAACTTTCGTTGAGATAGTTATTGCGCGCAAGTTCAGCGATACATTTTAGATCCTTTAAGAGATCATCCCCTCTTTTTCCTTCGTTTCCTTAATCTTCATCTAGATTTCAGGTGCTGTTTTGCAGACTATTTTGGAAGGAAAACTAAAAGCATTATGATTTTTTCTGTAAACATAAATTTTCGGACAATCTACAAAAAAGCAAGTGCAATGCTCTAAATCTCATTATATCTAAAACAAATCCGCTTCAATACAAATATATGTCAGGATTTGTTACATAAGCTCTGTTTTCAAATTCTCAACAAAAATCGGTGCTTTGATATCACGTTTGAGTAGCTTTTTAAAATTAATAACTACATTCATATTTTACGAAAATTGCCGTTTTCCATTTGTCAACATTGCATGATATTGACTAAACAAATCAGTAAACTATCATTAGAATGTTATCCTAGTAACTCGGAGAACAATTGAGTTCATGTATATTTTGGGGAAAGTCTTAAACATGCTATTCTTATAGTTTCAAACTATTTTCCACGATATAAGAAGCATATTAGGGCACAATAAAATCTCAGTTCTGAAACTAAATTGGATATAGAATAAATGTGAAAACAAAAAGTCATTGTCCAGGACCGAGATCCGCACATGAAAAGTTTGCAAAAGCTCTCATTTACTCGCCCACTCCAAAAATATCGTGTGCTTTGGCTGTCCTAAAGCTGCATCAAGGAGTGGTTTTTGGCGGACCTGCTACTAAAATGCCAAATAATAGATATTTTCCTTTACTTGTCCCATATCAAACACCTGTAATCTCATTTGATGGCACTTTATACTTAAAATTTCCAAAAAATCATTTCCAACACAGTAAAATTATGCTAATTCTAGTCTTGCTGGTTTCTATGGGATAGTCTCATACTAAAAATTCAGTTTAGGTACTATCACGCTGGAGTGCAATTGGGACCCAAACTGTACTGCCATTGGCACAGCTTTTTTTAGTGATCTCTTTTTTATGTAACTCTCTGTACAACCTATACGACTATACAGTGATGGCATTTAAAATGACTGCCGACTACCATCGGTCTTGGTACTGTATATCCACTCGTGTGGGCCGGATGGCGTGTATTTAGGACCACTCGACCCCCAAATTGGACCTTACATTTTCGCAAGTGAAACGCATCTATTTTGTCAAATATCGATTTTTCTCATGTCTAACTTGGATCTCCATTACTTGGCTGACATTGCTGTTACTTACCGCGCCGTTGCAGATAACCATAGCCTAGATAACTAGTATTTGTACATACCCGACCACTAGGGTCCCCGAATAAACAGCCACCACGGTGTTGGCTCTGAACTTAAATCCCAACTTAAGCATTTGCAGCGACCTTGACAACGGTAAATTTGGCTATAGCCACGTTTTTTCGCCCGGGTTCCCCTTCTACTTTCCCCTCTCCACCCCATATTTTACGGCCCTTTCTTTGCTCGTGTGTGATATTTCGATATTTACTCACACTTGGCGCCTCAGACTCCGGCCTGTATGTAAGAATAATAACTTCGAGTTTGTCGTTGAAGACAACATTCTTATCTCGCAAGGAGAAAATCAGCACTGCTGACCTACTATTACATCTCTTTTTGTCCAATATTGGACCCCTCTTGTTCTCTAGACTTGACTATTCTCAAGTTCCTACCATTCCGCGGATCCCAGTCCAGCCTTACGACCTGGAGGAAAATTATATCCTCCAGCCGTCCAAGAAATCACTCTTGCTCCACTAACCCAACTTCTCCTCTCCATCGGCAGATTGACGTATTGCGCCGAGGGACGCTTAAAAGAGAAACAGCGACAGCGAACACCCAGTGAGTCCTAGTGCATGTGTGTGTTTTCCTAAATTTCTGATGGAATTCCGTACCAAGAATGGAACAACTGCGCACCGCCCCTTGAACTACAAACGATATTTACCGTCCATATTCAGAACCATCTCCAATTTTGGATGACATCATAGCCTCCTCTTCATACGTTTCAAAATTTTATTTCAAAGCCTCTCATGTATCTCTATTTTGACCACCAAATCTGTCAGTAACAGCTTATAACCTTGTTATTATTTTCCTAATTCTTTTTGCCAGTTTTCCTTTCAAATGCAATTGATTAATTGTAATTTGCTTCTTCCTAAAAAGCTGTAGAGGGAAAAAGGACTGTTCTATTTCTTGAAGCGAGTAACTAGCGCTACCTCCATTTGATTACACATAATTAACAATTTTGCGTTTCTACCGAAAGGGTTCTATGAATTTCTTCCATTTTACTAGGACACTGACCTTTTTTCATTAAACGTTCGAACTAACGAGCTTCTTTCACTACCACTTTTTTATTCTGCAAATGATATGCACAACTTTTAAGTTACTTCCTTTTAATCATTTGCCCGGAAAATATATCGTAGTGGAGAAGGAGTGTAGAGTTGTTCATTCAATTCTTCAGACCTTCTTGTACCGTTTAATGCTGTGGCGGTCCTTTGGGACGATGCATTGAGTAATATATTATATACACAGCAGTTCAATAATATCTTGAATTCCTTCAGATTCTAATGTTCTTTATCTGTCGAAAACGTAAGGAGTTCTGGATGCCCTGAGTTTTTAATCTCCCCAAATTACCTGAGCTGCTTCCTCTGATAAACGAAATGTAGTTCCTGTGTTCTCTTGGTAATAAACTTCTTCGATGTGAGTTGTTACATTATCTATTTACGCAGAATTTGCTGGATTAATATGACTCGAGAGTGTCCTAAGCTTTCTAATATTTCGTTCTCCATTCAATCAATTACAGGTCACCAAATACCTTACGAAGTACGGAAATATTCTCATGAGTCTATATATGCGCTGTCCATTACTTCACTATTCCAAATCCCTCTTCTCTAGAAGTTGAAATAAGTACTGCTTCTGTCTCCGATAACTCTTTGATATCTCTCAAATAATTTCAAAGATGCGTATAGAACGCGCAATTCAGGAGAATTACTGTACGACGTTCAATACCTGAAACAATAACCATCTTCGTAGCAGCTGTACGCCTTGAAAATGTTCACTCAAATTTCTGAATATATTTTTCATTATGTTTTTTTAATGCCCGAGCGGCGAGTTATTTGAAATAATTTAAGAGTAATGCAAAACTAATCTCTGTAAGCAGTTCTACTGTATACATACTGCTTTTAAATCTCCCAAAATCAGACCCATAAAATATTTTCAATACCTTAGTATTGTTCGTGATACTCAGTATGTCCTGTACGTTTTTCATCAACACTTGTTCCACTTCAACTTCTTTTTATCTCTACTACGCTCCAGTAGCTCTGTAGCGGCATTTATTACATAGGAAGGGCGGTTGTGGTCTTTTATAAATTTAGATAACGGCACTCCATATTTTTGAGCCACTTATATCAAAGCGAGATTCCGACATTTATTATACTGTATTTTTGTACAGTTATTGATACTCGAGTCCATATATTGGAAAGAAAATATAGGTATGTAAGGAAGAAAGACCTATTAAACAATAATATTACAGAACTAAATGCTCTCGCTACTATTTAAAGCTCTACGTATACCTTGTAACATATACAAAATCTCCTAAAGAAGAACCGGAAGTATCGTTAAGTCATAAGTATTGAGTTCGATAAGCTATCACCTCTTCACTTCTCCTTAAAGCTTGAGCTACGGGCAGATTCTACAGCTGTGATTACTGGCTCCAGTTACGTAGCTCTAAAGTTACAATACAAGACAAAAACGACCAAGTGTGTAATGATGATCGTATTGAAAGCTCCAGATCTTCGTTTTTACCTTGTTTCCGTAAGTCTAATGTCAAAGCTTGAAGTTGAGACGCTTTTTAATGGTGATGGAGTCACCTTTGTTCATAACTCGGCCTCTACCCTTACGGCGACAGGTACTTGGATAAACCGCCCATAGTATTTGGATTTCAAGAAGCCTGAATTAAAGCCACCGAAGGGTTCTCAGGTTTCTTTGATATACCATCTTACAATCTGGTATCAGCGACTGGTGCACTTTCATGCTCCCATAGTTAAACCAATGATCAGAAGAAGTGTCGTAAAAGATGTGAAGCTTTCAAAAGGAAACGAGGAAGAAGATTTTTGCATTGGTTGAATGCTTGGTAAATCCCACCAGGCTCCAATACCGAAAAATGAAAAAGTCGTTCAACAAAACCTCTGGAACTCTTTCACTCAGATGTCTTTGGACCCTTTGGAACTCGTTCTCTAGAAGGTGCTCGGTAGCTCGTGTCATTAATCGAAGAATACTCCAAGTGGAAGGTTGTGTATCCTATGACCCGCAAGTCAAAGGTGATAGACTGTGTTCAGAACTAAAAAGCTTCTGCGGAGAAAAACAACAACCATTACCTGTAATCTCTCCAAATGTACTAGTTTCCTGACACAATAACTCCAATGGACGAAGATCAAGTTCTCATTAAGGCTTTACGGTGTGACAATAGGGGTGAGTACCTCTCTAGCGATTTCAAGAACTTCCCCAGGACGAATGGAATCCAAAATCAGCTTACTGTAGCTCACAGCCCCAGAAAAAAGTGGCAGCAGAAAGTATGAATCCAGCTCTTCTCAATCTTGTCGACTCTATGTTACATCACAAGTGTTTCCCAAAGCATTTCTTAGCTGAAGCGCTTTTCATGACTGTCTATGTACTGAATCGAGTTACTTTAAGTTCTTCACCAAAATGCATCACTCGTTACCACAGCTGGAATTGCAATCACCTAACATCTCTCACATGTTGATATTTGGTGCACATTGCTGGTATGTCGTGCCGAAGAACAAAGTCAAACCACTGGAACCCAGGTCTCGTGAAGCCCCAATGATCGGGTACTTTTCTCAGAGCAAGTGACATAAGTTGTGGTATATTTGCTTAGAAAGAAAGATTATATACAGAGATGTAATTTTCAACGAAACATGAGCTTTTGCACAGCCTCAAGACATCTGCAATTTCCGGAGGGAGATTTCGGCCAAAGAATTTACTCCGATGACTAGAATTCACTACGTGAAAAAATTTCCGAATCATTGAGTTTCGCTGAAGAAGATAAACATACTGAAGAGTCCCCTCCAGTCGGAGACGATATTCCTCCCTCACCCGAAGAAGTCCCTTCGGTCGCTCCTTTTCGTTCTTCTCGAATCTCAAAGAAAACCACCCTCTGGTGTCCTTCTGCCTCTTTCTTAAATTTTTCACTCTTTGCGGAAACTGCATTGCTGTCAACAGGTTTTCCTACAACATGAAAGGAAGCTAATTCTGCTAGAAATATAGATTTTTTGGATGCCAGGGATTAAAAAGGAAGAAGATTGTATCCGTGACCACAGAATCTTCGAGGTAGTTCCAAGGGAACTAGAGATACAAGTATCATTTATTTGATGAGTTTTAATCACCAGGAGATTGATTTTTCTATAAAAAAAATTTCGTAGTTCCGCAAAAACCCGACTTTCACTCACCGGAAAGCTGTCAAACGTGTGTATCGCTATTTAAAGGGATCTAAAATTCTTGGAATTCTTTACGGTATATCCTCGTCTCACACCATCACATCGTTCAATGATTCTGATTGGGCCGGTGTCCATTCAGCTCGTAAGTCTACCGAAAGCTTTGTGTTCATGATGTCTTGTGTACCTATCTCATGGCGCTCCAAAAAGCAAGGATGTGTCACACCATCTTCTTGCAAAGAAGAGTACATATCTCTGTGTATGATCTTCCAAGAAGCCTTTTCGTTGTCAAATCTTGTCGGCAATTTGATGGATTAGAAAGGCCCTACTGCAATAACAATCCCAGCTGTCAACTCAGGAGCAATCAGTTCGTTCCAGAACGAATCTTTAAATGATCGGAGCAAGCACATTGATATTCTGTATCATTTCGTTCGTGACGCCGTGTCCTCCAAACAGGTCTCCATTTCCCACTGTCTAAGCGAAGACCCCATCTCTGATATTCTGAAGGAACCTTTGCTTCGGATCAGATTTATGAAATTTCGAAGTGAGTTAAGAAGTGAGTTGAGTATTGTTCCTCTAAGTTTTCAAAATTAGTATTGAATTGTTTTCAGATGAAGGGGGCGATACTGTGGTCAATTCTAGCTTTAGTGGGCTTGTTAGTGAAATTACTCTATGTTATGTCTGCTGACAGCTTATAGATCGCAAAGTGTCATACAGACATTACTGTAGCTTAATGTCTAACCTAGAACTTGACCGTTGTGTTAATGCTCTGTAAAGTGCAATGTACCATAGGTTGATGTACGTTTGAGATGATTTATTTCATATCGGCCCAAGAATGTTTATGGTTAATCTCAAGCTGTCGTCTTCATGGTTTCTGAAAACTTCTTCGGATCATCCTTAAGCACCAGCTGACTCGTGTCGAGGTCTCCGTAAGCCCCAGTCTTCTTCCACCTTCTGTCTGAGTAAAGTTCCCCACCACCTTCTCTTCTCTCATTTCTCTCTCTTGGGCCCTCTTTCTATCTCTCATTCGCTCTCTTTTCTTGTTCTCTCCATCAGAATATAACGCCGCTTGCCTCGCCAATGAAGTGGACACGAGTACAACCGTTCAATAAACAAAAAAAAGTTGGCATTGAAGAAAGTTGAAATCATTTTGTTCAATGAAATGCTGTGACGAAATAAAGTATTCCAGAAACATATAGAATGATCAGAGTCTGCATTTATTCTCAGTGACTAATGTAAACGGAATTCTTCTTTCATCAGAATGTGACTTTCAAGGTCTGCAAAAATTAGGTCTGGACTTGATATTGAATCCCAACTTGCTTCTGTTCACCTATAAGAAGCAGTTTACGCAACTTATATGGACTGTTGGGCTGACATTTAGTTACTAAAAGAACATACTAAATACCATCAAATGCAAAAAGGGTAATCATGTGGAAGAGAAAGAATAACATTAGATAAAATCAAAATAAATATTAGATATGACCCTTCAAATCTTCGTTCTCGAGATAAAAGCCAAACAAATCCTCCAAAATATCCGGAACTCCAACGCAATCCCCACGAATTATTTTGAACGGTCTAAAATTATAGAAACCCACTTCGGACATATCAATGTCCTCCACTCCCTCCTGAAGTCACTCAAAATCTGCTCTGTCCCGATGAGAGTAATGCGAAACTACGATTGAACCCTCATTCTCCCCTTCGTCTCCTATACCAACATCTTCACTACTGTACAACAGTGGTTCATATGGATCCATCCAGGCCTACTCATCTCCGGATCTTTCCATATCCACCTCAGCCTCTTTCGGCTCTGTTGCCTCTTCTACCTCTTATACCGCTTTTTCAACCTCTACTTCCTCTGAATTCTCCATACATTGACGATAGACCTACTCTTAAACGCGTTACTGGTCCATGCTTCCGCAGCATTCTTCGTATTCAGTTGTCCCATCGCCCATCAAAGCCAAGCGTTTGATGGGGCGGTGAGCTCTGGTTGATTTGGCGATGTTAAGAGACGGGCAGAAGTTGGACATGTTGACGACAATTTTAGGCCGGCTCCCCATCTCCTGACCTCCTTGGTTCGGCTTTGCTATCCTTTTATGTCTCCTGGGATCAAATGACAGTCTGCGCCCAATAGCAATCTGCCCTCCCTTAAAAATTTTCGTATCTCGGCTCATCATGCGATTCCTATCCAGCTCTTCCAAATTATCGAGCTACTTTCTTACTCATCGACTGGCTGTCGGCGTTTCGCATAGCACAGAGGCTATTGTACACGCTGCTCGTTTTCTGTCATCCATCGACAAAGACTACGCGCTGATTCAAGTCGATGTCACTAACGTCTTAAAAATCTTTATAAGCCAAGTAAGTTTGGAACACACAGACACCCAACTCCCGGAGATTGCTCGCTTCATCAGTTTCGTCTATGGTGTTGTTTACTTCGTCTTCTGACACTTCTACCGGGGTTCACCCCGCTAGAAGTGTCTGGTCTGTTAGTAGGACACGAATTGTAGAGAACTGTGACACGTGACATAGGGAATTAGTGTTTCCTGCACCTACATTCATCCGCTAATTATTCCAGGCTGCAACCTGACTCTCCTCGGACCCTTGCTAATTACTGTGTCAGAGAGTAATATTTCCAGTGAGTTGAATTGACAACCCCTATCTGACTTGCACTACTTAACCCTGACCACAACTCGGAACTGTCGAATAAACTGTTATCACAACTTTTGACGTATAACCCATTCATTTCCTCTCCTAATATGCCCCTCCTCTTTGGATACTGTTTCATGCGTAGTGAGACGGGTACACAACAAGGCCACTCCTTCTCAATATTGTTTTTTTGCCTCGCCCTGGACCCGCTTTTTCTAGACCAGCAACAGTGTTTACCGAACATTCGGCTCAATGCCTAGTACTCTGAAGATGGAAAACTGATCGTACCGCGGTCCGTCGCCCCTGATGTCCTCATGCTCATTCATGATCAGGGCCCTCTTCTCGGCTTTCAACTGAACCTGTTCAAGGCCTCAGTGTAGTGGCATTCCGCTCGCCCCCAGTACCCGTCTTTCGTTTCGTCCCTCCCCTCTCCTGCGCATACCCACTCCTCTGCTACTGTATTGGGCGCGTCTATGGGCGATTTCGCCACTTGCCATGCTGCAATCCAGTCCTGCATCTCCCCCGTATCTCTTCTCTGGGAACAGCTCTCCTCCCTCCGCGACCACATCTCGCTTACTACATCCTTCACTACTGTCCCGAAGCCTGCTGCCTACTACATGTCCTCCGATGTACCCAGCCGCCTATTACTCTTTCTAGAGCCTATAAGTTCGAGTCCGGACTGTGAAGGGTCTTTGAGGATTTGCATGGTGCCATTCCCTCCCGTTGCTGGAAGCTCGCCCAATTACCTCTCCGCATGGACGGCCTTGGGCTCAGTTCCATATCGCTACTTACCGAGGTCTACGACGTCTATTCTGTTCTTTCTAGCTTTCCACTGATTCAATGTCTCCTCCCGTCGACGCCTTTTCCCATAAAGGACTTCATCCATGACCCATTGCAGCACACTTCCGACCCATATGGCCTCCCGCCTCGTCTACAGCTCCCTGCTCTACTTGCACGCCCGTCTTCTTTCCACCACCTGGTCCACCGCGACTATCAACACCTGGCCTCGGATCTCTTGATGGGCATCATCCAAGCATCGTTGCTACCACTCACCAATCTGTTAGCAGAAAGTCGGCGAAAGAGAGATATCCGACGCCCACTATCCAAAAACGGAGGTGTTGCGAGCGACAAAAGTTCTATGGTAAGGTAGTTTTGGGAACAAAATGTGCTGTATACGGACGAGAGACCTAGGGCAACCGACTTTTTCCGAAAGGGGCAGGCTGCACCTTCGCCTTGCGAACAACAGATCTTCTTCCGTGTACGTTTCAAAGCAAATGAAATGGGCTGAAAAGGAAGAGGGCTCAATGGTTCCCCCAACAATCCTAAAGGGGCAGGCTCTTCCACCTAGCTTCGAGGCTTGAGAACCATTTATAAATTTTGGGCCCGAATATGACTACCAACTTCGTTACTACTGGAGTATCTCTTTTGAAGGTGTCTGCCAACTTACTTGACCTCTCCATGAGGAAGCAGTTTACTCAGCTTATATAGACTTTTAACTACCCCTAAAGTCCGAACAAAACTACAGAAGATACCAGGAAATGCATAAAAACACTTTTTGTGGATGATATACTTTAAACAAAAGATACTTAAGAAACTAACAATCGATCTGGTCCTCTTATTTCGCATTCTCTAGATCAGACCCAATCAAGTTCTCCAAAATATCCATGCTGCCAAAAAAGTCCCCACAAATATCTACGAACGGCTCATATTTCTCTATTTACTCCTGAGAGATATCTAAACCACTAAAGATACTCCCATCCAGTTCCAACGTCGGCACCACTTTGTCATTGCCGTGCAGCCCCGGCCCCACCATTCCAACACATTCTATGTCTCCCTTCCCCCCATCCTCCTTGTCCTCCTCTTTGTACTCCTCTGTATCCTCCTCGTCATCCTCCTCGTCATCCTCATTTTCGTAGAACAACTCCGGGGCTGCCCACTCTTCGAAGGTCCCCCCGGCTTCCTCCTCGACTTCCCACTCCTGCCCCTCACCTACATCCTCCGCCTCATCCTAGACGAACAAGCGACGCACGAATTCGATCAACTTCTTTTTGGTTTGGCGGCGTAGATAGTCATCACGGTCAGTAGGTCAGAAAGGGAGTAGGGGATTGGAGTTTAGGGGGGGGGTGGCGATTTTTTGTGATGGAGGTGAAGGGGCGAAGGTTGTTCATTTTGGTTGTAAATGGAGTGGGGCCATTGTGGATGGAGGATAGAGGGTGTGAGGGGGAGAGTAGTGTGTGTAGGGGCTGGTGGATCTCAAAAAGTTGGGTAAAATGGGTTTAAGTACACCTTAGAGGCGGACTGGAGTCGGTATTAAAAAGTTAAAACCGAAATTGCAGTAGCGCATTTGCGTGAAATTTGTACATAAGGAGTGAATTTGATGAAGAAGGTAGATAAAAAGACGTAGAACGCTGATTTGGAGGAGAGGATACAGTATTAAAATATCTAGGAAGGATGGTAGACAAATTTGGAAAGGACGGTAAGCGGAGTCAGGGGCGGGATCGTTGTAAATTGCTGGTCCATTTGGGAGAACCATTTCCTGTATTACAGGAGGGGAGGACCATTTCCTGTGCAACACGAGGGGAGGACCATTTCCTGTGTTACACAATCTTCCTTCTGACTGCCTTCAAATCCTGAAATGAGTGACATCCATTTCATCCCCAAGCACCACCCGCCCAATCTCTGCCCTCCCTCACACTTACTCGGGAACCCGCGTCCCATCCTAAATCTGGCGCACTACTGTTTCCCTTCGCCTCGGCCGCCCCATATTCTTTGGCGCCGAACAATGCTCTTTCTGCCTCACCTCTCACTGTCGAGTGACCCCCTTACTTGACATCCTTAGTCAGCATGCCACCGTCTGTCTCTGTGCCGACGGCCCTGTTCGCTGTCACCACATTCTTCGCGATCGCTCTCACTCCGGGCTCACTACTCTCTATCCACCTCCGTTCGGTTCGGGAATGGGAATTCCCGCAGGACGGGATATTCCGGGCCACAACCGACCATATCTTACAAATATGGAACGGAGGGAATGATGGGGTAGTTTACTTCGTCGTCTGACTCATTTACATATTAAACCACCCAACAATACCCCACTATCCCTCTCCTTCGATCCGTCGCCGCCTAGACCTCGTCATTGATGACCCCCAGTTCGCTCCACGCCCCCAGCGCCTCAACATGAAAGTCATCAGCCCTCATTCCAACCCCTACCACTGCTCCGCCGTTTACGACCCCACCACCCTTCTTTCCCAAGCTCAGGCCGTCAAAGAGGGTCGCTACCGCGATTTGGGGAAAGGTTTGGGTGTTTTACTTTTGGAAGATATATCCGATCTATCCCATAGTTTCCGGACAACCGCGGTTTGTATAAAGAGCTCCCTATGGATTTGCACCCTATGTCTTTCGATATCTACGGCTCAGTTGGCCCGGGGACGGAGGCCGGGCTGCATCGAATATCTGAATATATAGCCTCCCGGGAAGGTACTACTCCGGTTTCCGAACGTCACCGACTCCTCGTTCTTAGCTCGCTGGTGGAACAACGGGCTGCGATTGCTTTCAGTCGCCGGAAGTTTCATCGCGACGGTTCTCACATGCTTTCAAATAGTCCAATCAAGTCTCTCTCCTCTCTTTAATCCCAAATAGCCACGTGGCCATTGTCACTGACCAACAATGCACGGCAGAAAATTGACCATGTAAATATTTACAGTCGGCCACAAAGCTCTGTCTTTGCGAAATGTCGACCGAGGATGAGGGAAGCGCAAGACACATTTTGTTTCCCTCGCCGATCGACTTTGAGAAGGGTAGCCAGAGTCGCCGGATGTGACGTAGCACTTGTTGGAAACCAGCGATGTAAAGATGTAAGCGGAACGTTGGGTTATTGGGCAACGCGTTCGGCAACAAGGAAGGAAAATGTAGGCTTATTGTGAGTGGACACGTGTCTCTTATCGGTGCCATTCCGAAAACCCGTGTCACTCATTTCCAGCAAGGAATACTGAAAACTGGCGATGTGTCTATTACAGTACGCAAAGCCGCCTCACTCGGGACTTTCAATTTTTCAGTCATTTAATGCATCAGAGCGTTCCATCCTCCAATTACCGAACGACCCTTTTGGTTTGAGCGATGTTCGCAGTAGTAACCCTAAAAAGATATCGTGATTACCGTATAACTCCACTTTTGCAGGCTATCTCTTGGGATCGGCTAAGAGCATCTGCCAGGATTGCAGTGTCCTCATGGTCCTTGAAGACACTCTAATGGTGGACATATTCAGCACACCTGGGACCAATAGTATCTCCCGACCATTATAACAAATCATTCGGGGAGCAACTGGCCTCACACTTAAAAAAAGTTAGAGCACATAATTCCTCCTGTTCCAAATGAGACAAGATGTTTTCACGTTACGTCATGTTAGCCATGAGTTGTTGCTAACTTCGGTTGCACAACCTGCGGTCTCCACCTCTTTCCGAACGAGAACTGCGAGGATTTTTCTCTTTAACTTGACGAGAACTTTGGTTTATCAATCAAGTAAGTGAACTCTGTGCATACCACACAAGAAAACCAGCATGGTTACTTTCTCCACGGACTGCGGTCACTTAAAATAAGCCTCTTCAAGCAGATCCCGTCAAATTGTATTGTACGCTGCTCAACCCCCCCAACAATTCCGTGAAACTTCCGTGTTCTTCTCTTCTTCAACTGCAAGGCGCGCTGCCCTTCTGTACTCCAGTCTGATTACCAATTCCGCAGCAACTCACTTCTGTTCACGGATAAGCACTCTACTGGTCGCCCCTCCTGCTCTCACGGCCCCTGTCAACAGTCAACAAAAGGCATTAGTTAAATCAACATTCCTCCTCCGCGTTGCCCATCCACGGGTCCGCTTTTTTCTTTAGTAACCCCCTCATTTAGTTAACAAATAGTTATCGCTCCAAGGCTGCTCATTTTCTGAAGCATGCTGCTCAGCACAGCACCGTCCCGCTATTTAAGGAGCTGTCTTTCAACACCTACCAGTAACGCTCCTCTTCAACCATCCAACCCGAACAGTTGCACTCGATTATCTTCAAACTTTCTCGACACTACCAGAAAAGCAAAATTCTAGCCATCTCCTCATTGCTTCTTTCCAATCCATCTGCCGGCGCCACAATTTTTTACCACCGTGCAGAGGATCTGTCATAAACATTTGCCGCCACTACTAGAGATGAACCGTGTTTCATCCATCATTGGACTAACCTTCTTTTGCGCCATTTCTTTCCCAACAGCGTCTGGGATTCCCTTCCCCGCTGTCCGATCTTCCCTCAGCCCGATATCCCGGCCCCAAATCGGCAGGGGCACCATAGGTGACCAATGCTTTTCCATCTCTGATTGCAACACTGGTTTCGTCTGCACCGTTGGAAACCCTCTAGGAACCTGTCAAAGGCCCAACTCCATCCTAGGCCTCAGCCACCTTGTCATCAACACCATACAACTCGACTATACTCCCCGCGCCGGCAGTCGAGATCCGTCCCCGGAGCATGGTGGACCTACTCGCACCTCCCGTGCCATGGCCATTGTTTTTTTCGCTGCTCACGATGCCTACGCACTCTGTACTAACCGATTCGATCCCAAGATTAAGGGCAACACACAAGAGAGACTTCGCCAGCGTGCTAAAGAATTGGTGCATGAATTACGGAGGCCTTTTCGCCGGCCGAGCAATGCGAACACCCTGGTTCAGCGCCAGTGTCGATTGGCATCACTATCTGCCGCCTATTACGCCGCTAGGAGACTCTATACCCGTTCCGATGAAGCTATTCAAGTGGTCCAGCGAGGTGGAACAAGCGGTGCTCGAACCGCGGCTCGGTATTTCGGTCAATTAGTCGCCGATGCTTGGGTCAGCTCGCGAATCTCTGACGGATCCAACCGCAACCAACTGGATGACATATTCACTTTCCAGGCTCCCTTCCATCAGCCTGATCCAAACTTCAACATTGTCACCAATGAGACAGGCACGCAGCCAAACTTTGGGCGCTCCTGGGGGACAGTGAAGCCGTTTATTATCCGCGACGTTACAAGGGACGCTTTCCTGGCCCCTCCTCCTGCCCTCGCATCTGAGGAGTATCGGAGCAACTTAACAGAGGTAAGGGAGACAGGCCAATGTAACAATATGAAATTTTCGGATGATTTGCTCCTCAACGAGCTGGGCACTTTTTGGGGGTATGATGGGATGCCAGAAATCGGAGTACCTCCGAGACTTTACTTGCAAGTGGTGCTTGCGGTTCCGGAGTTGTACAAACTCTCCTTCGAAAACCAGTTGAGGGCGCTGACTGCTGTGAATGGGGCCATGGCTGACGCTGGGATTGCAGCGTGGTTCTGGAAGTTTGAGTACGATCTGTGGAGGCCAACGCTCGGGATTCGGGAGGATGCAGTGGAGCCGGATACAGATTGGAGCCCGTTCGGGGTTCCATTCAGTAACATAAACCCGGAAACAGTTCCAAAGTGTGTGGGGTTGAATCCAGACTTCCCAGCATATCCATCAGGCCACTCCACGTTTGGAACGGCTGCTTTCCAGACTTTGGCCGATGTTTTGGGGATGCCTCCGGGAGCTGTAAGTCTAAATTTTACTTCGGACGAGTTCAACGGGCTAACCATTGATGGATTCACAAACGAGCCCCGTCGAGTGGTTACACAGACACTCACGCTAGAGGACTGCATTCAGCAGAACCAGGACTCGAGAGTATTTAACGGAGTGCACTGGCGATTTGATTCGATTGGAGGGACATTGTCGGGTCTCAGATTGCAAACAGGGCAGCGACGGAGTTTTCGCTTGTCTCAGGAGGGAACGACAGAGACGGGTCTCAATCGTAACTGGGAAAAAGTCTTTGAAATGATGACCAACGATTTGGAAGCGCTGGGGTCTGTAATAGAGCATTCATGATTTCAAGGAGAAAATCGTAAGATTTGCAGTTTATAGTAGACCTCGCTCACTGACTGGTGGGTGTGCCGTATATGACGAATGTTTTGATATTGGGTACATTGAAGGAGATCTAACATATGGCTAGCAGGGAGCAAATGTTGGATGTGGAGGGGGGTTTCAAGTGGGAGCTTCCATGGAATTCTTGGTGCTCAAGAGAATATCAGTACTGGAACGCTTTCTTTGTAGTCATTCCTTGTGACCAGAGCACTGAACCTGACTGTGGTTAGTATACAGGACATTGATCAATTTGAACTAAACTTCTGACTTTTATTTTCTATAACCATTTCTACCCTTCGACAGATGGATGTGCTGTTCCGATTTTCTTTCAATCTCATTTCCATTAAGTCCCTCCGTAAACCCCCCTGATACCCGCTGTTATTTCTTGCTCGGTCCGAAAGCCCACTCATGCCGTTTTAGTGCTGGCGCCATTATTTACGTTACTTTATTTCTTTTCATCGCATCTCTGACCTGGGGTAACGCGACCTCCCTCTTGGTGTCTCTGCGTATCATTGCCAAAATACAGCTGGTCAGATTTCTGCACTATTTTCTTTATCACCCTCGCCTACTTCGCAAAGGTGATTGCACAATGAGCTATACTTGCCTCCTTGCAAATTTTGATTTCTAGTTCCGCGCTCATCAGGAGTCCATACCGCTGTTGATAATTATCTATCCCCAACGGAATGTTTGGGTCTCTGGATGATCACGCAAGAGTATCCTCGATGCTGCCCAACGCCATATTGAGATTCCAAGGCGCCTTTATGGATTCCCCCCGCTATAAGTGTCAGACGACGAAGTAAACTAACCCATCATTCCCTCCTAAGTGGGGACGACAGCAAGGTTTTTTTTCCGCCGGCTTGCTTCCTTCGCTGCTTTCCGTCGCAGGTCCTCCCCTCAACAGGAGCTCCGCGACTTCGTTACCCGTTTTCGCTTTAGTCTCCAAGTGATGCAGGCGCGACGGGTTTCCACCCGCCGCCCGAATTCGTACAGGTTGTTAATTATGGCCTATTCAAAAATACCTGTATTATGGGCTCGAAAATTGCAATAGATACAGATTTATTACGAACGCACCGACAATAAATGGGAGGTCAAGCTTTATTTGGTAGTGATGAAACATTTTTCAGAAATTCGACAGGAAAACTCGGCAAACACGAAAAATATACCGACTCTTATCCAAAAGTCGAGTATATATATTATCAAGAATGTTCTGATAATATGGTCGTTGGAATAATGAAAAGGATGAAAAATGAGAGGCCGCAAGCTCACATGTCTGACCAGAAGAGACACGATATTCTACTGTCACTTGATGGATAACTCTGAGTGAAAATTTTCGTAGGTTTGAAGTAGTACTTTAACTATTACTAGAAATGTTTTTCATGACTTACTGTCTGTCTGATCTCCCGCTGGGAGGTATACGCGAGCGAGCCGGCGACACGCAATGGTCTTCTATCTTCTTTGATGCCCGTCGGGCTTTGCAGTACTGTACATTGTTCGACGAACATTCAGTAATTCTTCGAAGTTCGTCATGGCATGCGGCTTGCGGTAGCTCATCGAGTTTTTGCTTTGTTTTTCACATACCATCTGGTATCACAAGTACTCATGCATGAGAGGGGTGCTCGTTCCGATCAGTGATCTTCAATCTCCTTCGGGAGTTTCCGTCGGAGAGTACTGCACTCTTCATGCTTGATATGCCATTGCTCCTTCGGAGTTCAACTCTTATTCATACAGTGCTCGTCGAGCTGTGTTGTCGACCGGTTGGGTACATTATTTTGTACTCATATTTGAGTGTTGCGATAGCTAATGGCAGTGGGCCGTTTCGTCTCCTCCCAGTCCGCGGTGGATTTGACTCCTTCGGAGTGTCGGGGCGAATGATGTTGCATCTAATTAACATATTAGAAGTCAAGAAGAAAAAATTCTCACCATGCTTGGATCAATCTCAAATTGAGTTATGGAGGAACAGCTCTCAAGCGGTCTGCCAGAACATTGCCGATGTCGACGACAATGTTGGTTGTGCTCCCATCTGAGATTTTGGCTCGCGATGGGATGTTTATGGCAGCGATCATCCATCGATTTTCAATTGTTATGGAGGGTCCCTCCTTATTAAACGAACACGGTCACGACGAACAGGGTCCTTGACCCCTCCCCTTCTGAAGAGGTCAGCGATCGGCGACCGTGGAAACTTGCGACACTCGTCGCGTGCTTTTGCGTAAGCGTGTACCGCATCGTGATCTTGAAACTACGTGTTTGTGTTGCGGCGCACCTAAGTTTGTGAGGATGCGTTGCATCTTTTCACTGTGAACTCTGACAGGTTCATGCGAGCTTCGAAGGCTGCTAGCCCCTGTTCCAACCCGGCAGAGCCGAATCGATTTGCGCTGCCAACGGCAGCTTTTCTCTGCGATGAAACTGCAGTACCTTGGAACGGGTAGACCCGAGGTGAGCTCCAATGTGGTGTCTTCCTTCGGGAAGCCATACCAATGTATAATGTACAGCATCTAGGCGTCTTCGGCTTCTGCGTGCTGTCAGAGCTTCGATGTCGTATTGTATCTTGTCCATATGGATGTTTTCACGATATCGCGGCAAAACTCTTGTGTATGAATCTGTTGTTTCTTTTGTTGTTGGTTTTGACTACGCGTCACGCTTCGCGACAACTTCTTCTAAGTATTTTTCTTTTATTCTTGGAAGGTACTTCCTCTTCATCGAACTCCTCCGGAGTCGTGTTATCTCTTGAGATATTCCCATTTCTGCTGCATCGTCGTCTTCTTCATCCTCCTCTGCGGATTCTTCTTCATCAGACTCTTGATCCTTGGGGTCTTCCGGCTTGAAGGTTAGGTCGTCTGCCCTTGTTACAAATGGGACTTCGTTCTTCTAGTTTGCTCTAAATTCCCGTTGGGAACCAGCGTCATCACACAACAGGTCTGCTAGACCTTTCGCCTTAATGATGTCGCGTCGCGACTTTCGCGTAATAAAACTTTGGTTAATTTGTTTTGATTTACTGCCCGTCAATTCTTTCAAGGGCTCCGGCGAAGCAGTAAAAATTTGCGATGATTTTTTCAAATTCTGGTTTTTGATCAACGACTTCATCTTGTCTTGATATTATCTAGTGGCTTTTTGAAAGTCTTTTCAGTCATCAATGATTTCGACGAAGTCTTAATTTCTTGTGGAGCACCTCCTACTTGCATATCCGTTAGAGTTTCCTTGGCTCTGCGAGATATCCCGTTTTTGCATGCTGACGTCGCAAACTACTGCATCGCCTGAAGAATCATACTCATTTTGCTGCTGGTCGGTCAGAACTTTGGGCTCTACTGTAAGCACGCTGACCTTCGATTAAGTTGGGATATCACACCTTGATTAACCGTCGATGTCAAGTGGAAGGTCTGCAAGACCTTTTGATGTTATGAGCCCCTTTGGGAGTTTTGTCACTGTCCTAAGACCGTAGGTCGCTTGGATACTTTGTGTAGCGGAAATTACCTTTGACTCACGGTCCATAAGAGTTGGAGCTAACCCCATTCTGTCCCGCGAGACTTTCTCAAGCGCATCTCCGTCGGAGATTACAACTGTGTCCGGCTGAACTTGGGTTTTCTCTCCTGTCTGCCGAAATGCTCCTCCCATAGGAAGATGTAAGATCCCATCGGGATATCATGCTTGGGCTTACGAAGCCTCGAATCAAAGCTAGGCTCATACCGTGTATTTTCCTTGGCTAAGGAAGTAAGCGCGGTATCCATAAGACTTTTAAGCCAACTTTGCCATTTCAAGTGGTATTGCCTCCTCGATGTTAGTATTTCGAAGGGCGCTTGTCCTTGTATGGCAAAGTACTTTGGCGATCTTGATAAGGCAAGCTCGAACGGAGCCATGCTCGTAGTCCGATGGACTTTTGTATTATATGCAAGGGTGAGCTCACCTGTGAATATGTCCCAATCCTTCGGATGGTCAGCGACGTAATGGCAGGGCTCCGCAACAATTTTTCTGTTAAACCTTTCTGCTTGGCTGTTGGCCTGTGGGTGATATGTTGTTATAAACATTTGTTGAATCCCAAGTATTTTTTTGTGCTCTGAAATAACTTTGCAGTAAATTGCGATCCTTCATAGTATAAGGACTTGACCGGCGGTCCGTATACGAGCGCTCAATGGTGTAAGAGAACGAAGGAGATCGTCTCCGCGGCTATCCTTTCCAAAGGTACAGTCCGTACCAACTTTGAGTATCGATCGAAGATCACAAGGAGGTAGCGGCTCCCGCGTTTCTTTTTAAATAACTCGTCAAGTATGTCAATTGCAACGAACTCTAACGGAGCGTCTGGTGTGAAGAGCTAGAGATCCTTGCGATTCTTTCTGAGTTGAACTCTGTTGCGTGCGCAACTTGTGCAGTGCAGTGTCACGGCGTAAAAAGTGACAGCCATGGATGGCCAATAATAATCTCCTGCTAGAGACTTATACATTTTTCTCCCGCCAGGATGTCCTGATGTCTTGCCGTAATTGCCAATCCTTAATACCCTGTCCCGAGGCGAAGTTGATATCACAATCTAGACAGCCTGCGATGCAGTAAGGCATACGAGTCCCAGGTAGGGATGTGCATCCATGCTGAATGGGATGTTATCCTCTCGATTTATCTTGTGCCGTAGGGACTTGCAATATGCATTAACAACGGTAGTAATATTCGATACAATACCATGACCTTCCGGTCAATATATCACCGCGGCTCTCGCTACTCATACTCCGCCTCATCCTGTGCCATTTTCTGCTGCTGCCTCTTCTCCTTTCCGGCATCGACGCATCCGAATCCGCAAGCCTTCTGCTCCTGCCGCAACGCTCGCAGCTCCGAGTGGTTGCGCTTTTCGGTCTCATCAGCTGAGACCTATAGAAGAAGGGCTGTCGCACCACATCCACTGCGTGTCCCACAACCTGTAAGAAAGAAGAAGGAATGGATTTATTACAAGTCTCTTCCAAGTAGTGCAACCGCAATTTTTCATCCTATGTGCAGCTCAACGTCCACAAGAAGGGGAAAGACCACATTTAAAAGATCTGAAAACTTGACAACCCTAGGGGATTCCACTGCGAGTTGTGCAAAATCACAATCCAAAGCAAGCATGAAACCGTTCGTCATAAACTGACCCGGAAGCACGTCAAGAACGAGCTCATCCGCTTAGGCCTTCGCTAAAGTAGTTCCAAGTGCCCTTTTAAATTCTAAAACTCCCCCTTTTTCCCTTTCATCCAATACTCTCAGCGCTTTTTACCTACCACCCCGGTACCTTGAAGTGATTGCCTCAAATTGGTCCCACTGGAGTATATTCAGAAATGCCTAAATGTGTATAAATCGATGTACCAGTCGCATTGTAATGTTAGAGCTTTAAATCGATGCCGACCCGCGGCTTTCAAACGAAGATGCAATTTTTGGCCCCACGAAGATCTCCCTGCGGTCATCCTCCACAACAGTGAATTCATTTATGGTGCTGCGGTATTTTCCAGGGTCATCTGCGAATAATTGAAACTAAGAGGGCTGTAATGCACGTCGCATCAAGGAAATTCGCATATTTCCTGAGGAATTCCCATCCACGCTACATCGTTTAAAAGGGATAAAGATTGCGCATACGCTGTACCCAATACTGCAAAATGCATAATGAAGTCTCTTCAATACCGCACATTAATGTGAAATCCCGACTCGTTAATGATTCAAAAGTTACCCACAATCTTGCGCCTTTTTCATATACACCGAGAATTTTACTGGTAAACTTTGTGCGGATATCATTGAATAAATATCCAAGTAAACGGATGCCGCCGCTTACTATGAACTTCCTTATGACAAGAAGCTACAATAATTCCATAAATTTTTTGAAGGTGAAGCGAAAAGGTTTTATCTTGAGTATGTCTCTGGGCAATGTGAAAATTTTGCAGCAATAGTGTCTATAATGAGGGACTGGTAAAATATCTCTAATCATCAGAATCGCATTCGCAGACAATTGCAAAGCTTACGACTACCGGCTATAATTAAAAGCAATAGTTGCACTGTAACCGAGGCTTTGGAACAACTAACGTATACAATCACTGAATTTTCTCCGCAAAGGCCCCCTGCAGCATACTTCTAAAGAAGATAAAGTCAAATACCTCTGTACAGCAGTCATTGGTGCCCCCTGAGTAAAAGCATCGATTGAGAATACCTTATCTACAAAATCACAATGGATTTTCAACATCCTTGGACCTAGCACATTCATCTTGAGTACTAAATGCAAAGTGAAGAGTGAGTAGCAATGTATACATTACAAAGTGAATAGAACAAAATTGACTAGAAAAATATTGAGCTAGCCAAGATGGTAAGGCGAGGAAAAGAACCAACTACCAATACTAACCTTGGCTACGAAAGACGAGAGCCGATGGTTGGTGTTATACTACCGTCTAAAGGTGCAACTGTTTTGTCCTTTAATTTTCAGAATGTGCATAGATTATGAGATCCAGAGAGATAATGGTTTATCCTGAATTGTCTTTATCGTGAGGAATAATTTTTGCTATGTGTAGAGCAAATGAATTCAATAGAAACCTTCCAAGAAAAAATATTTTGTGCGATAAGGCATGAACTCCCATTTTTTTCCACTTCCATATCAGCTGATCCGGTTGATAAGGATAAATCGTCGAGAGAAGATATACCCAGAAAATTGCTATCACAAGAAGGAGGTGTTGCAAGCGACAAAAGTGCTACCGTGGTATAGTTGAGAAAAAAGAAATAGGTTTTTAAGGACGACGGTTGAGAGGGCTACAAGCGAGTATAAAAGTGTAATAGTGTACCACTTGTGATCTGTGATCAGCGTAAAAAACGATTCTTGGGTCTGTAGCTAACTATCAGCTTCCTAAATACTTGGTAATTGACTTGAAGTTGTCTGCCAACTCGCTTCACCTCCACAAAAGGACGCGCGCTAGTAGACAAGCGAGTTCCAGGAAACAAGAGGAAGCAGTTTACTCGGCTTATATAAAATTTTTGGCTATATATGAAGCCTCAGGGACGCGTACAAAATGCCATAAAATGTACCAAAACAAATCATGGGGGCGGTAGCGATCAGCAGTAAGATACTTCCACGATAAATATCTACATTTACTCCTCATAATCGTCATCCTCAAGGATCAGAAACAAAAAGCTCTTGCAAAATATCAATTCTGCCCATATAGTCCACAAATATTCCCTCGAGTGGTTCACAGCTTCCCAAGGCCTCCAACTGTAATACAAAGATCATTAAAATATCCATATTTAGCTCCATGATGAGCACCCTTGGGCGTCATCATCTACCCCCTTACATACAGTTTTAAACCCCCGAACATTGTGGCACATCAGCAGTCCTATCTAAGCCCGGCACTTTTATTTTAATGTTCACAGCATCCCTCACAGAAAAATTGAAAATAAATTTGATAATACAGTTCCAGGGCAGCCAGCGCATCACACCAGCTCAGCCAGCGCAGCAAACCAGCTCAGCCAGCGCTGTAATAAGTTTTTTACTTCGCCTAATTTGCTGGTATCATCGATATCAGCCATCATATCCCTTCTAGTAAACGAACCCCTCTTTACCGACGTAAAATTTCTCCCAAATGGAGAAGAAGATGTTTACTCATTACTTATCTTGAGTGTGCACCGATCAACCGACCATTCAGTTAAGAACTAACTGTGTAGACCAAATAGTTCACGTATAGTGGGGGGAAGGTATATTTTAGAACAAATTTAACGAGCGTGCAACTTAGGGTGGTGGAAAATCTTTACGAGTTGTGCAGTGTTGCAAAGAAGCGTGCGGAGGGTATTCAGAAACTAACTACGAACTCGGGCGGCGGGTGGAAACCTGTCGCGCCTGCATCACTTGGAGACTAAACCCAAAACGGGTAACGAAGTCGCGGAGCTCCTGTTGAGGGGAGGACCCGCGACGGAAAGCAGCGAAGGAAGCAAGCCGTAATAGAGGTTTAAGCTGAAAGGGAAGGTTGGATAAGGAAGGTGGGGGGAATGAAAGGAAGTTCGCCAGCTCTGGCCAGATTATACTTGGAGGTGTTCAAGTCGCAACTTATATAGAACTATTTCGCCACACTCGCACTCAACCCTTACTATAACTAAACCATAGCCATCGAAGCGGGACACTCAATACTACCAATCATCACAAGACATGACATAGTAACACTGGCAAAAATTCATGCCAGCTTACAACTAAGAGTGCACAACGGTGCACAACACTACATCACGTCATCATGTGTATGCACTAACTACACGTCCCCAAATTCACAACACAACTCTTACACATGCAACGACATGTATACACGCAACTACTGTAACTGCCACCACTGTACTTGACTCATCACCATAGTGCATCAACACCCATCAACCTGTACTGTATGTCCACGTACATACCTGTCCACTCTGTACTGCACAGCCGTACTGCACAGCATAGCCATATGTACTAGCTACACACGTGTAAGCCAGAACAACCCACTAGAGCCACAACACTTGTACGCACCACGTTGCACATGAGCATTTGCAGTAGCCAATCAGAAGCCCGTTTCACGTTGAGTTTGAGATGAGGCGCATATGCGCTTTCCAAACGGCACCCTCCAAAACAGCCCATGCTCCCCTGCACTTTTGGTTTTCAGTGACGGCACAGGGTCCACAGCCAACAAGCCGGCGGAAAAAAACATTGCCGTCGTTCCCACTTAGGAGGGAATGATGGGTTAGTTTACTTCATCGTCTGACACTTATAGCGGGGGAATCCATAAAGGCGCCTTGGAATCTCAATATGGCGTTGGGCAGCATCGAGGATACTCTTGCGTGATCATCCAGAGACCCAAACATTCCGTTGGGGATAGATAATTATCAACAGCGGTATGGACTCCTGATGAGCGCGGAACTAGATATCAAAATTTGCAAGGAGGCAAGTATAGCTCATTGTGCAATCACCTTTGCGAAGTAGGCGAGGGTGATAAAGAAAATAGTGCAGAAATCTGACCAGCTGTATTTTGGCAATGAGACGCAGAGACACCAAGAGGGAGGCCGCGTTACCCCAGGTCAGAGATGCGACGAAAAGAAATAAAGTAACGTAAATAATGGAGTCAACACTAAAACGGCATGAGTGGGCTTTCGGACCGAGCAAGAAATAACAGAGGGTATTAGAAGGGTTTAGGGTGGAGTTGGAGGGAAATGACAGTGAAAGAAAATCAGAATCTGAAACAAAATAAAACTCCGCCGCTGCCTTTTTTTGCAGTCTGAGACCCGAAAATGTCCCCTTCAATCGAATTAAATCGCCAGTGCACTCCGTTAAATACTCGCGAGTCCTGGTTCTACTGAATGTAGTCCTCTAGTGTGAGTTTCTGTGTAACCACTCGACGGGGCTCGTTTGTGAATCCACGAGATCACGGGGGCGTTCGTGGAAGATAGTGATTAGATGGGAGGAACATCCTATGGATATGGTTGGCCAGCGGCCAGTGGCGAGATCGCCCTGATAAAAAAAGGAAGAAAAAGAAATCCCTGAAGCAGAGAGAATGAAAACGGAGAGCAAAAAAGGGGGTTTAAAAGCCGGCGGAAAACATGCCCAGAGAGGCAGAGCGCTGCACGCAGGCGGATGTGGAGAGCCGTTTGAGGGACGAGGAGTTGGAGTGGGAGGAGGGGAGTCGAAGAGGGAGTCAGGGGAGGAGTTTTCAAATATGAGCAGTGTAAGGAAAAGGGGGAATGGAATTCTTGAACAAATTTATGGGGCGTGCAACTTAGGGTGATGCAAATCTTTACGAGTTGTGCAGTTTGGCGGTGGTGTTAAATCTTTATGGGTTGTACAATGTCGCACAGAAGCCTGCAGAGGGTGTGACACAGGAAATGGACCTCCCCCCGTGTAATACAGGAAATGGTCTTCTCAAAGGGACCAGCAACTTACAACGATCCCGCTCCAAACTCCGCTTACCGTCCCTTCTAAATTTGTCTACCATCCTCCCTAAATATTTTAATACTGTATTCCCTTCTCCAAATCAGCGTTATACGTCTTTTTTATCTACCTTCTTCATCAAACTCACTCCTTATGTAGAAATTTCACGCAAATGCGCTACTGTGATTTCGATTTTAACTCTTTAGTACCGACTCCAGTCCGCCTCTAAGGTGTACTTAAACCCATTTAACCAACTTTTTTGAGATCTACCAGCCCCTACACACACTACTCTCCAGCTCACACCCTCTATTCTCCATCCGCAATCGCCCAACGCAATTTAAAACCAAAATGAACAACCTTCGCCCCTTCGCCTCCATCACAAAAAATCGCCACCCCCGCCCCCTAAACTCCATTCCCCTAATCCCTTTCGGACCTACTGACCGTGATGACTATCTACGCCGCCAAACCAAAAAGAAGGTGATCGAATTTGTGCGTCGCTTGTTCGTCGAGGACCAGGTGGAGGAGGTAGGTGAGGGGCAGGAGTGGGAAGTCGAGGAGAAAGCTGGGGAGACCTTCGAGGAGTGGTCAGCCCCGGAGTTGGTCGACGAGAATGAAGATGACGAGGAGGATGACGTGGAGGATAAAGTGGATGAATATTGATTGGTGCGTATGAGGTACTAATGGTAAAGCTCCATGCTTGGGAAACGGAGGGTGTAACAAGCAATATTTTCTCTGTTCCAAATGTGAAATGATCCAGCCAGCTACTCCACAAACGAAAGTACTGAAACAAAAAGAGCATTCTTGAATGTAATATGGGAAATTGGAATCACTACAGGCTTCCTTGCTCGCCCCTATACCTCTTATCTGATGAAGAAGAACCTACGGTCCGCTTGGGGCGACGTCGTCTTCTCTTCATCTTCTCCGAACCTGACTAAGCGGTCGGGATACTATTGCGTCGTGAAGTGATATCTTGCCTACTTGCCAATGTCACTCTCCGTACATCGGTGATCTTCAGAAAGTCTTCTGGATGTTCCTCCCCACAGCAAACTCTCTGAGAAGCCTCGCAGAACCGCATCGCATACACTTCCGCCCAATCATATATGATTATGGGTTCTTCCCTTGCGTCTAGTCATACGGCATGCTGGCCCCCACGTCTTCGTATTACTCCCGCTACATAAATCCAGATCGAAAGCGAATTAGAAAAAACACGGATCCATTTGATGTCAATGTCACTCCTATTCCACTTGTCGAAGACTAATCTTGAAGCGGTCGCACGGAGTTTCTTCAACGCAAATATGACTCAGGACCACGGGACTAGGAGGAACACGGTTCAAACCCCTCAGGACATCGGCAAAAGAAGTTTAACGAGGACTGTAACCCAACTGATCCAGGGTTTCACAATCATTCCCGTAATCGCGAGATCAATAATCCTCTGCCATGTCATTCCCAAAGACGAGGAAAAATGCTGTCGCTGCGGATGCCTGCATGCAGCGACCTTCAAAGTCGCGAAAAGGAACTGGAAGGCTCTTGTCTAGGAATGGGAGTGCCAAAAGCGAAGCTGCCCTCGACATCCGAAAGAGCACCTTGTAAAAACTGTTGGGGTATTTCCGGCACCAGGAGTTGATCATCTTGATAGCTCCGACACGGCAAGCTAGCTTCCTCCCGAACAACGCGTTAATGGCGATTCCATCTTTTTGTTCTTTGTTCACGTCTCTTTCAGGGGGTTTATGAAGCCCGTCTCCTGGGGTCGCCTCATGGAACGAGAAGGTGTACAAGTCGATATGGTGATCTTCCTTTGTATCTACGTCGACGGCAAAGTATTGCCCCATGAAGAAATTGTGCACACCCTCCGGTATTTTCCAAACCACGGAAGAGATTGTCTACTCAGGAAATTCGAGGTACTCCGCATGGTCTTCACGATCGAGGATAGATTCTGTTAGGCCTAGTCTAAATGATACCTCTCTGTTGATTCCATTTTTCAGTTCTTTTGAGGCTGCGATTTTGACCGTATTCTTTCCAAAAAGGAGGGTAGCTTCAGAATAAGACAGTTATGCTGAAGCAAGTTTCTCCTTCTCTTAACCACCAAAGAAGACCCTGAAGAAGAGTTTTCCCAGATTTTCGCCCTCTTTGCAAGACCCAGTAAACTTGATAACATCTGGACGCCCGGTAAGACGAGGGAGCCTACCCTTGGTTATTCCGCGGCGGACTTGGCCCAGCGGGAAATATTACAAAGTCTTGAGGTAGCTCCAGGTCCGCGTAGTGGTATGAGGGAATTGAGACAGCCTGTTTCTTGCCACCTTATAAGCTAACTACAGCCGATAGGCCCTCCCGCCTGTTGATCGTCGGGCGGTCTGTTTTGTATGCGCCATCCTACTGTCCGCGAGGGATTTTGAGATGACAATACCACCCTATTTCTTCGCCTATACACGCTCAGTGGATAGGCCAGTCGCCGAGGCTTTTTATGACCTTAATAAACACTGAGCTTCGAGGCGAAGGCGGTGCTCGGTAGAAGATGGAAGTCTCTGAGAGTGCAAGGCTTCAGAAGCTGGCTGCTTGGTGGTCGGTCGCCGGGGAAAAGGGAAATGAGTGCGTTGCGGTTAGGCGGTTTGTGTTCAAGGGTTGGCCAACTTCTAGCTTGAGCTGATCGATCTCACTGTATACTGCATCGGTCGTAGTTTGAGGACGGGGTGGTTTTGATGGCAGTTGCTGGATGGTGAGTTTTATGTGTTTCTCGTACTAATTTCCATAGATAGTAATCTATGGATATCTTTAATTTCCATAGATAGTAATCTATGAAAATTTTTTAGAGCAACATACTGTACTTTCTATCTTTGTACCTCGTAATTTTTAATGATTTTTATGACCAAGTACAGGAGTATACAGCAAGTACAGTAAGTACACTACCGTAATGGTGGCAATTCCCAGCTACAGACCTCTCGGGTGCCGGTTATATAGGTAGCACCCGAGTCGGCTGGGCAGTTCTGAGGAGGCAGCATCACCTTGCGACCCCTCCCCGCTCCTAAAAATACTCCTGTCTACTGTCTTCTTCTATCCGCCACCTTCCCCTCCCATCAGTTTCCCCCGCCGGTCGTCTTTGAGAAAGGTAGCAAGAGTCGCCGGATATGACGTAACACTATTTGGAAACCAGCTATGTAAAGACGTAAGCGGAACGTTGGGTTATTGGGCAAGGAGTTCTGCAACAAGGAAGGAAAATGTAAAGTGAGGGGGCATTTAGCTCAGTTCTTGTGAGTAGAAACGTGTCTATTATCGGTACCACTCGTTTCGGGCGGTTACTGTACTGTCTAATGAGTGATAAGTAGGGCAAGGGAGCGAGAGCGACGAAAATGGGGACAAATATTTAATGAATAAGGATGCACTCATCGGCCTAGGAGGTATCTGTAATGCATAAATATTGAGAAAGATGGCTTCTAAGAATCGACGATAAGGGAGAGGCAGATACGAAAGAAAAAGTACAGAATTCATAGGGAAAAGGACAAGCACAACAGCTTTATCATGTGCATGCGCACTACCACACGAGTTGACTGGGAATCAGGCATCTTATTTGTTACAGTAAACGAAAGCCCGTGTCACCCATTTCCAGCAACGAATATAGAAAACTAGCAATGTGTCTACTACGCCAAGACGCCTTCACTCGAGACTTTCAATTTTTCAATCATTCATGCATCAGAGTGCCTCTGCAAATGGGTACCGACCAGGATTAGGTAAGACGTACCGGTGAATAGTCCAAGAACAAGTACGTGAACAGGTATAATGGACGTCGTCTTTTACCAAAACATTTTTAAAAAAGAGAAAGCCGGTACGTTTCATATTCTTTAGTAGATTTCATTCTAGAAATAAAGGAACGTACCAATATCCTGTTCCGTCAACCTGCGGAGAGGTGTACTGTACCGATGGAAAATTACAGTAATAGTTGTTACGTAACGATGGAACGTACCAGTGGAACTACGGGAACTATACACTTTTTACTGTACCATAACCTGTATCGTACTACAAGGTGATAATTATCTGTGGTGCGTAACGTTACACTTGTATCGTACTACTGAACATGAACATGTCCCTGGCACACCCAACCGGCAAGAAACAGAAATTAGATATCCGGTAGCATCGCAGTTGCTACAGAGTCTTCCCCTTGCTCAGCAACTGCGCCATTCACCAGCGACGAAGTACACGTCCAACAAACAGAAAGCCGGAAGGACGACGAGGTCATGGTCGTCCAGAATACAAAAACCAGGGTACAAATGAGTCCATAACTGATTCTATCCTTTCGGAAGCAGATGAAACCCTGTTCAAGAGTAAGCGCGAGGTGAAGAAATCCCTACTTTGGGATTCTTTCAGAATCTCGACCAATGAAAGTACGGATATAAACTTTGCAATCTAATTACAGCATCAAAATCTTCGGCAAACAAACGGTACCACGAGGGAATCATTTCACTCAACCCGAGCATTGGAACAAACGCTTCCCGGAGGCATCTGATAGAAAACCATCAAGACTTATTCAAGCAATTTTCTGAACGCCATCGAACTAAAGAACGCCCAAAGAAGAAGCGGAAAGAAATCTGAACACTTTTAGACAAGCACTAGAAGTACAGTTCAAATTCAGATGAAGCCCAGGAAGTAGTGAAGAATCTGACTACTCTGGTCGCGAAAGAGGGACTACCTTTTGCCATTGTCGAACATTCAGACTTTAGGAGATTAGTTCATTACTTGAATTTGTACGTTACCGTCCCAGGCAAAAAGACATTTTGTTACTAAACACATTTCAAGTTTCACTGACAAAGTATTGAAGGATATCTTTATTCCAAAATTGTCTTCGATCAGCTCTGTCAGTATTTCATTCGATCTTTCGATGAGCCGTGGATGTGAAGATATCTTTGATTTGCTCGCCCATGGCTTAGATGATGGAAATCAGCAACAACGTGTTCATCTGGCTATGATACAGTGCGACAAAACATCAGGAGAATCTTTGCATGACATTTTGATCGAGCAACTCGACAAGTTCAAAATTCGAGATAGAGTTCTTGGATGCGTCAAAGATGGTGGTTCTAATCTTCCTGCATGCACAAATAATATTGTTGTTACATTGCGTTGTTAAAGCTCTGGAGCAACTAATTTTCTCCTGTATGGAAAATCAAAAGAAGGCATGGACAGTAATTGATGCAGTTAGTTATATCAAAAGTGTTTGTTAATTTCCCACGGAACTGCAAAACAGTGCAGCCGGCTCAGCCTGATTGCTTTGATGCTCAACTTGATACGTTGAGAGCCAAGATGTCTGCAGCTGCTTTGGAATCATCTCGTGATATGATATACCGATTTTTTGAAGTGATAACCTTGCATGGTTCATATATGCATTACTATTTGGCTGCTGTTTTTGATCTTATGTACAAGGACCTTAAAAAACATTACTGTGGCTTCATCACAATCAACCCAAGCACGCCAGGTTAGTTGCCCGCCAGTACGATGAACAAATCATCATCCCTCTAATGCTAAGCAGTCGCTGCCTCAATATTGATGATGTATCCCAGCGGAAAACCCCAATTCAGAATCACTGTCACAGAATATTAATGAAATTTCAAACTTTTTCATAGCTGTGGACGATGATGAAGAATAACGGGCATCCAGAAATGCTATAAAATCGGAGCTACGCGCCCATCGTTCTGAGCCATTCTTGGAATGCATAGATAAGTGCACATAGCTGAAGAATAAGGAGCGTTTGTTTCCTACTGTGTCCAAGAGTTTTCGTTATTTCTTGGGAATCACCGCCACACAGGTTGAGAATGAACGTATCTTTAGTCTCGCAGGCAAGATCTGCAGTCCTTTGCGTGACCGTTTGTCAACAAGCAATATAAGCATTGTGGTTTCCATTACCAAGAACTATAATTATGATGAAGCAATGGCTGGAAGCATCAAGCTTTTGGACGAGTTTAGCGATTTTCTCCTTGAGTTAGAGGAGAAAAATGATAGCGAAAATTCTTTGTTAGAAGAATAGAAAGGTTCTACGCCGCCATAGAAACCCCTATAACATATTTACCTGTACTGCCAATCGGCCATTTACAAATGAGTGACGTCTAAATTCTGATCTTCGCCTAAGGATCTCGGCCATGTAAGCTATTCCCCATTGCCAGGATGGGAAGGATATAGCTGCAAATGAGACCAAAAAGGGTCCTCAGAAAAGAACAAGACTCCAAAAGACAGTCCCTTGATTCTTATGGCCTAAACCAGGGTGTAGTATTAGCGAGGCACCAGTCGGGTTCGAGATCGCGGTCTTTCCGACTGCAGACGTGACTTTTTTCCATTGGAAGTTATGGTATTTTGGATAAAGTACATGTACATGTGGTAAATGTAATCAATTTAAACTTGTACCTGGTACACGGATCAAGTAGCAATATAGTCGGATCTTGCAGCGGACACCCGTTTTACTGATGCCATAAAGTTACTGCTGCAGCCCTCATAGAGGAATTATTTCTCGTAGAATGCTCGCGGGACTACGCTCCGCTTCTAGGGCCCCCTGCTGGCAACAAAACGTTCAAGGAGAGTTTTCTCCGGTCCAAGATTGCTCAGTGCCGCCGCATTCTAGACCACCTCTTGCTGGTTCGGGACGCCCGCGCTCGGTTACACATGCATCGGATCTGTGCCTATGCATACCTCCTATGGCATGCATTCAATCTCTCAGATCCGCGCTTAGCTGAGTCCGACGCAGAAGAATATGATGACCAACAAGGGTCATCATATGAAGAGTTACACGGCATCGCAATCACGGACCGAGCTTGAGACTAAGTCTACCTCCCCATGCACCTCGGAGGTCAGGGATTCGAGAGCATCGCCTCGTGTCTCCACGGCCCTGCCGCCGCCAGTATCATTGATGCTGCGCCTGTACGGCAGCGGACTTCCGCATACGCCACGCCGCGTGCTTGTGCACTAGCTTCTGGCCGCTTCCGCGGCGACCGGTCCTTCCTTCTCTGCCAGGCAGGGCCTTCTCTCTGCCGTTTCGCCCTGTCTATCCCCGGGATAGTCGACTTTTCGACCATTGACCCTCCAACTCTAGCTGCTTCACCCACCAACACTCTAACCCTTCTCAAACGGGTGTAGCAAGAGGCGCTGGCAAGAGTACATTGGCACGACGAATCCTGGGCGAATTCACCCAACCCGACTGCCCATAGCTACGCCGACATTCGACATCGCATCCGTGGCTTAGCGTTCCGCCGCAGCCCCGCTGCGGCGTTTCTCTTCGCTCACCCCACGGCAGCTACGAAGGTGTACAACACACATTGGCAGACAATGCTCCGCCGTCACCTCGGACTGCCAGTGTATGATGGCTGGATGCCCCTCAACTGCCACCACTGTGACCACCTCTTGGACACCCTCGGTGATCACGCCGCCGACCTCTGCTGCCTTGGTTTCTGCCGTCGTTACCGCCATGACTTGCTCTGTAATGCGTTTGCGACATACGCTACCCACGCCGCGGGTCTGGATACTCTGCACGAGGTTATGTCCCTCGTCCCGGGCACTGAGCTCCGGCCTGCCGTTGTCCTGGTACAGCTCCCCCTAACCCCGGAAGGCGCAACGTTGCGCCCCATCGCTTGTGATATCACTGTCGTCTCACCGTTCAAGGCCGCTGTTCGCACCAAGGCGATCAAGGTTGACGGTGGCGCTTCTGAACTGGCAGCCCGCGACAAGGTGACACCTCTGTAACGCAACCTCGGCCGACGCCTCGCCGCTCCCTCAACTGGCCCATGTTCTGTGCCTTACACGCCTAACTTCACGTTTCGACCTCTGGCGTTTGAATCTATGTGTGCACCTTCCCCTGGCGCAATTTCGCTTATCGCGGAGTTAGTTCCGCGGATCGCGTCCAAATGTCACTAGACACTTGGCTTTATCCGCCGTATCTACCAGCGACTGAGTTGCACCCTCTGGTCATACATTGCTCAAGCTATCCAGTCCCGAGCTCCGATGCCCATGGACAACGAGGTACATCCTGTTAGATCTTAGCCGTATAGTGGACGTGCGCAGTACCCAGTAGATATTAGGGATCTTACGGCTGAAAAACTCTGATATTCTGCGCTCATTTTTCTGCAATACGTGTCCACCTTGCAAATTATTTCCAGAAGTGGAACCCGTGCGCGTGGTGTACATTGCTGAATTGTGGGTATTTTGTGAAGCGCTGTGAGCAACGTTCCCTGTCATCTCCCGCCCTTTCTGCAGCACCGACAGCTTCGTGGCTTGCCTTCCCTGGGCATGCGCAATGACTCAAGCTCCTTTCCCCACCGCGGCAACTCACACAACCGCCGCAATTGAGCCAGAGTCCCCACTCCTGCCAGCGCTCACATGCTCCACTACAGCAACAACTCTAGCAAATCCTGAAGGTCCGGGTAGATGATCTAAGTTCTCATCCGATGAGTACTTAGTCCTCTTACCCGAAATCGCGGCGTGCAAAGCTCACATCGCCCCTATAGGGGAGATTCGAGAGCGGTTTGAGATACGGCAAGCAAGGCGAACGCAACTAAGAAGCTATCATCCTGGGTAACCTGGAAGGCTCTTCAAGATCGCTTCAAGCGATTGCAGTCTAGGTTTGACGAGGAGGATAGGACTCAGCGCGTAATGAGTGGTATTGGAAGGGAGGTGTCTGAAATAGAGAAACTCCTTGCGCTTATGAAGGAGGACCGCGACAACCTTATTTCTCAGCGAAACGTGAGAAAGGAGAGGTAGGAAAAGCATGAGGCGGAGAAGGAGTGATTCGGAGCTGTGATTCGTGCGCGAGCGACTAGGAGACAGAGCGTTGGCGTCGATGTGAAGGAGAGCGGTGATGAGGAGGCTAGAAGTTCAGGAACGGAGACTGGAAGAATGAGTTCTAACACACGAGTACGGAAGAGGAAGGTTTCTGTGCTTGACACGCAGGACGAAATGGCGTTTATTGAGGCACTGCAGCGATCGGATATGGAGCGCATTGATGTCGAGAACAAGAAACTCGAGCTCTCTCGTCTTCAAATCAAGGATGCAAAAGAGGAGCGCAAACGGCTCGGAAAGAGAGAAAGGAGGAGTGTGAAGCTACTGCCGAACTAGAGCTCAAAAAGATGAAGCTAATGATGGACAATTTGACAGCTTTTTTGGCTTCGGCAAGGTCGAGCAGGGCTGACTGCGGAGGCTCTCCAATAAGTGGCGCTGGAGCCCCTCCCCCAAAGTCCTCCGCTACGGCACCTCCTCTCTCGCAAGTCCTCCGCTACGGCGCCTCCGCGCTCGCAAGCTCGCTCTTCGGCGCCTTCGCTGCGAAATTTGGGCTCGCAGCTCTAGCGCCACCCAATGGGGCCTCTTTCACTCTTTCCATGACAGAAACTCCTCCATCGTCGGCGGCTCACACCTGAGATAAACGGATGTCTGGTTTCTGTAAAAGCAGTTTCTGATATTGCATAGCAGCATCGCGCCGGGGTACAGCGAGCCCACGGGTAGCTGCAAAACGAATATCTTACGAGGGGAATCTACAGTATTACAGTACCTTTTCACCTCCTAAAACATCCATTCTACTGTTATGTGGGCGCCAGGCACCGCTTTGTTGAAAGCGGACCGGTCGGCGTTCAGGTTTGAGAATTGGAACGGAATCTCGAGGTAGGCTCGCATGTTGTATCCGCTGTCGCCGAAGATACAGTACTGTTGGCTACCTACAAGCATCACTTCTTCGAGCTGTGCGTCGAGACCAGAACGATAATAAAGCGTCCAGTCATGTCGTCGTCCTTCAACCGGACCGTACACATGGAAGAACAATCCATCAGCTGTAGTAACAGCTTGAAACTTTAGTGCGTGCTTTCTGTTATGTCCATTTTAGACAACTTTCTGTAGAACAAAATTACCCGAGCGAGCGATTTCAATTACAGTACCATCGATGTACACGATGCAGTTATCGAGAGCTCCGACCCAATCCTTCACTTTAGCAGCCCAGTATGCAGTATCCGAGGCAGTGTAACACACAGCTATCGGAAAAGTTAAAAGATGCCCTAGCCTGCTTACAAAGGCATCCATACACTCCCAAAATATTTCGGAAAGTTGGGGTGCGTGCTTGCGGAACATTAGTTCAAGATCACTCCATCGCTGAGGTGTAGAAAGTCTTTTCAGAAGAACACAGGTTGAGAGGAGCCTTGTGCTAAAGTATGTGTTCCTTCGCGTAGTTTATTCTTCCGCACCGCTAGTGAAGACATCTACAACTTTTAAGAGATCCTTTCGTAAGAATCGAAACTACAACAGGCACTGTTCGTCGCCCATTTGTTGGAACACTTGCTCAAATGAAGTAGTGGATATGAGTCGGCCTCGCGCTATATGAGAGTTGTAGGTGCGCTGCATAGTAATGTAATTTTGAAATACCGTGCACAGCAGAGCGCTGTACACGTCCTCTGTTGCTCGACGATGGATAAGATAGCGCAGTGCAGCAGTCCAAAAACAAAGACGGCAGTGAGTAGTGATTGCTCTGCTTTCCCTTTTCTGGGAGCCTCTTCGCGAACGGACATGGCGGAAGAGCTTGGGTCAGAAGATGTAAGATATAGCCCAATCCCATCAATGGGTAATACTCAAATGATGTAGCACTGTAAACAGTAACCCCGTAACTTCAGCAATTCGCTATGTTTCTCATGTGAGCAATGTCTTACAGAAAAATTTACACTAACATTGCATAACTATTGCGGAAGTGACGCGCACCGTAAGATATGTATTGAATGCATTAAACTTCTTCTCGTGGTTGTATGTCCTGCACCTGTCGATTAATTTTTTTTCATTTGTACTTGGTACATGTTCACATTTTCGTGTAATTGGAGAATATGTATACGCTAGCGAATTTCTGCAATGCTTTTTGCGTATTTCAGCAATACGTGTGCTACGTATACCAGGGTTGCAGAAACTCTGTAACAGAGTTTTTAAAATAATACAGAAATAAGAGCAATTAAAGAAACGAATTCTACAAATATGTATGTACTGCAATGGCGCGAAAGTCGTAAACACAGTAAATACTCGGCGATTGTAAATTCAGAAAAAGTATGTTACAGAAATACTTTATCTAAGGTTGCATTGCTGGAGATTCATTACATTCCGAAATCATTGCAGAAATTTTGTGGTGGTTGTCAATTTTTGTGGGTTGTACAATGTTGCACAGAAGCGTGCGGAGGGTATTCATAAATTAACTACGGATGCGGGCGGTGGGTAGAAACCTGTCGTGCCTGCATTATTTGGAGACTAAACGCAAAACGGGTAACGAAGTCGCGGAGCTCTTGGTGAGGGAGGAACGGCAAAGGGAAGCGTAAACTCAATATTGTAATGTCATTTTTTTTGTTTATTGTCATGCGATTTTTGTGTCGCGCGACGGCTAGCGTCGCTAGTTGATTGCCCCAGTGTGCTCGTACAGTACAGTATAAAGTACTACAGTACACTGCACGAGCCGGAAGCGGGCTCAAACAATGTACAGTAGTATTGTACACTTTACTTGCACTGTACACGAGTAGAAACCCCAGGCCGGCCGCCCCTATAGGAGGACGAAAGGGCTGCCAGAGTTCGGGGGAAGGGAAGCTACGTTCCGCTGGGCCGAAATAGAAAAGCAGAATAAGCAGAAAAACAAGCATTACTGCGGTACAGCATACAAGGCCGACTACGAAAATGAATGATTCACCGAGACCCCACGTTACGTTCGACGGTTCTCCTTCTTCCGGCGTCGCGCGCTTCCTTTTTGCGTACGAAAATGTAGTTATGCGCAATGAAAGCGACGACAAAAAGGCGCTCCAGATCCTTTGCCACCTCGCGGGCGCAGCGTTTGAGCGTTACTACGATGATTTCGCGAGAGACGGAACGTTGTCGGAGGAGACGAAGGAGTATTCGACCGTTAGGCCAAGCTCATCGAGGAGTTTGTGAAGATCCCGAAGCCGGAACAAGAACTACAGAAGGCTACTAACGCTAGGTTGGACCCGAAAGACCTAACAGGTTCCCTGGCGCAGTTGGACGCTATATATAGGAGAGTAAGATTCAACTATACCGCTTCGTATGGCCTGCTTCGGAAAGCAGTCGCTGAAAATCAAGACATGGCGCAGATTTTTATGTTCAGAGCCTCTACGGACTATAAGGGGTCCAAGAAGGCAATTACGGACTTCGTAGTGGAAACAAAGACGTTCTACGGAGAAGAGAGCCAAGGAGTATCATCGAGTGAAGCGCTGGAGAAGATCATCCAAAGATCGGATGCCCGTAGTCCTCAGCATCTGGAAAACAAGGTGGATAAGTTGGACGACCAATTCGCTGAACTATCGTTGCTCGTGAAGAAACAATTCGACGGAAAAACGCCCCCGGTGATGATGAAAGCGGATTATTTTTGCAGCTATTGTAACCAGAAGGGACACGGAGTGATACGTTGCCCGCATAATCCGCATAGAGATACACGTTCTACAATTTATGGGAGAAGAGGCCATTCGGAAGCAAATTGCTGGTCCAAAAACCCTCGTGGTGATGATCAGCGAGGAGCAGTTGCTAGGTCCAGGTCTGGGTCTGGAGAAGAGTTGAAAATGAAGAAGCTGAAGGACGATGACAAGGTCGCCGTTGTTCATGAATCTCGCAAAAAGGACGTGGTTGCCGCCTCAAAGAAAAGTGTGGACGGGCAGGCCCTCCTCAAACAGCGGAGGGAAAATTTGATGGGTCTTGATGCCATCTCTAGTAAGGCCCCTGCTCATCGTCCGCCGATGAAGGTCCCGTCCCAAGGAAGAAGACTAGGAGAGGAAACCGCAAGTCGAAGAAGAAATCCGGTGGAGTCCGGGATCATGTAGGAAAGTACAACGTGATCGCTGAACTGGCTTCCGCTGCCACGGGAATGAACTTCGGGAAACTATTGCGCAGGGATGCCAAGGAGGCCAGAAATATTTTAAGGAGATTGCTATCCAAGAGGCTACAGGTTACACAGGCGTCTGTGGTTAACTCTTCAGGAGGTCCACGCCGACTCAAGGTAGTAGCCGTGAAGTTGTATGGGACGGAGACTCATGCCCTTTTAGACACGGGTGCAGTTCCTAACCTGATCTCTTGGGACCTCTGCAAAAGGCTTGTACTCACCCCGACGGAAACTGATCGTCAGGTGACGGTAGCAGACGGAACTGTCGCCGATGTTCTTGGTTGTCTCAAAGGAGTCCCGGTGTCTTATGGGTCAATGGTTGTGCATCTAGAGTTCCTGGTGGCCAACAATGCCCCGTTAGATGTTATTGTTGGGATCGCGACTCTGGATGCTCTCCAGACACGCATTGATTACGCACTCCACACATCACTCTGGTTATTAGAGAAGAAGATGTTTTGTTGCCCTTCGTCAACGAGCCGTCTGAAATAAATGGGGCTCAGACGGACAGTGAGGACTTCACACCCCCAAAGCTTCGCACTATGAGGAATCTCTCTACCCATTTTCGTCGTCTAGCAAAAACGATGGTGAATCTTATACCGAGCAAGACCTGGTCTTAGCTTCATTTAAAGGGAAACGTGCGAGCCTGATCTACCTCATTCGACGAAGAATGAAGTTAAGAAGGACGTAAAAGTGGAGGTGGATCGCTCGGCTCTATTGGCCTCGAAGCTGGACCATCTCGAAAACGAGAATCAGAAGGAGCCGGCGAAAGCTCTCAAGGAAGCGGATTTCATAGCTTGGGATATTCACGATCTGGAGCCTGCCCATGTTCCGGTGGTACATTCTTTCGAGTTAACAGACGAGACACCGATACATTCGAAATCCAGCCGAATGCCGCCGATGCATAACGAAGTCTTAAGGAAAGAAGTGAAGGAATTATTGGAAGCTGGAATCATTACGCCGTAAAGGTCCGCCTGGTCCTTTTCGGTAATGATAGCCACGAATAAGACGGAGGGCCCTAGTTCTGCGCCGACTACTGTCAGATGAGCAGGGTGATGAAACCAGACCGCTGACCGTTACCGGAAATAGAAGAAATCTTCGATGAGCTCTCTGGCGCAGACTTCTTCACAAAATTGGGCCTTTACACAGGATACTGGCAGGTTAGGATCTCCAAAACTTGCAAGGAAAAGACCAGATTTGTTTCTCGATATGGAACGTACAAGTTTGAGGTAATGCCGTCTGGACTTATGAACGCTCCAGCGGCGTTTCAAAGGATGATGGAAGGGGTCCTTCGCGGGTTACCGTTTGCTATGGTTTATGTAGACGATGTTGCAATTTTCTCTAAGACGTTAGAGGAACACATATCTCGTTGCAAGGAGGTGTTAGGAGGATCAAAGAATCGAGGCTGAAGTTGAAGGTTACCAATTGCAGCTTTGCTCAATCAGAAGTGAAGTTGCTTGGTCACATCGTTAATTCGAGTGGTTTGAAGGTGGATCCGACAAGATCAAAGATATTGTGGAAGCTCCGGTGCCGGAAAATGTGACCGAACTCAGGAGTTTTCTAGGACTCGCGGGTACTACCTACATTTCATAAGGGGGTTTGCCGACAGCTCAGCAGTGTTTCATGCGGCGACGTCTGTCAAGAAGGCTTTCGAATGGACTCCGGAGATGCAAGAGGCTTTTGAATACTTGACTGACTACCCCTCCAGCATTTGCGTTTCCGGATCTCAATTCTCCTTTTTTGTGGAAACAGACGGCTTTTCGGCAGCCCTTGGGGTGTTGACCCGCAGAAGAAAGAAGACGGGAAATTACATCCCTTTCAGTTCGCTTCTCGAACGATGACGGACCAGGAGCGCCGCTACTCCACAAGCGAACGAGAAGCACTCGCCGTGGTCTTCGCTCTTAAGAAGTTCCGGGTGTAGCATCTGTCTGAAAAGCCTTTTGTCGTCTATGCGGATCACGAAGCCCTCCAAACCGCATTCAAGAAGAAAGATATTCACGGGCAGTTCGCAAGGTGGATGGACTTGATGGCGGAATACGACTTTCAGATAAAGTATCGCCCGAGACTGGTGAATTTTGCTGCCGATTATCTTTCGCGAAGACCTCATAAGAAAGAAGATGAAGAAACGATGAAACATAACAGAAGGATTGGTAGGGACAGTGGATTGGGCAGACCCAAAGTTGGATGGTTCGGAAACGCACTTGCTAGCTGTAGCACGGTTCCTAGCTGTAGAACGAGCGCAGGAATCGGACCCGAAGAAGAAGGTCGCAGTCAGAAGGAGTGTGAATAGTTTCATGCTCTGGAACGACATCCTCTTCGTCGCGAGAAGGACGGACTCCGTGTCGTGCCTCCGATCAGTCAATGACCAGAGATACTGGCTACATTTCACGATGATTTTGGCCATTGGGACGTCTGTTCGACAAAACGTTCGTGAGAGATCGATTCTATTGGCCTGGCGTGTACCGTGATGTCACCGAGTATGTACAAGGTTGTGATGGGTGTCAACATGCGAGGAGGTTGCCGCTGTATTAGTCGAGTCTGAGAGCTCCCGTTAACGGACTATTCGAGACATTGTCGATGGAATTCGCTGGACAATTCAAGCCTTCGAAGACAGGGAAAATATTTATTCTGATCGCTGTGTAACATGTGACAGGGTGGCCCACGGCGTGGGCCACGACGGATTCTATGGCCGATACGGTGATGAGGTCCATCTAGGAAGAGATAATATCACCGTTCGGACTGCCAAAGAGAGTCGTCTCGGATAACGCGACTGCGTTTATGACGGATCGGTACAAGAGTACATGAAAGAAAAGGAAGTCGAGTGGAAGACAGTGCTTGCTTACGCGCCGATGGCAAATTGTCGCGCGGACAGGATGGTGGTAACTATCAAGCACGCACCCAAAAGATCGATCATGGGCGGTGGGAGACTGGGAAGAAGCCCTCCCCAAAGTCCTATATGGTTATCGCAGATGCGATCGAAGCGACACCCCTTCCCCTTTCCGAGTGATGTATGGAATTAATCCGAGGATGCTGGCCAGCGATTCGGTATTGTTTCTCACTGACGCAGACCCTCATCAACGGCTTATCGAGACCTTAGCCGATTTTGAAACGCGGGCTGGCGTGGTGGAGAAGTGTAGCGAACCCCACAAGACCAAAGGAAAAGTCAGGGAGTTCGAAGTTGGAGATGAAGTGTTGGTAGTCGGAAATGAATGTAGAATTATCACCGACGCATTCACGGAGAGTTTAAGAGGAGAGTTTCAGAGCAAAGCGCTCACACGGATCCCATATCTGGCCCATCTCAGTGTTCATCGTGATGCAGTGATGGACTCCATGGGAAGCCTTGATCGTCACAACATATACCCCACTGGGAAGAACCAAAGTCTCCTTGATAGCCGGATTCAGACTGGATATTTGATGGAGGATAAACGAGCGTGGATGCGCATGCTTCTGGGCGTCCTCAGACTCCTCATGCGACCCCTATACGTGACGTCGGCCTTCAAACCTCGATCGTTACCCTCATAGTATTCCAACCACTCTCGGCGACAGAAGAAGCACCCAGCTGCCAGAGGGAGTTGGAGATTAAGAAACCGATGCATAGGTACGTGTCATCACGTAATACCACATCAGTGCCAGGAGAGGCCAAGAGAGAACACGGGGAAGCACGTGGCTCCCTGGAACGAACTGATTTACAGCTGGAGACGACGACCAGGATGAAGTTGCACCAACTGTGGACGCTCGACTCAGCACTGAGTCGACCTTCGCACCCCAAGAAGAACCGGGTCTGACGAGAGATGGAGTGATTGTTTGGCTCTTGGGGGACGGAAAACGCGAGAGTGTAGAGCAAAACCTAGTGCTTCTCTTCAGTTTCCGTGTCAACTGCTTGAAAAGTCTGGGTGTCGTCGCCTCAGTGGACCTTTCTGATAATACAACCACCTTCTCGTATCCCATTGTACACGCGCCGATCGTGCTGGGATTCCGTGAGACCGAGTTGAAAAGCGTCCTCATGCGTGACCTCATCACCGACGCTTTGTGATACGTAATCCGCGATGTGGGTTCCGAAGAGATCGAGGAACTCCTGACGCGAGACGCGGTAGGGATGGATTCCACAAGAGTCAGTGTGGATGGCGAAAAGGTTCCGCTCCTCACTACCGATAAAAGCACCTTTTCGATGCCAGAACGTTCAGACACCAAACGCATCAGATTCGACCTTGCCACCGGAGGAGGCCCCGTAGCGCTGCCGGTGACTCGCGCCGCCTTAGTGGCAATGTTCTTGCGAGATACGCGACCGCCAGTGCTCAAACGGTCAGGTTGCTTCGTCCGAGCCATTGGAAAAGGAGAAGGGAAAGAAGTGGGTAGGAGGAGAGAACGGAGCCAGCCTAGCATGCCTCTGCGATGTTTTCGGTAATGGGCAGTCCGTGCCCTCCCATACGGAGTGGAAGCTGGGCGGTGAGCCAGGCACTGTCTGGGAGACGACGATGCATGTCTTCGAACACCCTTCGCATTCCAGAGTCAAAGGTTTGGGCTCCGGAAAGAGTGAGATGCGGCGGGGTGCAGCGAGGAACATAGATCAGGCGGCAGGAACTGGCACAGTGTCTCAGTAGTTGGTAGCCCAGTTGAGGGTCATTCAATCCGGAGATGCGCGACCAAACCTCGGAAATGGCATGTACGCGGGAGGCAAGAAAAGACTGGCAGCTGTTAGAGGTGCCGATTGGGGATCCGAGGACTGTCACGGAGTTCTGGTAAATTATTGTGCAGGGTATGGCACACTGAAGGGACGTGGGGAGAGGATCTGGGCCAGGACGCCGTAGCAATGTTTTCGCCATGTTGATAGAGAACCCGAGTGGATTTCCACGATCTGAGATGAAGCGGAGAACCTCAGAAGCGAGGTTGACAAGGGCGATGATGGTACCGTCGTTGGCGAACCAAGCGTTTAGGCGTATGGCGGAAAAACGTGATGAGAGCTGGGTGACCAATGGATGGATGCCAAGGGCGACCAGGATGCTTCCGAGCGGATCTCCCTGGTGGGGACCTGTGCGACTGTGCAGGATTTGTGAACCGAGCATGAGGGTGGAATCACCTCCGTACAAGTAGTGCACAAACCGGGCGAGGTCGGGGACATGATTGGCCGTTTCGAGCAGAATGTTGTGACGCTCGATGTTGTTGAACGCGTTTGACGCGTCAATTTGAAGGAGAGGGAAGTTGGCCCTGTCAGGGCGGGTGGAGAGAACCCGTTTCGCGTGAATGATGGCTTTTGTTCCGTAGCGGACTCCGACAGCGAGCTGGTGAGGAAGGAAATAAGAGACGACGGTGGTTTGTGTCGACAAGCGCCGAACGAAGAGGCGGCAGATGAAGCGTCGGAGAACCGTACCCATGGCGGTGGGGCGGAGACTGTCGCCGCGGGCCTTTGGGATGCCGAGTAGGGTAGCCCCGGCGAAGAAATGATGGAGCTCAGTTGGGAGTCGGCCGTCCACGGCAGAGTTCACAAAGATTGTGAGCTGTGACAGGGCGGAGCGATCTGCGGTATCACCGCGTGGTGTATGGGAGAGGGATTTGAAGACGGATGGGCGGAGGCCATCAGGGCCCGGAGAGCTGTGGTGTGGTAGGAAGGCGAGCTGACGGCGAACCTCGGCCTACGTAAAGACAAAGGCGGGGGGCATCAAGTGGCGCGGAGTTGGGGTAACCGGGATACTTGGAGGGGGATGCAGGGAAGCAAGGAGGGATTTGTTATGGAGAGTAGGCGGTGCCGGTAAGGTGGTAGAGCAGAGGGCGGCGACAGCCTTAGCGAGAGCCCCCTGCTGGATAAAGCGGCGGCAGCAGGTGGTGTGAGAGGGGTGGGAATAGGAAGTGGATGGCAATGGGGAACCGAGGGCGTCAAGTGCATTTGAGTAGAGTGTTTGCCAGCGTCCTTCCAAGGCCATGGAGATGCGGAATCGGAGAAGCCGGTGGACGGAGGCGCGGTTGCGATTACGGGGTTCCCGCCGGCCTTTTTTCCGAAGGACCAGCTTACCAACTGCGAAGAGACGGGTGAGGCATTCCACGCGGTATGCAGGGGAGTTTGCGTGGTTGTAGGCATGCAGAAGGCAATAAAAGAGATTGTGGAAATCGGAACGAAGAGAATTGGGTAAGTAGGAAATGGACGGGATCGGAAGCTGAAAGATGGAGAGAAGGGAGGGACAAGATTCGGAGTGGTAACTGGCGGTCGGCCGTTATGAAGGTTTCACGCGAGGCCTACTGGTCATCGTCCATAGACTCCGGAATCGGAAAGTGTTCAAGTACGGAGAATCCGGCGCCCACGGGCGGGGCAACAGGGGCCGGGTGTGGCGAAGGTACAGTAGAGGCATCTGGAGATGTATTCCCAGCCCGCGTCACTAGTGTAAAACCATCAGCATCAATCGGAGTGGGGGAGACACGTCGGCGCTTGGTCGAGGCGACCGGGGCCGGGGGGAGGAAGGGGGGATGAGAAGTGGCAAAGGAGACGTCTTGACAAAGAGTATTGCAAACCACCGATTCCATTCCGCGGAGAGCGTGAGCGAACGCAGCTTCGGGGTACCACTGTCAGGAGGAGGATTCCAGGCGAGCGATTTCGGAGCGAAGGCCAGGGAAAACGGAAAGAAGTTGGGAGGGCGGAAGGTCTGTAGGGAGGTCGAGAATTGCGGAGAAATCTAGGGTAGGAGGATCGAAGTTGTCAGAGGTCTTTGTCAAGGCGCGAAATGCGAAGTAGGCTGGCTCTAAGGAGAGCAGGTCGCGTTCGGCGGCGCATACAAGGAAGACGTTCGGAGAAGAAGAGCGCAGGATGGAGCAAGAGCCAGGGAAATCGCCATTAGATATTGCCCGGCGGAAGGCGGAGGGGTCGTGGACAGGGGCGTCGGGCGGGGCAGTGACGACAACAACGCGTTTTCGGTTGCCCCCGAACGGGCCGCGGGTGGCGTGGCGGACTCTGCCCGCGAATTTTGACGAGAGGCGCTTGTCGGAGAGGTCAGCGTGGTGGGTAAGGCCGTGGCGACCGAGGAAGGGAAGGCGTTGAAGCGGTTTCGGAGCGGGTGCTGGGGTGGTGGCGGCACGGAGGTGCGGGGCGGGAGACAGAGCGGTGGGAGGGGGTAGGGCAGAGGCGGGCGTCGAGGGCTGCGGAGAGCCTGCAGGTGTGTTTGGTTGAGCGGAGGCGGACGGGGAAGCCTGCGGAGACGCCGGCGGAGAAGCCTGTAGAGAGCCGGAAAGGGTGTTCAAGATGGCTAGAATTGAGCGGAAATTGGGGGTGTGCTGGAGGGACGGGGATAGGGCATTGGCAACGGGAGAGTCGGAGACGCAGGATAGAAAGGAGGCCGTAGCGGTGGGATCGGTGAGGTCGACGAGGCCGTCAAAGATGGAGGACCAACGCACGAGGTAATCCATAAAAGCGCGGGTTAGCGAGACCATGGTCTTCGATTGCGCAGCACGGGAGCTGGAGGGCATGTTGCAAAGAAGGAGGGTAGGTTCGGGAGATCGAAAAAAAAAGGGTCTCAGCCAATTGGAAGCAAGGAAGGAGATAAAAAACAAGGACTGGGAATGATCTCGTTATCCGGAAGAACCGGAGAGACTTGAAAGGGAGGAGGAGAGTTGAGATGCGACTAGCGGTCGCGCGCGCGCCGCAGCGTAGCAGCAGTAAGGCGGCAAGGAGATGAGGGGGCGCGGGGCGAAGGGGGAGAAGACGGGATGAAGCGGTACGAAAAGTGGGAGAGAAGAGCTTAAGGAAGAACACTAGAAACAGTAGCTCCATACGCCCAACAGCGGATCCACACGCCCCTCGCTGTCCTTACTGCATCTGAGCGCGCGAAATCTCTCCGCTGTGGCCACCTTTGCGCCGAACTACGTATCGAATTCCACCCGATGGGTTTCGATATATACGGGGCTGCCGGTCCCGGTGCCGAACAAGGTCTGTCCAGAATTGCTGAGTACATCGCTCTACGGAAAGGCAGTAGCCCTGCCTTCGAAAACGATCGCTTTTTCACGATTATCAGCTCGCTCATACAACAACGAACTTCTGTCGCGATCAACCGACGATAACTCAATCTCTCCTGGCTCGGATAGATTTTTTCCCTTTTAGGGGCCGCTAGCCCCCCTTTTCCTGCTTGGTAAAGTCTTCTTCTTCTTCTTATCCCATGTACCAGGTACTTCGAAAATTTACATGTTCCCCACATCCCTGGTACCAACCTCCAATTACCGTACGTCCCTTTTGGTTTGAGCTATGTTCGCAGTAGTAACCCGCAAAGGATATCGTGATTTTAGCTCCACTTTTGGCTCTTTCCATCTTCCTTAAACCCCCTCTTCTTCCCTCCCAGACTGCCCTTCTCCAACCTTCATTCTGCCACGCTCGGCGCCTTCGCCGCACTAGGCGGGGTCGCCGGGCACTCGTGTCCTCGCTCGTCTTGCGGATCGCGCACTTACGTCTACGGGGCTCTAGTTGCATCGACTAGGGATTTTTGCACAGTGGGTATTGTTATCGTCCGTAGGTTGTTACACTCTATCACCATGGTCTTATCTATCGCAGACCATTATATACAAGATGGATAAGAGTATCCTAACAGAGTGTGATTCAAAGACCAACTCAGCTAACGCACTAAAATATAAATGCATAGTGCAGTATTTTGTTACAGCACATAAAGTACAACTGCACGTTGATTTAGTATTACCTTTGCACTGTAACATGTACTGTAACAGGGATATGGCCTTCTCAGGTGGCGGTTTCTCCCGCGACAGGAAGGCTCTCTCCCTCGACCAAGTACTGCAACGCTCAGTGCACCCTGCTGCACTCGACCCTGGGGATTCTCCCGTCAGCATGGGAGGGTTCCTGAGCCAAACGGTCCTGCCGGTCGTATCCAAGGCCGTTCATCTGGAGCACTTGTCTTTGTCGCCGTCGCTTTCTGAAGGTATTGCGATTACAGCGGAAGTTTTTCAAGAGATTACACGCATGGCTCGCCACGGTTGTGATCGTGGATTACTTCTACCCCCGCTTTTGCAGGGAATCGCACTACTGGCACAACGCGCAAGACTGCACTTTGCTGCTCTTCACTGGGGAAAGGTTTGGGTGTTTTAGTTGGCCACCGTCTATGACGGAATTCGCTCGGACCTAGTGAGCTTGCTGATAGGGGTAAATCGTCGGGAGAAGAGATATTCAGAGCCAACTACCCCAAGGAGGCGTTGCAAGCGACAAAAGTTCTACCTTGGTATAGTTGAACGAATAAAAAGGATTGTATATGGAAGAAAGTTGAGAGGTCTACAAGCAAGTATGGAAGGGGCAGGGTCTACCACTGATGCTCAGTGAGCAGCGTAGGAAAAGTTTTATTGGGTCTGAAGTTGACCCTCAACTCCCTACTACTCAGGACTTGGCTTGAAGTTGTCTGCCAACTTGCTTGACCTCTACAAGAGGAAGCAGTTTACTCGGATTATATAGACTTTCGGGTACCCCTAAAGTCTCAAACAAACATACTAATAACCATAAAATACATTCGAGGGAATCGCTTGAACCAGAAAGACTATTAGAAGATATTTCCTCAAGGTAAATATCTAGGTCATACCAATGCCAGCCACCCATCGGCCAGGGGTGGGAATTAATGTGACCATTATATAGACCTTTCAGATTCACTCTTAGTACCACCCAGAACCTGGACTTGTACTGACATCTATTATGAAAGCGTGTCTTAAAATAAAACCTCATCCCATGAATTTGCCACACTCATCCAAATTAAAAATATCTTGCAGATTCAGAAACTGTAAAAATATCTTGCAAATTCCGATACTGTATCCTAATTTCGTCCTCTTCTAGATATTTTTTTCGTGTGCGAATTTTGCGCACATCACTTGCCCCTTCAGTCCCCAAATCAAAAAGGCCCATCGTCAACGTTCCGTGTCTACCGAGCCCCTCACGCCCGTTACAAATAAGTAACGAGCAGCCCCTATCTTCTCAGGAAGCCGCACCTATCCCATTTAACCCCGAAGTCGACTATGGGCGGGCGTACACTAGGCGCGCGGGCGAGGCTATTACGAGCATGGAGACGACCACCGGTTTGCCCCTGCAGAGTCCGTATGGAACTGAGCGCCTGTGGGTGCCGGTCAGCTGGATGGATTGATCAGACTCTAATTCTGTGGAAGGTGACGACGTTAATAGCGACGTCGCCAACCCATTTGAGCCAGATTCGATTGAGGACAAGGATCAGTAAGTGTTGGACTTACGCGCAGGTTCTGAAATTGCAAGACCGCACCTTCACATACCAATGATATCCGGGAGTACAGCCGACTTTATTTTTCAATCATTAAAACCCCCAAAGTTTTCCGCCTTTTGCCAGCTATCTCTTGGGATCGGCTACGAGCATCTGCGGGGAATTGCAGTTTCCTTATGTTCCTTGCAGACATTCTAATGGTGGACATATTCAGCACACCTGGGACCAATAATATATCCCGACAATTATAAGAAATCATTCGGGGAACAATTGGCCTCACACGAAAAATAGTAATAGAGCACATAATTCCTCCAGCTCCAAATTAGACATGATGTCTGCACGTTAGGTATTGTTAGCCATGAGTTGTTGCTAACTTGGGTTGCACAACCTGCGGTCTCCACCCCTTCCCGATCGAGAACTGCGTGGATTTTTCTCTTTATCTTGACGAGAACTTTGGTATATCAATCAAGTAAATTAACTTTGTGCATACCTGAAACAGAGAGGGAGGCAGCCGGGGCGCTGCTACAGGCACAGTAGAGGCGATGGTAAATGGTTTCAGAAAGTTGGGGGCAAAGGGTGTTTGGAGTGTACCTGGATTCCCATAAGAATTCAGATGAGCCCCCCCTTTTATAGACAGTACGGTAGCTCTACTCTAGAAATTCTATACTTTGTTAGCTTAGTAGAACTTACTCGAAAGTAGAGGTGTAACTATAGAATTGTACTATCTAGAATAGAACTAAGTAAATAAAAGGATGACGTGGGGCTCCACGTCAAATAAAAACATTGAAGGAAGTTAAAACTTCTAAATTCATTCAAGATGATGCAGTTTCTCTGTTACACCACTGTGTAATAGGGAACAGAAATAAAAAAGTGAAAAGTCTCTTTTACACAGCGGTGTAACAAAGACATTGTTACACTATTCCCTCCCCCGGACTTTTGACGTCTTCGTCAATGGTACTGCGTTGGTATATTTTTCTTCCGAATATACTACTGAAAAGCCTCAGTTATCCTGACCGATCCATCTTTTATAACATCTGCAAAGTCCCTCTTTGGTTGCCACTCCGAATCATGACGTGGCATACCACCCATCAAAACCAAGAACTTGTAACCGAGTCCAACCTTTTTGTGATCCACGATAAACTAAACTTCCTGTTCTGGCCCACCAGGCAGTTCAAGCGATGCAGGTTCAGGAGTAGTGGGTAAAGCAACATCATCGGGCTGCTCCAAATGTGGTGTGGTGTGAATGATATGAATGACTGGATGGATTTCGAAAGGAGCAGGGAGATCCAGTCGAACAGTACCTTAGCTCTTTAACCAAAAATGACCAAAATCTGCGCGCACCAAGGCTTTAAGAATCCTGAGACCTAGAATAAATATACTTAAACAACGAACTATTGATCCATAGCTTTGAACCAACTTTATAATCCGGAACCTTGTATCTCCTTAAAGCATATGTAGCTTGCCGAGCTTTTGCCACTTTGTAGGCAAATTGCGCATCCTCAAGAAAAACCTTGAGCTTGGCACCAAAGTTTTCCAAACACTGAGGAGGTATGCTGCTGCCAGCCAAGAATTCCAGTGGCGATTTAGGTGTCCATCCCAAGTCCAGCTCAAATTGTGACATTCCCAGATCATCGCTCACAGACGAGTTGTATGCAAATTCTGCAGAAGGAAGTAGTTCATCCCAGTAATCTTGAAGATACGAGCAATACCAACGGAGATGGTTCTCGAATATCCTATTCATGATCTCGGAAACACCATCTTTTTGTGAGTGTCTACTTGTAGACATTCTTAATTTCACCCCACAAAGATTCATCAGTGTCTTCCAAAACTTTGAAATAAACTTGCTGTCCCTCTCTGGGGTCACATCGTTCGGCAAGCAGTGGTTCTTGAAGATGTTCTCGAAGAAGTCTCGAGCCGTGTCCTCAGCAATATCTGATGTTTTGGATTTCAGAAACTGGACTCAAAGAGTAAGTAGATTAACCCAAGTCGTGATCGCATCATGACCGCTCTTTGTCAGGGACAGCCTCACAATGAAATCTTAAGCTAATGATCCCCATCTGCGGTAAGGCAGTTCTAATGACATTGGATCAGTCAACTTTTTTTTGATTAGAGTCCTTGTACTGCTGGCACGTGAGACATCCTTCACAACACTTTCGAACATCTCGTCTATTATGGTTCCAATGGACGTTTTCTAATCTGGACAGTATCTTCGCAATTTTAAATGTCCACCAACTTTCGAGTCGTGAGCAAATCGAAAAATATCCGAAACTGACCTTCTTGGTACGCACAAGTTTCCATTGTAAAACAGCCTCGAACCATCTTTTCAGAACATCGGCAGAATTCTTTCAAGTTTCGGCTTCTGAACCATATTTTCTGGCCACTCTCCTTTCATGACTTTTACCACTGGACCGAAGAACTGGTCGTCATCATACCCAGGAATAGTCTGATCAACATCAAGGTAGGTAACTTCAACGTCATTCACTGAGACGTCACGATCTCCTCTTATGACGTGCGGAGCTCGGGGTAATGCGTCTCCCAAGAAGTGAATTCTTCCAAGCTTCAGTGTGATGGGAAAGATTACGAAGTTATCGAGATTTTCGAACCAAACTACTTCTATCTGACTCAGTTTCGGTTTTGTGAAAAATCTCTTAAGCAACTGGCTGTCTGTGAAAATCTCAAACTAGGACCCTTCAATGTAGCATCTGAATCTTCCCAGAAAGCTAATTAAAACCAACAGCTCTTTGTAGTTTGCAAAGTAGTCCGACTCGGCTGGGGAAATCTTCTTTGAATAGAAAGAAATCACGCGATCTTTTCCATTCCCATCCAACTGCGTCAGCGTTTCACCAACAGCGAACTTTGGAGCATCTAAATGACCACGAAATGGTTTTTTCCAATCGGGAGCGACCAAGATTGGAGCCAATGTCACTGCTTCCTTTAGACTCTAGAAAGCCCTATCAAACGTTTGATCCCATTTCCTTATGCCTCGATGTTTCTTTGTCAAATCTGTGAGAGGTGCAGCAATTGCAGAGAACTTCGGAATGAACCTACGGAAAAACTAAATTAGTCCTAAGGAGCTTCTCAACTCTGTTAGAGATTCAGATTTCGGCCAAGTTTGAAAGACTTCGACCTTCTCAGGATTGACACGAAAGCCATCCTTCCCGACTATTAAACCCAAAAACTCCAGCTCAGTCTCAAAGAAAGAGTATTTATTCGGAGAGATGTACAGCTTGTGATCCTTGAGTCTCTTTAATACAATTTCCAGATGTTCGTAATTTTCTTCCTTATTCTTACCGAATATAAGAAGATCATTCATATAGATAACCAAGAAAAAATCGATGCAATCATAGAAGATCTGATTCATCAAAGTTTGGAACGTGGTAGGAGCGTTGTAAAGTCCAATTGGCATAACAAGAAATTCAAATTGCCCATACTTTGTATTGAACGCAGTCTTTTCGATTTCCTCTGGTTTCAACCTTATCAGATTAAATCCTGTTTTCAGATCAAGCTTGGAGAAAAATCTCGCATCTCTAAGTAGATCGAACATTTCATCAGAACGGGGGAGTGGTGCATTATTCTTTTTGGTGATGCGTTTCAAAGCACGATAATTGACAACACCTGTAATTTTTCCATCGCTTTCCTTCACAAAGAAAATCGGTGCTCCGTATGGTTATTTACTGGACGTGACCTTCTGTTTCCTCAAAAGAGACCCGACGTACTCTTTTGTTGCCCTAATCCCAGATGGAGACAACTGAAATAAAGGTTGATGAGGTGTTTCTGTTCCTTTCTCCACTTTTATCTCATGATAAACAGATCGAATCGGAGGAAGCCCACTTGGCAATTCATCTTGAAAGACCTCTTTAAAATTATCCAGTAATCTACTCAGTCTTCCATCGAACTTTGAATATGTCACTCCTCTCATACTGTGAACTTCAATTAACTGAAACACTTCGAAGTCACCCCCATGCCTCAGCATTCATCTAAATTTGTTCACTCCCAAATTGGACAGATCAATACGGTTTTCGTCATCGGGATCGATCACTGGAATGGAAGCATCTTTCACCACCATAATACGTTTCCGATAGTCGACAGGTGTATTGTGGGCAACATGCCACGGGATTCCCAACAGAACATCATACCTGGTTTGGGACACAGGCCAACTAGAAGCATATGTATGTTCGTCTAACTTAATAGTTCCGCTCAAAATGATCTCAGATATTTCCTCAGTAACTCCCTGCTGCGAATTGCAGACAAAGACTCGTTCACGCCGAATCTCAAACAAGTTCCTATTTCGCTTAAGGAACTCGGCTGAAACCACGTTCGTATTGAATCCATCGTCCTTTAGTACTTTGACTGTTATTCAATTCAGTCTACCTTCAACTACTAGAAAAGGCTCTAATGGTATTGGTCCATCAGTGGGGATGAGTATACGTGATTCCATTAGATTCGGCTTCGGAGATTCTCGACTTTTTCATGTCCTCTGAGAATTTAGCTCCGGTGATGTCCACAACAATTTCAGTCTGCTCATTGGGACATCTGTTCACACGCACTACTGCTCTCACCTGAGTGTTCGCCATGTATGGTGGACCAACTAGTTTTACGATTCAAAGCAATTCAAATCATTACTGTGTCCTGCCTGTGTATTGTTCGCCACTATGCGATTACCACCCCTGTTACCTTTATTCCTGTTTCCCTTTTTGTGTTTCTAAGGTCTACATCCCACTTAAAGGCACGAAAAGCATCGGTTCTCCTTCAAGTCTTTCTGACGCTGCCCATCGGGACCACGTTCCAGGTTACCTATCTCCATTGTTGAAGGGCCTGAGGCATTTCGATTGTTGAAAATGAGCCTCTGCCACTGAAGAAACCTGTTATATAAAATGCTCTGTCAACTTTGAGAGCAATAAAGGTAGCATCTTCGAACTTGGATGGATTACATTTACGGATCTGCAGCAGAATATGTGGTTTGAGACATTCACAGAAACGCGCTAGTTTTTTCGACTCACTCATACCGGGAATATTGATAACAAAATTCCTGAACTCCGAGAGATACGCCGCAACACCTGTTTTCTGGCGGAGACTGGAAACCTTGTAACGAGCTCTGATAACTCTATCCTGGGGAACAAACTTAGCTACAGCTAAGAGTTTGAAAACTTCCCACGTCGGCGGGACAATGTTTTCAGAAACAAGCGTGTCCCACCAGTTTGCCACAGTACCGGTCGTAAATGTGGAAGCAAAGTGAATGGAATTCTGGGTACTGATAACTTCGCTCTGATCCACCTGAATAAGCCTTAGGTACTTTTCGACTGAATGAAAACATGACCGAACCGTTAACGCATCTCGAGTCCCATCGAACAATACGGGCTTATCGGGTTTGAAGAAAAACCTGTTCAGCAAAATTCTTACTGAACGCCTTATCGCAACACCTTAACTTGAATAAAAGCACTTGAAGTTGAAATTTGCAAGGGATTCGTCCCTGGGTGACGGGTTGGCTCCCTACCAGCGGAGAAAGGGACTCACTAGCAGCTTTGATCACACCTACGCTTTCGTGTGACTCAGAAATCCGTTCGGGATATCCCCACCAGTCCACTATGTAGACCGCAATCGGTGTCCTTACCCTATAGAAAAGCCTCTCAAGCCGACCTTAAGCTGGTCAACAACCAAGTAGTACCTTTTCTGAGCACTTGACCCTTAGTCGAAGTCCAGTCCAAGTCGACACTTTAAAGCGTTACCTGAACCCGTGACCCAGTCGGTCCACCTAGCTAGCAGCCAACAATTTTCAATAGAATTGTAGACGAATACTGACAGGGGACCCTCAAATAGGGACTTGGTCAGAAGCACGGCTTTAGTAAGGCAGCCTAGTTAAGCCAAGCTGTCCAGTATAGGTATTCTGCACAGGATCACGCAGCTTCGTAAGGCCTGCACCCTAGCTGTACAGAATAAACTAGAGAAAATAGCATTTGCTTCACTCTCATGTTCCCCGTTACTAAGATCTCCAATTAGTAACCGTGACCTGTGTGGAACAATGAGGTTTAGGGTACCTGGAACTCCAGCCCACAGATGCTCTTCTGTACTTGGCACTCCGGCCCACAAGTACAGTATATGCGGTTTTGCTTGCAGTAAACTGACAGCAAACATTTTCCAATATTCAGCAACCCACAAAAAATACACATGTAAAAAAACCTCTAACTAGAGAAAGAGGAAAGCAAAAAGGCAGCGGAACCGGCGAAGGAGATGCTACCAGTGAAACAGAGAGGGAGGCAACCAGGGCGCTGCTACAGGAACAGTAGAGGCGATGGTAAATGGTTTCAGAAAGTTGGGGGCAAAGGGTGTTTGGATTGTACCTGGATTCCATAAGAATTCAGATGAGCCCCCCCTTTTATAGACAGTACGGTAGCTCTACTCTAGAAATTCTATACTTTGTTAGCTTAGTAGAACTTACTCGAAAGTAGAGGTGTAACTATAGAATTGTACAATCTTGAATAGAACTAAGTAAATAAAAGGATGACGTGGGGCTCCACGTCAAATAAAAACATTGAAGGAAATTAAAATTTCTAAATTCATTCAAAATGATGAATTTTATCTGTTACACCACTGTGTAATAGAGAACAGAAATAACAAAAGCGAAAAGGTATCTATTACACAGCGGTGTAACAGAGATATTGTTACAATACCACTCAAGAAAACCGGAATGATTACTTTTTCCACGGATTCAGGTCATTTAAAATAAGCCTTTTCAAGTAGATCCCGTCAAATTGTATTGTACGAAGCTCAAACCCCCCAAAATTCCTTGAAACTTAAGTGTTCTTCTCTTCTTCAACTACACGACGCACTGTCCTTCTGTACTCCAGTCTGATTACCAATTCCGCAGCAACTCACCTCTGCTTACGGATAAACACTCTACTGATCTCCTCTCCTGCACTCACGGCGCCTGTTAACAGTCAACAAAAGGTATTAGTTAAATCAACATTCCTCCGCCACGTGATCCATCCACGGGTCCGCTCCTTTTCTCAATAAACCCTGTTGTCATAAAAACGGTCCTTCCCGCAAATTCATTTTCCTCTCATCCCAAGATCCATCGGTGAACTCTACTGTTTCAAATCAATTTCCTGACTTCTTTTTTTCAAAAAAAAAGAAATTCAAAGACGTTCTCCCTTTTGAATCCAAATGCAGTTCCTGTATTCTGTCGAGCAGATTCTTTTTCGAATTTGCGCAAATTAACAATCACACTATGTCCTCACATTTTTTCATTTTTACCAAAGGCCATGGAAAGGATCAAAGCATGTCCCTGTATAAAGCGCTACAGCAGAGTAATCTATGCACCACCCTACTATCAACAACCACATCAACTCACCAGAACACCCTTTCTCTTTCGCCATCAATAGGACCCACCTCCGCCCTTCCCTTACCATTCAAAAATAAACGAAGGCCCCGCGTCCCATTAACGGTTCAGCTTTAATGGAAAATGGGCCAACGGACTACGACGAGTACTTCAGGAGGATAAAATGGGAGCGTGTTCGGGATTGGATTCGTCGACAATTCTTGGAGAAGGCGGAGGAGTCTGAGGATACCGAGGTGGATGCGGAGGGACCTGATGATGAGGAAGCCGGGGTAGATCCGTGATAGGTGATGGTGTACAGCCGTGAGAAAGGTGTGGTAGGTGAAGAAGGGCAGAGTGAGGGCGTGATTATAATCTCTGACACTTCGGATGGAGAAGAGGCTGAATATTGTGAGAGAGGGTTGTAGAATCTTGATATTTTCGATGAGGGAATTTATCATTCTGAGCCGTTCGAGGAAATTTGTGAGGATTTTATTGGGGTTATTGATATTTTAGAAAAACTGATCGGCTCGGACATTGAGGATAACGATTGTGAGGAGGAGATATAGATATTTATTTCGGAAGTATCTCTTCGTTAGTCTCTATAGCCCATATTATTCGCTTTAATGAATTTTATGGCTCTTAGTATGTTTGTTCGAGATTTTAGGGTTAGCCAAAAAGTCTAAATAAGCTGAGTAAACTGATTCCCCTTGTGGAGGTCCAGCAAGTTGGCAGACAACTTCGAGTCAAGTCACGAGTAGTGGGAAGTTGAGAGTCAACTTCAAACTCAAGAACCATTTTCCCTAAGCTGGTCACAGAGCATCAGTGGTAGACCCTTCCACTTCTATACATTATTGTAGCCCTCTCAACCGTCTTCCTTATCTACTCCATTATTTTCGTTCAACTATAGCACGATAGCACTTTTGTTGCTTCCAACACCTTCTTCCTGGGGTATTTGGTTCTGAGTATCTCTTTTCCCGACGATTAACCCCTATTAACCCCTCAGTTAGCTAACATCTCTTTATTTCTCCGACTCTGCTTGTTTTCTGAAGTATGCCGCCCAAGACAGCATTGTCTCGCTATTTAAGGAGCTGTCTTTTACCACCTGCCCATCAACGTTCGTCTTCAACCATCCAACACCGAATAGTTGCACTCGATTTTCTCTAAACTTCCTCAAAACTACCAGAAAATCAAAATTCTAGCCATCCCCTCATTGCTTCTTTCCGATCCATCTGCGGGCGCCACAATTTTTTACCACCGTGCAGAGGATCTCTCGTAAACATTCGACGCCACTACTAGAGATGAGCTTTATTTCATCCACAATTGGACTAACCTTCTTTTGCGCCCTTTCTTTCCCAACAGCGTCTGGGATTCCCCGTCCCATTGTCCGATCTTCCCTCAGCGAGATATCGCGGCCCCAAATCGGCAGGGGCACCATAGGTGACCAATGTCTCTTCTGCACCGTTGGAAACCCTCCGGGACCCTTTCAAAGGCCCAAATTCATCATAGGCCTCGGCCACCTCGTCATCAACACCATACAACGCGACTACACTCCCCGCGCCGGCAGTCGAGATCCGTCCCGGAGCATGGTGGACCTACTCGCACCTCTCGTGCCATGGCCATTATCTTCTTTGCTGCTCAAGATTCCTACGCACTCTGTACTAACCGATTCGATCCTAAAATTAAGGGCAATATACAAGAGAGACTTTTCCAGCGTGCTAAAGAATTGGTGCGTGAATTACGGAGGCATTTTCGCCGGCAGAGCAATGCGAACACCCTGGTTCAGCGCCAGTGTCGATTGGCATCACTATCTGCCGCCTATTACGCCGCTAGAAGACTCTATACCCGTTCTGATGGAGCTATTCAAGTGGTCCAGCCAGGCGGAACAAGCGGTGTTCTAACCGAGGTTCGATATTTTGGTCAATTAGTCGCCGATGCTTGGGTTGGTTCGCGAATCTCTGACGGATCCAACCGCAACCATCTGGATGACATATTCACTTTCCAGGCTCTCTTCCATAGGCCTGATACGAACTTCAACATTGTCATCAATGAGACAGGCACGCAGCCAAACTTTGGGCGCTCCTGGGGGACAGTGAAGCCGTTTATTATCCGTGACGTTACCAAGGACGTTTTTCTGGCCCCTTCTCCCGCCCTCGCATCTGAGAAGTATCGGAGAAACTTAACAGAAGTCAGGGAGACAGGCCAATGTTACAATATGAGATTTTCGGACGATTTGCTCCTCAACGAGCTTGGCACTTTTTGGGGGTATGATGGGATGCCAGAAATCGGCGTACCTCCGAGACTTTACTTGCAAGTAGTGCTCGCGGTTCCGGAGTTGTACAAACTCCCCTCCGAAAACCAGTTGAGGGCGCTGGTTGCTGTGAATGGGGCCATGGCGGATGCTGGGATCACAGCGTGGTTCTGGAAGTTTGAGTACGATCTGTAGAGGCCAACGCTCGGTATTCGGGAGGATGCAGTGGAGCCGGATACAGATTGGAGTCCGTTCGGGGTTCCACTTAGTAGCATAAACCCGGAAACAGTTCCAAAGTATGTGGGGTTGAATCCAGACTTCCCAGCATATCCGTCAGGCCACTCCCTGTTTGGAACGGCTGCTTTTCAGACTTTGGCCGATGTTTTGGGGATGCCCCCGGGAGCTGTAAGTCTAAATTTTACTTCGGACGAGTTCAACGGGCTAACCATTGATGGATTCACAAACGAGCCCCGTCGAGTGGTTACACAGAAACTCACGCTAGAGGACTGCATTCAGCAGAACCAGGACTCGAGAGTATTTAACGGAGTGCACTGGCGATTTGATTCGATTGGAGGGGACATTGTCGGGTCTCAGATTGCAAACAGGGCAGCGGCGGAGTTTTCGCTTGTTTCAGGAGGGAATGACAGAGACGGGTCTCAATCGTAACTGGGAAAATTTCTTGGAATGGTGACCAACGATGTGGAAGCGCTTGGGTCTGTAATGGAGCATTCTTGATTTCAAGGAGAAAACCGTAAGATTTGCTCGTTTATAGTAGACCTCGCTCACTGACTGGTGGGTGTGCCGAATATGATGAATGTTTTGATATTGGGTACATTGAAGGAGATATGACATATGGCTAGCTAGGTGCGAATGTTAGATGTGGAGGGGTTCTCAAGCAGGAGCTTCCATGGAATTCTTGGTTCTCAAGAGAATATCACTACTAGAACGCTATCTTTGTATTCATTCTGATAGGGGTAAATCGTCGGGAGAAGAGATCCAAAAAAGAGATGTTGAAAGCGACAAAAGTGGTACCGTGTTATAGTTGAACAAAAAAATGGAGTGCATAAGGAAGACGGTTGAGAGGGCTACAATAATATATAGAAGGGGAATTGTCTACCACTGATGCTCTGTTACCAGCGTAGGGAAAATGTTTCTTGAGTCTGAAGTTGACTCTCAACTCCCTACTACTCAGGACTTGACTAGAAGTTGTCAGCCAAATTGCTTGACCTCCACAAAAGAAATCAGCTTACTCAGCTTATATAGACTTTTTGGCTAACCCTAAAGTCTCAAAAAAATACTAAGAACCATAAAATGCATGAAATGGAATCATGTGAACTTGAAAGACTGAAAGCAGATAGTATCAGAATAAATATCTAGATTTCCTTCTTAATATCTTAGTTCTCTAGACCAGAGCCAAAAAAATCCTCCAGAATATCCGTTCCACACCAGAAGTCCCCACAAATATCAGCGAATGGCCTACAATTCTCTATTTTCTCTTGGGAAATATTTAAACCACTGAATATGATCCCATCCAGTTCTAGAGTCGGGACCACCTGATGCATACTTTCCGGTCCCCTACCCACTATTCTAGCGCTTTCCATGACTCACTCCCCCTCCTCTTCCTCGTCTTTCTCTTCACTCTTCTCTTCATCTTCGTCAGAAGAGTCGGAGATAATGATTACTCCCTCAGTCACCCCTTCGTTCTCCATGGGAGCTCCCCCACCGTTGTACACTAGTGGCTCCCACGGGTCCAACCAGTCCTCCTCTTCATCCTCCTCTTCTTCCACCTCCTCTTCCTTTCATCCTCCTCTTCCTCCTCTGCCTCTTCTGCCTCTTCTGCCTGCGCGAAGCAGTTGCGGCGGACCCACTCCCGAACGATTTCCCAGTCATTTCTTCGACAGTAATCATCGTCGTCGGTTGGAACATTTGACATCAGGGCCAGAGCGTTGAGTGGACGGGGGTCTCGGTATGACTTGGTGATGGTGAGGAAAGGGCGGAGGATGGTCATGTTAAGGGCCAAAAAGGGGCGAGGCGATACGATAGTTGATGGCGGGGGGTTTTCCTCAACGACGTCGATTTCGAACTTTAAATACTGCGACGTCTTCGAAAAGTATGACGACCTTAGATGTGTAATGACATCTATTAACGACATCTTGTCTTAAAATAAAAAACAACTCATGAATTTGCCACACTCATCCAAACTAAAAATATCTTACAAATCCAGAAACTGTAAAAATATCTTGCAAATTACGATACCGTATCCGAACTTGGTCCTTTTCTAATTTTTTTTCGGGTGCAAATTCAGCGAACATCACGTCGTCATTCCTTCTGACCAGAGCACTGAACCTGACTGTGGTTAGTATACAGGATGTTGACCAATTTGAACTAAACTTCTGACTTTTCATATTCCAAAACCATACCTACCCTTCGACAGAGAAATCTGCTGTTCAGATTTTACTTCGTTTAACGAATCCGCGGGTCAGAGGCTGTGTGTTGGCACTGGAGGGTCATTGCGGACTATAATAACGAAGACGGTCGGCTGGCTTTCTGGTTAGGAGTTATAGTCATTCGCAGCCCGATCAGAGAGCAAAAGCAGTAACTAATCGCGGAAAGTTGGCGGAGGAATAGTTTTTAATCGCTGGCATGGATCAGGTTGTCCTGGAGCACATAACTTTGGAGGAGGTCGACTACATTACACCGGTACCTGTTTCAGATGACCCAGCTCCCGCAGCTCCAAACTAGAGGCCCAACATCGCGTTTCAAAACCCCGATCTTTGTGAACAGTCTCTGCCATCTCTAAAAGAGGTCTTCACAACCCACACCCTTGTCATGTCGCATATACCAACAAAGTTTCGCGGTTGTCTAGCAGAGACGTATGCAAAGTCGATGGGCGACGCAGTGAACGCTTGTCTTGCTGATAATTCACGAGCAACTCAGGCGCTCACAAAAATATTTCTGTTCCCAGCAGTTATGCTTACGAACATTCACTCGTCAGATTCCTGCTCCAGTGAATAACGGTGGTACTCTATTACGGACAAAATAAGGGAAAGAATAGATTTACGGAACGCGGGGCACTTCAGAACACTATGGGCGCAAGCACACGACCAGCCCAAACACCGCACGGCACGAGCTCGTTCCACTTCGGACCAGCAACAGGTCAATATAAAAAGGGCGACAAAACTGGCCAAAGAAGGTGCGCTCGGAAAGGCTTCACAAGCTTTGCGCTCGCTAGGCGTCCTACCAGCTATCAGTGATGTAATCGATGCCCTTATCGATAAACATCCCCAGCAGGCCCCCGATGAAACAACTCTAGTCATCGGAACATCTTCTACCAACTACATTTTCCGACCAATCACTGAAGACGAAGTCCTTGGCGCTATTAGGGCTTTTAAACCAGGATCCTCTCCCGGAGGCTCAGGTCTAAAGCCTTGCCACCTGGTAGAATTGCTAAGATGTCCATCCTCATCGGGGAATTCCGGCTTTTTGGCAGCTCTTACGAGACTTATTAATGTTTTAGCAACTGGAAAAGCACCAGCCGTTCTCGCTCCTTGGATCGCTGGTGCTCCACTAACCCCGTTGGCGAAGAAGGACATGTCGCCTAGGCCAATCGCCGTTGGGGAGACGCTGCGCAGGTTGGTCAGTAGCTGCTTAATGAAGCGAGTGTCCCAGAGGGCGGCAGACTACCTCCAAACTCTCCAGGTGGGTATCGCCACAAAGTCGGGTACCGACACAGTCGTGCACGGAATCCGACGAGTCGTTCAGGAGTACGGTAGTGACCCAGCATATGGGTTATTGACTGTCGATCTCAAGAACGCTTTTAATATGTGCAGCAGACCCGCTTCTCTGACCGCGGTGATACAGTTATTCCCAGAGTTACAGCCTTGGATCTCATATTGCTATGCAAACGAGCCCGCATTCCTGTGGATAGGTAGTCACACAATAAGAAGCGTCTGCGGGACCCAACAGGGAGACAACTTTGGAGGCCTCCTCTTCGACCTGGTGCTGCACCCTATTATCCTCAAAATACAAGAACTCTTCAGCTCAGAGGGAGGGGAAAACATAGATTTGGCAAAGTTGTTACTTCAACTGTGGCACCACGATGACGGGTGTTAGGCGCAGATTTTTTTTGTCGCCGTCATCTACAGGCCTATAGTTTACTGTACTACCTCTCCTTGTCCAAATTTGCTTATAGTTCCGGTCCTTCCTCGTCCTCCCTGAACCTCGCTTATCATTACCGCGGTCCTCTCCAAATTTACTTCCATTTTATCTAGATATTTTTATACTGTATCTACCCCTCTGAATCGATCCCGAATCAAGTTCGTTTTCCCTTTTTGCTTACTTCCTCCTCCAAATTCGTTTTTGTTGAGAAAAAGGGCGCAAATGCACTACTACAAAAATCCCTTGCAAATTTGTTTTACCTATTTCTAATCTGTAGAACCTGCCCCGGGAGCCTATTTAAACCCCTTTATTCCAAGTTTTAAACGTCCCTGATCATTTTGCTAATCACACCTCTCCCCCCACACACCCGAAACACCCTCCATTACCTCCCTTTCCCCAAACCTGCCAAAATGACCAATCTACGCCCCTCGAAAATAATTTCCAAAAATCGCCATCCCCGCCCCCTAAACTCTATTCCCCTACTCCCTTTCGGACCTACTGACCGCGAGGACTACCTGCGCCGGCAAACCAAGAAAAAGGTCATCGAATTCGTGCGTCGCCTCTTTATCGAGGATGAGGCGGAGGAGGTAGGTAAGGGGCGGGAGTGGGACATCGAGGAGGGAGCTGGGGAGACCTTTGAGGAGTGGGTAGCCCCTGGATTGGTCTATGAGGTTAATAACGAGGAGGACGGGGAGGATGAGGTTGAAGAGGAGGATGAGGATGAGGTTGAGGTTGAAGAGGAGAATGAGGATGAGGAGGAAGAGGAGGATGACGAGGATGACGAGGACGAGGACGAGTTGGATGAGGGAAATGGGGGCATGGAAACTGTTGTACTGGTGGGGCCTGGACTGGAGAGTATGGATCAAGTGGTTCCGACGCTGGAACCGGATGGAGATATCTTTAGTAGTTCAGATATCTCCCAGGAGGGAATAGAGAGCTGTGAGCCATTCGCAGATATTTGTGGGGACTGCTTGGACAGCATGGAGATTTTGGAGGAGTTTTTTGGATCTGATTTAGAGAATGGGAAATAAGAGGACCTCATTGATTGTTAGTTTCCTAAGTATCTTCTGTTTAGAGTATGTCATCCGCACAAATTGTTTCTGCGCATTTCCTGGTACCTTCTGTAGTTTTGTTCGGACTTTAGGGGTAGCCAAAAGTCTATATAAGCTGAGTAAACCGCTTCCTCATGGAGAGGTCAAGAAAGTTGGCAGACAACTATAAGCCAAGTCCTGAGTAGTAGGAAGTTGAGAGTCAACTTCAGACCCAAGAAACCTTTTTCCTACGCTGCTCACAGAGCATCAGTAGTAGACTCTGCCCCTTTCATACTTGCTTGTAGCCCTCTCAACTCTCTTCCATACGCACTCCTTCTTGCTCGTTCAACTATACCACGGTAGCACTTTTGTCGCTTGCAAAACCTCCTTCTTGGGGTAGTTGGTTCTGAGTATCTCTTCTCCCGACGATTTACCCCTATCAACGGGTACATTATCGGCCGCCACGACCAACTCGTCAAAGCCATCGAATTACTTCGCTCCGTGGATTCTGAAAGCCGAGGACTGCACTTGTCGCTGGCGAAGTGCACCGTCTGGTGGCCTACAGCCCCTCCAGAGTCAGTACAGAGTCTCTACCCAGACGGGATTAAGCAACAGTACAGCGAGGGTACTTCCGTCCTGAACGCCCCTGTCGGTACTAAGGAATACACCACACAGTCCTTTACGAACCATGTCTTATCTCTCAGACCATTCCTCGAGACCATCGCTGACCTTGAGAATAGGCAAGTGGCATTCCAGCTACTGCGTAACTGTTTTGGCGTTTGCAGAGTAGGCTATTTGTTGCGGATAGTGCCCCCGTCTTGCACCGGAGAAGGAGCGGAAGAGTTCGACAGGATGATGGAGGACTGTGTTCGAAAATTGGCAGGGGGAGTACTGGATTCGGAAGTATTCCGACAACTCCAGCTGCCGGTCACACCCAAGGACAAGAAAAAACCATCTCTTGGGATCGGACTCACCTCCGCGAAGAACATCGCTGCTGCTGCGTTCTTGGCTTCAAGCTCATCATCCAGCAAGCTTTCCAAGACCTTGCTCCCAACTCCTATTAAGGAGCTGGGAACGTACGAAGCAGCTGCAGACGCCCATCGGAGGTGGTCGACCTCTTGCCTGCCGTCTAGAATTATCCGGTTCAGTGTAATTTGCTCGCAAAAAACACCATCCCAAAAGACGCTGACGGACGCAATCCATGAAGCAGTGCAAGAACGATTTCCTCTTGGGGATTCGAGGAGGCAGGCGTTTCGCGCGTCTATGGCCCTCCCGGGAGCTAAGGAATGGGTGTATTGTCCGCCATGCCCCGGACTACAGACAAGCATTGATCCTCGAGAATTGTCGGTGTGGCTTCAATACTACTGTCAAGTCCCACTTTTTCACCTTGGAACGCCATGCCCGAGAAGGAATTGCCCGGACACACTCGATGTAAATGGCGATCATCTCATGCACCGCTTGCATGGAGCCCACAGGATCAACCGACATGATCGCCAGGTAAACCTTCTTGCGAAAGACCTGGCAAGAGCTGCTCGTCATCCTGTCGTAGAGCCACGCCATGGTCTCCACCGCACGAGACCAGACATACAGGCAATGGTAAGCAGCGGAGGGACCGACTTTTTTGATGTTATCTTCGTGAATCCCCTCGCTCCCTCCAACAGGAGAGTGAGGGCCTTCAACCCGATGTCCTCTCTGAATGCGGCGCGAAATGCAAAGCAGAGAAGATATCAATCCTTTATCGCGACCTCCACCAGAGGTAGGCTCGTGCCTGTGCCAATCTCCACTCTTGGAGGGTGGCACCCGGATGCATGTGCAGTGCTAAATGACGTGGCAAGGAACGTGGCCGTGAGGGCACTGGAGGCATACGGAAAGGTTCGGGGGGGTTTTGATGCAAAGACACGCCGCAGCAGCCGTCATGTCCAATGCGGCCTGCTTGATGGCTGGCCTGAAGGTAGCATTTTAGGGAGCGTAGTTACTTCCCATTACTGTGTCGGTATCCCATTTTTGAGTTGATTGTAGTTGTCTGGGAAACCATGGGATAGACCGGATATATCTTCGAAGAGTAAAACACCCAAACCTTTTCCGATTTTACTTCATTTTCATTTCTCTCCAGCCCCTCCCTAAACTCCCCTAATATGTACCCACTGTTATTTCTTGCTCGGTCCGAAATCCCACCCATGCCGTTCTAGTGCTGACGCCATTATTTACTGTACCTTATTTCTTTTCATCCCACCTCTGACCTGGGCTAACGCGGCCTCCCTCTTTTTGTCTCTGCGTCTCGTTGCTGCAATACAGCTGGTCATATTTCTGCACTCTTTGCTTTATCACCCTCGCCTCTTTCTCAAAGATGTTTGCACATTGAGCTATTCTTGCCTCCTTGCAAACTTTGATTCCTAGTTCCGCGCTCATCAGGAGTCTATAACGCTGCTGATAACTATCTATCCCCAACAGAAAGTTTGGGTCTCCGGATGATCATGCAAGAGTACCCTCGATGCTGCCCAACGCCATATTGAGATTCCAAGGCGCCTTTTTTGATTCCCCCGGCTAGAACTGTCAGACGACGAAGTAAACTAACTCATCATTCCCTCCTAAGTGGCGACGACGGCAATGTTTTTTTCCGCCGGCCTGCTTCCTTCGCTGCTTCCCGTCGCGGGTCCTCTATTAAACAGGAGCTCCGCGACTTCGTTACCCGTTTTGGGTTTAGTCTCCAAGTGATGCAGGCGCGACAGGTATCCACCCGCCGCCCGAATTCGTAGTTAATATCTGAAAACCCTCCGTACGCTTTTTACCACACTGCACAACTTGCAAGGATTTGCCACCACCCTAAGGTGCACGTTCGTTAAATTTGTTCAAAAATTCCATTCACCCTGTTCCTTACCCTGCTCATGTTTGAAAACTCCCTCCTCTTCTGGCTCTCTCTTCGACTCTCCTCCTCGCACTCCCACTCCACCTCGCTCAAGCGGCTCTCCGCACCCGCGTGCGGGCCGCGCTCTGCCTTTCTGGGCAGGTTTTCCGCCGGCCTGCAACCCCCCTTTTTTTGCTCTCCGTTTTCATTCACTCGGCTTTAGGGTTTTCTTTTTCTTCCTTTTTTATCAAGGCGATCTCGTCACGGGCCGCTAGTCAACTATATCCTTAGGATCTTCCTTCTATCTAATCACTATCCTCCACCTACGCCCCCGTGATCCCGTGTCTGTGCCATGCCTTCTGGTCACCGACCTTCGTCTTCGGCCGACATCTTCGTCGCGGTCACTCACTCTTCTCTGGACTTCCTCTTGAAGTCTGCATCCGTCCTCAATGATTCCGTGGACTTATCTGACCCGGCTTCCGTTGACAAGTTCTTCTCAGACCTCCGCGATACGAAAGCTGCGCAGGCCCTCCTACCCTCACTTCAGCTCAACTCCCAGTTCTGCGGGGTGATCCGCATCTTGAACACTCTCACCAGTCATACTTCCACTGCCACACCCGACTCCGAAACTCCCTCCGCGCCTCCACCAGGCGGATCGCCAAGTGCTACCCAACGGTCACCTTCCGTCGCTCCTTCTCCGTACCTCCGTGCCGCCATGTCAAAAAGGCACCTAAGCCTCTGGCTCGTCTTCCGGTGCTTGGACGACAAGGTCTAGAATCACATGCCAACCTTATTGACGTACGTATCTCCGACAAATTTGCGGGGCTCTGTTCGCAGAGCCAATCGTGGACTGTTCAGTGGTAACCGCAAGCGTTTTGTTCGGGTTTCATCACCTCCTGGTTTCGCTGTTCAGGATCCGTCCCTGTTTCGTCGTCCTCTTTCTACTGGTGGCTTCCCTGCGTCCTGCTCGATTATCAAAACAACCGATCCCCACACTCGCTTCTGCTGTGGAGCTGAACGGGACCTGTACTCCATACGGCCCGCGTACATCAATTTCCGGACCCTCGCCCGGCACTCGGACAACTTTGAAACACTACTACTGGAATTCTCCGACTTCCACTACCTTATGGCTTCCGAAAATCTTGCTTGATTACAAGTGGTCTGGCCTAGTCTTCTTGCCGAAATTTCGCGGCTCGAGTCGGACTCCTGTACTTGGATATCGGCTTCGTCCTTTGCCCTTTCCCTGCGGGAAACTGAAGCTGCTGTCTTCTCATCGCTGACTTCGGCAGGCAAAACGAAAGATTTAGACCCGCTACCCCCTGCCTCTCCGAACCCCGCCATTTCAAAGCGCCGCAGTCTACCGCTAGGGACCCCGATGCGGACTGTTGGATCCCTGTTCCTGCTCTTCCCCACAGCCCTGCACCTATCCCCTGCCGCGATACCCCGCCTTCTCCATGGCCCTCTGCTGCGGAAATTGTTCCTTACCCTCCCCAATCTACCCTTGAGGGTAGCACTGTTGCAGGCCACTTTGTAGCCCTTGAACAGTTTCCCTATCCGGATTTCGACTCTGGCATGAAATCAAATTGAGTTTTCAGTCTCCTTGAACCCCACCCTCCCGGCCCAGCCTGCTCTAACTTTCTAGTCTCTACTTTTCTTGCGTTCCCCTGTCCTCTCCTATATTCCCCGGCCAGTTCAAGTGGCCGCCTACGATCTCTACTTTGATTCACTTGGTCGCGTCGTCTCCGCTCCGTCTGACAACTACATGGCATGGGCTCTTCTCGAGTTTCTTTCCATCCCCAAACTAGTCTTCAGACACAATTGTCTCGGCCGCATCAGCCGCCGACGTCCAGATCCCTGCTCTACTCTGGCGGACCGGAAACATTTAGGATGCGATCGCCTCTATGATGAACTCTTTGCTGATGCCCAATATCTCTTCGCCTCCTCCTTCTCAACTTCTCCCCCTTCTTCTCCATCCCCTGTCCCTCATCCCCGAGTCCGCTTCATCACCGTTGTCGTCGGCAACTTTACCGCGGAAGCCCCTCACGGGCCACTGCCGCTTTGCTTCAAGCACAGGCTCCGTTGACTCCTAACGACTCCACTCACCGCTCCCTCCAGAACCACTACCCTTCGTCACCTTCCCCGACCACGGCGCAGCCTCCTACTCGCTTCCATGATTCGTTTTCGTTCTCGGTTGCCGACGTTCGCCTTGCCATTCACAGTTTGGATCCCTCGACCTCTGCGGGCCCCGACGGGATGTCTCCCATGTTCCTGCGTATGTTGCCTCGGCAGGCTGGGGGCTTTTCACAAGGACGAGACTGCTTATCTGTCAAGCAAATTTATCAATATGTGTTGCAAAGGGCCGCTGCCTATATCTTGCCGCCAATTCTTCTGTAGGGGGCTTTTCACGGCTCTTTTCAAGTACAATGGCGGCATTAGGCTTATTGTAGCTGGTTAGCTCCTAGGGCGGATGATTTCTCGGCTTCCTGCTCACAAAGCCCGTCCAACGGTTCATTCCAACATTATGCTTCATCAGCTCGGTGTTGGGGCTCGCAATGATACGGCGTAAATTGCCAACGCGGTTCTACGCCTGTGTCAACGTTCGGAGCTTCGTGATTATGTCCTTATCCAAATCGATATCCACAACGCCTCTAATCTCATCTCCAGACAACGCATTCTCGACTCCCTCCACACTTATGCCCCTGGTATTACGCGTTGAGCCCATTACTGTTACGGGGCAGAACGTAGCTTCTATTCGGCCCCAATACTATTCTCAGCTCTACTGGTAGCCAGCAAGGGGACCCTCTTGGCCCTTTGTTCTTTGCTTTGGCTTTGCATCCATTTATTATGAGCTTTCAGGACAGGTACTTCCCCACTCTGAATGCTTGGTACGCTGATGACGGTACTGCCCTTGCCCATCATTCTTATGCTGACGCCGCTCCGAATTTTTTCCAGATGGCTGGGGCTTCCTTCGGAGTCAGGCTCAAGATGAGCAAGACGCAGTTCCACGCACTTTCATCAGCTTCTCTTCCTCTCCGCCTACCGTGTCCGTTTCCCCTCCGCTCCGGTTTCCGGGTATCGGGATCTCCTATTGACACTGATTCTTACGTCACTGAATCCTTCACCACTGTTCAGAAGGGCATTAACCGGATATTTACGGACTTCCAGGAGATCTTTGATGCTCAGCTTGCGTTTCACTTACATCGGTTTTGTGCCAGAGCGTTTAAGGTCATGCACTTGCTGCGAACACTTACCCAATCAATCTGATAGGGTTAAATCGTCGGAGAAGAGATATTGAGAACCAATTACCCCAAGAAGGAGGTGTTGCAAGCGAGAAAAGTGCTACCGTGGTATAGTTGAACGAATAAAAAGGAGTGTATATGGAAGAGAGTTGAGAGGTCTACAAGAAAGTATGGAAGGGGCAGGGTCTACCACTGATGCTCTGTGAGCAGAGTAGGAAAAGGTTTTCTTGGGTCTGAAGTTGACTCTCAACTCCCTACTAATCAGGACTTGGCTTGAAGCTGTGTGCCAACTTGCTTGACCTCCACAAGAGGAAGCAGTTTACTCAGCTTATATAGACTTTTTGGGTATCCCTAAAGTCTCAAAGAAACATACTAAGAACCATAAAATGCATCAAATGGAATCGTGTGAACAAGAAAGACTAACAGCAGATACTATCAGGATAAATATCTAGATTCTTTCCTTCATATCTTAGTCCTCTAAATCAGAGCCAAATAGTTTCCCCAAAATATCCATTCCACCCAGGCAGTCCACAAAAATATCCGCGAACGGCTTAAAATTCTCCATTGCCTCCTGTGAAATATCTGGACCACTGAGGACGTCCCCATCCGGTTCCGGAGTCGGAACCACCTGGTCCATATTTTCTGGCCCCTTCCCCACTAATCCAGCACTTTCCATGTCTCCCTCCCCCTCATCCTCCTGTTCCTCCTCTTCTATTCTCTCTTCATCCTCGTCAGAAGATTCAGAGATCACAATTACTCCCTCAGTCTCCCCTACTTTCTCCATGGGAGCCCTCCCACCGTTATACACTAGTGGTTCCCACGGATCCACCCAGTCCTCCTCTTCATCCTCCTCATCCTCCTCTTCCTCCTCTTCCTCTATTTCCTCTTCTCCCTCCTCCCCCTCCTCTGCCTCTTCTGCCTGCTCGAAGCAGTTACGGCGGACCCACTCCAGAGCGCGTTCCCGGTCCAACCTTCTACAGTAATCATCGTAGTCGGTTGGACCATTTGCCATCAGGGCCAACGCGTTGAGTGGAAGACGGCCTCGGATGACTTGGTGATGGTGAGGGAAGGACGGAGGTCGGTCATGTTAAGGGCTAAAAGAAGGGGTGAGCTGATGGGGTAGTTGATGGCGGGGGGTTGCCTCAACGACGTCTACTTCGAAGTTTAAATACTGCGACGTCTTCGAAAAGTATCTCGAACTTGGACGTGTACAATAATGACATCTATTAATGACTCTGTGTCTTAAAATAAAAAATAAACTCATGAATTTGCCACACTCATCCAAATTAAAAATATCTTGCAAATTCAGGAACTGTAAAAAATATCTTGCAAATCCCGATACTGTATCCAAATTTGGTCCTCCTCTAGATTTTTTTTCCATGTGCAAATTTTGCGCACATCACAATCTACGGATGTAGCGGTTCGTTTCGATTAGAAGCAGAGGGAAATATTCCAGAAGCTGCAATGTTCCCACTCAGAGCGTGCTTGGGTACAGGCTTCACTTCCACTATCTCTGTCTGGACTTGGTTTCCTTCAAACTGCTGACATCGTCGAAGTCGCTTACGCCGCATTCCTCATCAACACGTTCCCTCTCCTCTCTCTATCCTTCTTCCTGATTCCACTGATCCTCACTTGGAGGAAATCCCTCGCTCAGCGATATCTCTTTTAAACTATAGGCATCCCTCCCTTTCCTCCTACCTGAGCAGTACTGTCCTCTTCGAACAGTTCGCTTCTCCTGTTCCTTACGAAACGATTTAGTCTACAGTCACCTTAGAACTCCATTATGCTAAGTATGAACGTTTATTCCTTTCTTCTTGCCCTGTTGACCGTGCCCGCCTGCCCTCTCTGCGTACTAAATCTTCTTGTTCTGTATTTTCCGCCCTCCCTCACCCCCACCGGGGCACCTATTTTTCCTCCCATGCCTATAAAGTTCTCCTTTCCTTTCATCTTGTTATCCCGCTGTTATCTAGGCGGTCACGTTGCCGAGTTTGCGCCCTGCGTTCCTCAGATGTTGCCCTCTTGTGGATCCCCTCGACAAACACGCAATGACCTGTAAGTATGACGATGGACAAACGCGACTGTATAATGTACTCCAGGATGCCATTCACCGGTATTGCAAGTAATTGGGCATCTCCGCGCTCTTCGAACACACTTTTCCCCCTAGAGACCAAAACTCGTCTCCGTCTCTACGCATGGACTTCTATATTCCGGGTGCTTATGGGCTCGGCTTTCGTGATATCGCCCTAGATGTCACTTTGGCCCATCTTTACTCCGTCAATTGCATCTCCCAAAGAGCATATTCCGCAGGCGCCGCTGCAAATCTTGCAAAGCAAGCTAAGTTCCGATATTACGGTCCGTACTGCAGAGCTCACGACATTTCTCTCCTTCCGGTCGGGGTTGACTCCTATGGAGCTGTAGTGGCCAGCGGAACAAAATTTTTCCTCCTTATCGCTTCTTTCGCTTCAAGCCGCCGGAGCTCGGCGCCAGCGCTGGAGCTTCAGGACTTAGTTATCGCTTTTCGTTCAACCCTTATGGGATACAGGCCCGCCAGGTCAATACCATTCGCGTGCCTGAGTATTTATTATTGATCTTCACCCTAACCCTTGCTTTAGGGGCTTTCGTTTCTTGTAAAAGATTTACACACAAAATATGTCTTCCGCCCCACTGCACGTGACTGATTTGGTCCAATCAGTTAGTTTTGAGCTGAGTGGCTGGGTCAGTTGGTGGACACTCAGGATAAGTACTGAGTCAAGATATTGTTCGCCACTTGGGAGAAATGTTACGTCGGAAAACAGGGGGTTCGTTTACTGGAGGGGATATGATGGCTGATACTGTAATGATGATATCAGCAAAATTGGCGAGGTAAAAAATTATTACGGCGCTGGCTGAGCTGGTATGCTGCGCTGGCTGAGCTGGTGTGATGCGCTGGCTGTCCTGGAACTACATTATCAAATTCATTTTCAACTTTTTGAGAGGGATGCTGTGCACATTACAGTAGCAGTGCTGGGCTTGCATAGTTCTGCTGAGTTGCCGCAATTTTCAGGAATTTTAAACTGTATGTAAGGAGGTAAGAGATGACGCCAACGGGTACCGGTCATGGAGCTAAATATGGATATTTTAGTGATCTTGATATTACTGTTGGAGGCCTCGGGAAGCTGTGAACCACTCGAAGGAATATTCGTGGACGGCATGGGCAGAATTGATATTTTTCAAGAGCTTCTTTATTCTGATCTTGAGGACGACGATTGTGAGGAGTAGATGTAGATATTTATCGTGGAAGTATCTTATTGCTGATTTCTACCGTCCACATAATTTGTTTTGGTACAGTTTATAGTATTTTCTACGCGTCCCTGAGGCTTCATGACTAGCCAAAAATTTTATATAAGCTGAGTAAACTGCTTCCTTTTGTGGAGGTGAAGCAAGTTGGCAGACAAATTCAAGTCAAGTCCCAAGTATTTAGGAAGCTGAGAGTTAGCTTCAGACCAAATAAATATTTTTTGTGCTGATAACAGATCAAAACTGGTAGATTATAACCCTTCTATACTCGCTTTTATTCCTCTCAATTGTCTTCCTTAACCAACTATTTCTGTTTTCTCAACCATAACAGAGTATCACTTTTGTCGCTTGCAACATATCCTTCCTGGGCTAATTAGTTCATTTGTATATCTTCTCTCAACGATTTACCATTATCGACTCAGTCAGATTATATTTCAGTGGAATACAATGAGCGGTTCTGCCATATCGCACAAAATAATTTTTCTAGAAAGGTCTCTTTTGAATTCATAAGCTTTACGCAGAGCAAGTATTATTTCTCACGGTAAACCCAGTTCAGAATCAACCAGGTCTTATAATCTAGGTACATTTTAGAAATTAAAGGAGACAGTAGTTGAACCCTTAGACGCCAGTGTCAATAATTCCTCCCCGAAGTCCACGAAAGTAAGGTTTCACTTGTTGCGTATTGAAATCTTAGATCAGCAATTACTCCTGCTGAATATGAACTATTTTGTAATGAAAATCGATAACTGTTCTGGGAACTATTCATTGCCTCTCTTTTCTCTGAAGATAAGAAATTCGTCTCTAGAGTAGTAAACTTTTTCCTTTTTAGAAGGGAAATTGCTTTTTAACGCAGTTGCGATAGTCTTTCCCCAACAATACTGTTCATTTTCCGTCATGACATCGGAAATAATATATGCGTTCACTTTTCTGTGGTAGCCTCGAGTTGTAATCGGGAACCTTAGTTGTATTCCTAATACCGTAAATGACGGGAAGAAACCATTTTCCATTTTAAACGTTTTCTCCGATGGTGTCATTCATCGCTTTGATAGCAATCTCTAGTAAAATCTCTTTTTGATTTTGGAGGTATGTCCGATATAATGTTCGATAAATACAACGGAGCGGAGCACGAAGTCTTTCCTCTATGTCGAGAGAGTCATGAACTTCAAAACCAGATATTCCAAGCTCGATACCACATCCATTCACGATATACTTCCATCAGGGAGAGGTAAAGACTGATCCTGCATCGGCACGAATCTGATTGGGATACCCATTATGTTTTAAACGCTTAGCTTGTAGAAATTCCAGCCAGGTTACGTCAACAATCTGATTGTATCCTGTGTTTTGATGCAGGAAAATGGCGCTAGAAAAATGAGTTTCTGTGTCAATGAAGTGAAGAACTGAGTGATTGCTCGGAAAAATCAAATCGAGAGAAAGTCCTTACCCGAATAATTGGTCATCCGTATCTGCATTTATACCTTAAAAATAACAATAATAAGACCAAGGGGCTGAAATGTGTCGAAATATCGCGAAATCTTCTCTAAAATTTTTCGTACTGGCATTAAATTCATCCGGTCGAGCACTTTTGAGAAGGCTCAGTAAATTATCGGTGGAAGGGTGATGGAATCCTCGATGAAGTTTGGTCAGCTTATAATGGAAAAGATTGAATATATGTTGATTCAATAAGAGACATGCATGACCCTATTTACGAACTACCGTCATCTCACATTTTTGGGCAGGATTACAAAGCCCATTTTCATATTGTTGGAATATAACAACAACCTGTTAAATGTGTCAGGTCCAAATAAGAATGGTATGTTTGAGCTAACGACATCAAATTCCGTTTATAGAACGGATTTAAGCAGTCGTAATTCAATGTTGATCAAGCCTATAGCCCGCTGGATGCTTGGTCCGAGCCTTTATAGTTTCCTGCTTTTCCTCAATTTTAACTTAGCTTCAATGAACCAACAAAAACACGTAATCGTTGAAAACAGATGACTGTTCTTTGTGCACCGTAGTCAATGCTTGCGCCTTATCACTCATTTTTCCATTCAGACCTGGTTTAAATTCTCTCAGAAGTCTTTTCAGCATCGATCAGGAAATCAATATGAGGCTGTATCTTTTTAGCATGAAAGCGGTTGCGTCGACTGACAATTGACCTTCTATCGACTGTGGAAGGAGACCTAGTTTGTGGAGAGCAATACTGAATGCGGCTTTTCTCATACGAGAGGGATATTTACTGTTCTTTAGAAAGCGCACGTGGAATCAACGTCGACAACGAAGAAGTGAAGGTAGCGGTCCATTGTTTCATTGCGAAAATTGAGAGCAGTACCGGATATTTCTTGTTCATTGAGTCAATTAATCACCTCAGCTTCTTGGGAGCATTCGGTTTTCTTCTCTTTGTCGTTGAATGGATCGGGGAAAGCTTCATAATCACTAAACATAGCTTCCTCGACGTTTTGACTCAGTTCGAAGAGAATTTGCTTAGCACGGTCATAATTACTTCCTAAGGCTTTACGGATTTTATTTGTGACGTTTTGTCACACTGGACAGTCTCGAATTAAATGGATTTTGTCTCCACGATTGTTACAATGAAGAAAATTGACGAAACAATCAACGTCGTTCTTACCAGAGGTATCTTTATCGCAGCAGTTCGAAATTTTTTTGTTAATAACGTCTCAACTATGAAGCGGAAGCGGATAATCGCGATTTTTGAATACTAGGTCTAACGTATGTTCCATTTTTGAAGTAAAAGCCAGGAATATTTAGAATAGTTTGAGGCGCGTTCGGTCTTATTTGAGGCTCTGAACGACCTTCTGGTTTTTCGTCCCTCTTGTTTCCTTCTATTTCTTCATGGTGTATCAAACAACTGAATAATCCATTGTGATTTTGGATATAAGATATCCGCAATCGATGCTTTAAATCAGGGGACACTAATTAATGCTTTACAGAGTTATACGACTTTATCCTCTTCAGACCTATGTTGCCGGGGGTTATTGTGGAGAAATTTTAGTGATTTTCCCCCTTAGTTGTTCCAAAGCCTCGGGCACACTACAAAGCTTAATTTCAATTATAGCGGGTATTTGTAAGCTTTTTAAATGTTTAAGAATGCGATTCTGACGATAAGAGGTATTGTAACCTTCCCTAATTATAGACACTATTGCTGCAAAATGTTCACATTGCCCAGAGATATGCTCACGATAAAACTATTTCGCTTCACCTTCAAAAACTTTATGGAAGTATGGTAGCTTCTTGTCATAAATAAGCTCGCAGTAAGCGGCGACATCGGGGACTTGAATATTTATTCAATGACACCCATACAAAGTATACCAGTAGACTTCTTGGTTGTATTTGAAACGAGTTGCAAGATTGTGGACAACTTTTGAATCATCAAAAAATCGGGATGTATCATTAATTTGAGGTATTGAAGGGACTTCATTATGCCTTTTCCAGTAGTGGTTACAGCATATGCTTCATGTAGATTATTTTTAAACTATGTAGCATTGATGGGATTTCTCGTGAAATATGCGAATTTTCTTGATGCGGGGTGTATTTCAACCCTCGTAGTCTCAATTGATCGCGAATAAGCCCGGAAAATACCGAAGGACCAGAAAGGAATTCACTGCTGTGGAGAATGACCGCAGAGAGGTATTCGTGGAGGCCAAATATTGCATCTTCTTTGGCTGCTGGTCGGCGTTGACGTAAAGCTCTAACATTACAATCCGACTTATAAATCGGTTTATACGCCCCAAAGCATTTCTGAATATACTTCAAAGTAACCATTTTGAGGCAATCCCTTCAATTTACCGGGGTGGTAGGTATAAAAACTGAGATTATTGGATGAAAGGGAAAGAACAGAGAGTTTAAGAATTTTAAAAGGGCGCTTGGAACTACTTTAACGAAGGCCTAAGCGGATGCGCTCGTTCTTGTCGTGCTTCCGGGTGAGGTAATGACGAACAGTTTCAGGCTTGTTGTGGATTGTAATATTGCACAACTCGCAGTGAAAATTCCTAGGGTTGTCAAGTTTCCAGATCTTTTAAGGTGGTCTTTTCCATTGTTGTGGACGTTTAGCTGCACATAGGATGGAAAACTGCGATCGCACGGCTTGTAAAAGACTTGCAGTAAGTTAAATCTCTTCCAATTTCTTGCAGGGTTGTAGGACACGCGGTAGATGTGGTGCAGCAGCCCTTCTTCTACAGATCTCAGCTGATGAGAACGAAAAGCGCAAACACTCAGAGCTGCGAGCGTTGCGACAGGAGCAGGGGGCTTGCGGACTCGGAGGGGTCAATGAGGGGGAGGGGAAGAGGCAGCAGCAGAAAATGGCACGGGATAAAGCGGAGTAGGAGTATAGAGCTGCGGTGATATATTGAAAGGAAGGGGATAGTAATGTAACGAATTTTACTACCGTTGTTGCTGGGGTGATGAGGCGGTTATCACAAGGCGTCACTGAGGGATAGAGATCATTCTCTCCTTTTACTTCCTCCGCGACGCCAATGCTTCGTAATTTATGAGCGAAAGGGCCGAGTTCTGTTCCCTATCAGAGTAAAGCTCCCGAAGACTTCCTCCAAATGTTCACGCAGCGTAAACAATATGAACCGACTGGTTAGTATGTAAGATAACTTTTGTTTACCTGCAATAGAGCTATAGTTTAGCCTTCCAGTTATAATATACCCTACCGTCATACCCAGAAAAACAGAAGTGACCAAAGCAAGCTACAGCTTAAAACAAAAAGGAACAAACGAGAAAAGAAAAACACCGAACGGTACAAAACACAGTTACAAAATACAAACCTCCAACACAACCAGTACCAGCACACCAGAAGCGAGTATGCTGTAGACCCAGACTTGCCAGAATCTATCAAAAGAAAAAAACTGCCACGAATCGATACCACACACAACGAACAGCGTAGAGTAGCCACAGCAGCGGACCAGCCAATAATCTACGACGGAAAAGCCACCGCACCAGGCACGGAGCAGTAGCTGACTATCCAAAGCACGATAACAAGAGCAAAGATCCAGACTACAGAGCAAGAGGCAAAGAGGAAGCAGCCGAAGACCATGAACAAAAAGAATTCAGACGACAAGGCAGAGAGGAAGCAACTGGAGACCGCCCAAGACCGACTATCAAGACGCAGAATAGCACAGAGTGGCAAAGACAATTGAAAGTCAAGAAACCACGGAAAGAGAGGGCAAAACGTGAATTCCGTAATATGAAATCGCCCTCGGTTGAAGCGGGTAGGGGATAGTTGCGTGCCATTAAGCTCTTCTCTGGTACTTTGGGCTAGATGGACAATTGTGGTGTTCCCCCTGGTATCTTCGACTGCACCTAAGGTGTTTCGCTCGGATATTTCGTTTGATGATGTTGATGGTTGTGGTGCAGGGGAGTTCCTTACGACCACTCTTTCATGCTGTAGAGTACCGTACCAGAGGTACTCAGAGTGGCTGTAGGCTGTGAGAAAACTGACAGAACAGAGTACAACAAAAAAAACTAACACACTATAAATTGAACCGTACCCACATAATACTTGTCAGTAGCAGCTATATGTAGTTAAATTCAACTACGGTAGATAGTAAGTAGCTCTCAGTGTCGGTAGATGCAAGATACTTTGCCTCCACTTTGAATTCATAGTTCTAAAATTTGAGGTTCCTAAGAATGACATCGAGAACTTGGCTACTTGTAAACAGAAATATACAATAATAGTACTAATAAGAGTGATGTAGAAATTTTAGAGGTTCTTTCTGGTTCCGATGTCGAGGATAGAGATGGTGAGGCCAATAAGTTTATGTTCCAGTTGAAATTATCTGCATTTTGGTTATTTAAATCCTCAAGATTCATTTCAAAACATTTTCGGTGTTTCCTTCATGGTACTGAGAATTAGGGTGGTACTAAAATTTCTGAGTAAAAAAGCATGTCAATTCTTTGGATTAATAAAGGCAATCTTGGCAGACGACTGATAGCTATAATTCGGCGGAGATGATATTTTTATAACAAGGTATCCCAAAGCGAAGGTATTGCAAAAGGCCAGGGTGATGCCAAATTAAGTTTATTGGAAGTGGAAGAGCTAACAAATAAGAAATTTCAAGGAGCTATATGGAAGTATGGAAGGGGCAGGGTTTACCACATATATTAAGGGACTAGCATACAAGAAATGCCTTTTAGGGCATTTCTTGAATTTTAACGTCTTGACTACTTATCTATGACCTTGAAGATTTCTCCCAGGTTGCTTGTTCTCTCCTAGAAGAAGCTGTTTACTCAGCTTGTATAGAATTTTTTGCTTACAGTAAAGTCTCAAAAAAACATAATAAAGAGTATTAAATTCACTAAAGTGAATATTGTGAACGAGAAACACTAACAGTAGATAGTATCAGCATATATATCCAGACTTCCTCCAGACAAGCTTCGCTCTAGAGATCTGAGCCAACAAATCCTCCATAATATCCATACCACCAATGCAGTCCCTAAAAATTCTGTCGAATGGCCCAAAATTGATAGACAGACTCCTCGGACATATCAAAGTCCTCAAATCCCTCCTCCAGAATCTCAATGTCCGCTCTATTCACAACAGAGGAGTCCAAGATTGCGCTTTCGCCCTCGCTTTTCCCTCTATTCTCTGTAGTGCAATGACCCTTTTGGTCTATGATTGGGATAGATGATCCACTTGACAAACCGAATTTCGGTTAGTATTTTACTTAGCTACTTCCTATTTTAACCTTACAGTCCTTTAAGGACTGCTGAAATTGACCCAGTAGGGTCATATAATGGCCCGGTTCGGGCCCTGATATTTATTACGTTGCTGAACTACTAACTAACTGACAAGTGTCTAGCTTTGTAAAAGCCTGTCAGTCTAACCCATAACCTAGTACTTTTCTGTCGCTGGCCTTAGTGCCTCCCCAAGTAAAGCCACAAAGTTTTGTCTCTACTTGCTCTCATCTTTCGCGCCCCGCGTGAAACTTCTTGCGGTTCCCTTGTTAATGGCTATAGCAGTGCTATCCCCTTTGATCCCCTTTCGTTGCCCTGCGGACTGATTATCCAAGAGGCTTCGCCCCTTTTATTCTTTCCTACGCTTTTGCACTTTCCCTTTCCCGTAGCGACCCGTCCCCAGAGAGGACTGTATCTCTAGACCTGTAACGGGTCGACGTTCCCCATCGGTGGATTGTGGCCGAGAACCGCGACGTTTGCGTCACCCCCTGCGGGAGGGCGTAAATTCCTTAAGAGCATAGCTTGCTCGGCCTCGCCGTTCGTCTTGTTACTCACCGGCTCCGGCTGCGTACATTACCTCACTTCCCTCGTGGTCTCTTTTAAGTACGTCAGACTGCATTCCCTCCTTTGGCGTTGCCGTTCTTATCGTCCATCGGAAACTTTCTAGACGCTCTCGCTTCCCTCGCTGACTTGCCAAGTCTCTACTTATTTGCCTGTCAGACATTGCCCTACTGCCCTTCACGGGACTTCAAGAGAAAGCGCGTCCCACGGACGCCCGGTAGTTGCAAAGTCGACTACTGCTCTTGACTCTTTTTGCCTTTGGAATTCTGGTTTGTCACCATTTCAGGGCTTTAACTGTGAGTTGCACTACAAATTTTGGTCTCCCGACCTAGAAGATGTCCTATACACATGTTATCATGATCACCGAAGTTGTAACTACCTGTGTATTGTCCACATTCTCAACGAAGATTCTTCCTACGCAACGCGGGAGTTCCACTCGCGTTACAGCTGAAGCCCTGGAGGAGCCCAGGATTTCTCTGTCAGAGAAGTGTTAAAATATGAACACGCAGTTGCGTGAAGAGATACAAGGAGTAGTTGACTCAGTGAGAACAGAATTGTTCAACAAGATCTTACAGGTCGACGCGGGACTGAAGTCTCATGACAAAACGATTCATGACTCTGCAGAGTTGCGTCCAGTACTGAATTCCTTGAAGAAAGATGTCGGCGCGGTCCGCATAAATGTTAACAGAGCCCCCGAGGGCATCGACATAGCAGTAGACAAGAACGAAGATCGGTTTGTTCGTGTCTCCAAGAGACTTCAGCGACTAGAGGCTCTCGTACAGTACGTTGGCCAAGAGACCATTTTGCCCCGACAGTATCCGTTGGGTACGTAGAAAGCACCGGCGGTGCAAAGTTTAAAAGAGACAGCAGCCTCACGTAAGGAGGAAGATTTTGCCGAATTGGACGAAGAAATTTCCCACAAGGGACGTTCGAAAAAAAGAAGTCTTCGAAGAAGACAGTAAAAAGGTCTAAAAATACAAGCGACAGACCCGCCAAAACCAAAAATACAGTGATCAATCGGATCCCAGCTCGAGCAGCAGCCCATCATTAATGGAAACGTATGATCAGGACTACGAAGTATAGGACGAAGACGACTCAACAGAGTCCAGCAGCTCCGGTTTTTAGTATGAGATTGGCGAGAGAGGTCGCTCCTCTAAGTCCAAAAGATCCAAAGGATCGAAGAAAATCAAAAGGTCTAGCCAGACCAAGTCTCACAGAAGCGCCGTTTCTCTTCTGAAATAACTAGACCGGCGCGTTCCATCATGGAAAGGACTCCACTATCTCTGACTAACCAATCATCTCTTCGAGAGGATACTGTCCTGGAGAACTTATAGGTTAGAAAATGCGTCGCAGACGTTAATGTCCGGAGAATCGGGAAATATAGGACATTACTCCAAGCGTATCACGCTTTTTAATCTTAGAATTCTTGTAGAAGTTGGTCTGAGAATTGAACCTGCAATGAATGAAAGAAATACAGGCTTTCAGGGTCCTGCAGGATTACTTGGGAGTCATCGCCCGTAGAAAATTTCTTTCCGCATCGAAAAAAACAACCCCGAGCAGGGTAGAATAATCTCATGGCCCGAGGCCGTACAGTGGCTACTTGGTAGCTTTGCAACGAATGATGCAATTCATAACGCTATGTTACAGCTTCGAGATGTGAAACAACTTCCGTCTGAAGATGGAAAAAAATCTTAGATGTGTCTGACAGACGCTTCCAACCGTTGGGGAATGTCAATTCCCCTCAGGAACTCATGAGGATCTTCATCGACGGCCTTGACAAGACCACCAAAACTATCGTTGCACGACACAGCGAGTCGCATCGGCGCTTAACGTTCCACGCACTTGAGGACTACACACAACCGGAAGGAGGACCAGTCCGAGCACGGACAGGAAAAACCCACCGAGTTTTATTTGACAACAGAGTGGTGAATCCACAAACAAATAGGACGGCATCGCCGCCTAAGTCACAAACTCTCCACCAACGGTGGACCACTAGGGGTTTGGAGGACCTTTTGCAGTCTCCTGTAGACTCTCACGAGTCATATTTCCAAGAGCACCACGGGCCAATAACGGCTATGCACCTTCTGCAAGAAGGAGACGACGAAGACCCTTTGCGCTCCGAAGAGCCTTCAGTCTCTCAAGAGACACAAGATTGTGATGCTCCACAGGAGCCCATACTTCTTTCGGAAAGGTTCAGCATTCACGTGTCACCTGTTCTATATCAAGATAATCGAACGAAGCCCGGTCGTCCAGGTTGCGTCAACAGGCCATTACTGTCCTAACAGGATATCAAGTCTAGTTTGGACAAATGAAAGAGGCATTACCTCATTTGCCATGAGTGCTACGCACCAGAGCACATGCACCGAAGTGTGTCCATCCCTTCAGGGATCGCGATACGGTTCTGAAGAACTTCAAAGCGTTGTCTCCGATGGAGAAATCCAGTGTGCCACACGCAAGTTACCTAATGATCCGTAGGATCATGGAACAAGTGGCCGCAGGCACACCCGCAAGTTTTTCCGTTTCGGATACACAAGTGGCGCCGACACAACACGAATCAACGGCCAGTCCGGCCACTCACCCGAAAATTGACTGAGGGAGTGTCCCATCAGGGAAGGGTAGTTAAGGCTACCCCTCTGCCGGAGGTGTTAACCCCTCACCCCCCAACTAATTAAGGTGATACCCAAGTCCAGCAGGACAATGTTACTCTGAAAGAGTAACCCTCTTCAGAAGGGGGAGCGGTAACAGTACCGCCGATACAATTACATTTCAACTTCCAACGGGAGTTGATACTGAACAGGACATCAGGCGAAAAGGCGGCCTTGAAAGGACCTTGGATACGTTGAAAAAATTCGAAACATCCTGAAAGTATATTAGTGCTTGCCAAGCGCAATTACAAATTCTATGCAGACATAGGAATGACGACATTAGTAATGCGAAAGGCACTTACAGTGGTAGACACGGGTGTGGGACCCAATTTCATCGGAACGTCCGAAATTCCGTTGCAATTAGAGTGCAAGATTGAGGCAGAGCCTCTTCCAGATATTTGCGACGCAAAAACCACCCACTCTCGATGAGAGGAACAATCAAGTTACCTGTTAGGTTAGTAAACCTGCTGGTTAGAGTAGAATTCATAGTCTGTGAGAGACTGGCGGCACAAGTAGTATTGGGAGCAGAGTACTGCGATCGCTTCGTCGAAGCAATATTCCCCCGCCGAGGGAAGGTCGAGCTCACAGATGGATCGAATATCCCTATCAAGCGCAAGACTTTGCAGAGGACAGGTTTAACAATACAAGTTCCGGAGGAACTACAAGCAGGAACACAACAGCGTATCGATACAGAGGTGCGGTGCGCACGTACAGTAGCTATCCCTCCGGGATCGCAAACATTCGTAGAAGTAACTTCGAAGAGATTCGTGTCATTAGTGGTGCAACCACTTCCAGAACTCTACGAGCGACAAGGATTGGCCATATCTAACGGTGTATTCCAAGTGGGCGAAGACAAACCTTACAGGTTGTTGATTACAAACATGGGACGTTGTCCCCAGACAATATCAAGGAAATAGGTGGTCACCACCTTTTTCATGCGACAGCAGTCGTTCTTAGTCTTATCCGAGTTGGAGAAATTATCGGTGTCACCGAAGAAATAGAAAGAGACTAATTAGAGTTAACACCAACAACTGATGACCCACGGTCAAAGGTTAATAAAACCAAAACATCCCAACGGGATATTTAAAAACAAGAGTCAACGAAAATGACAGTGGATGACTTAGACTTAAGTCATGTCCCCAATACTCTTAGAGAGCCCTTCAGAAACATGCTTCGCAAGCATTCGGCAATGTGAAATGGTTCCCTTGGAGAGATCCGTTCCACGGAACATCGAACTGAACTAGTTCCTAGGACCAGGCCGATCACAGAAGCGCCACGAAGAGCAGGGCCGAAGGTCAGAGAGATCGAAGAACTGGAAGTTCAAAAGATGCTCAAGGCATGGGTCATCGAACTCACGCAATCAAAATGGGCGTCGCCCATACTGCTAATTTCAAAACCCGACCGGTTCAAGAGATTCTTTATCGACTACAGACGTTTGAACGCCGTCACGGTGAAGGACACCTCTCAAATCCCACTGATGAAGGAATGTATTGATTCACTAGGAACAGAAAAATTATTTTCAGAAATACACTGCAACAATGGTTATGGGAAAGTGCTAGTAGCATGCTAGGACAGGAAGAAAACGTAGTTTTCATGTCACAGTGGACTTTTTCAGGTCGCGCGAGTGCCCTTCGGGCTTACGAATACGCCAGCCAGGTTTCAAGAGTACGTTGGACAATTTCCTGTCCCCCTGCAAACAAAAGAGTTGTCCCATCCACCTAGACGACGTGATAACATTTTCCCAAACATGGGACGAACATATTTACCACGTAGATGATATTTTAACGACCCTTGCTAGAGCAGGATTCACTTTGAAGTTACGCAAATATGAATTATTCATAACAAAAATCATTTACATTGGTCACATCATTAAGCCAGGGACCCGGGAGATTGACAATGTCCGCATCACGGCGGGGAAAGAAGCGAAGTATCCAAAGGATCAAACATAATTGAGGAGCTTCATCGGGTTATTTAATGTGTACCGACAGTTCAGCCGAGGCTTCATGCAAACCGCGCATTCATTGAACAAAAACTTTCGCAATGGAGAGCCAGTAGAGCTCAAGCGCTTCGTGCCCCAAGGGAAGGAAGCCTTCCAAAAGCTTAATAATTCCATCCTTTCATCTCTAGTCTTGGCCATGCCCAGGCCGGGCTTACCACATTCTGTTGATACGGATGGAAGTCTTAAGCAGCTGTGAGCTGTATTTTTTCCGACATACCATGACGGGGAACTAAAACCCATCGGGTTCTATTCAAGAACACTGCTGGAAGCAGAAAGGAACTATTCAGTTCCAGAGCTCGAGTTTCTCGCAGTTTTATGGGTACTTGACATCCTTCCACCACACCTGCAAGGTTAAAAGTTCATCTTGAACTCGGAACATTCATCTCTCAGCTGGCTCATGAATATCAATGACCCGTCGGGTCGACTTATCCGAAGGAGGCTTCGCCTCAGCGAATAAGACTTCGAACTCAAGTACAAGAAGTGTAAGGGAAAAATCCAAGCAGACGCCTTGTTTCGGCTCGAGACTTCGGGGGCTAAAGTAGTCTATATCGACGAAGAGATCCCCTGTTTCATCTGCGAGGAATCGAAAGTATGTGTCCCTTGGAAGGAAGAGGAACAACTACAATCCGATCCGGACTTCGAAGAACATGGCGACATCGTCGACGAAGTATTAGCTCTGCAGAGCATTGAAAGTGATCAACAGAGACTCGACGAGTTCGTGGCCATAAGTCCAGAGGATTTGGTAAAGGAACAAAGTTCCAATGCATATTTTAAGTCCCTACTGGACAAGATAGATCGAGAGGATAACATCCCATTCGGCATGGATGTACATCCCTACCTGGGATTCCTATGCCGTACTGCGTCGCGGTCTCTCCAGATTGTGATATCGAAGTCACTTCGGGACAGCGTATTAAGGATTGGCCTTTACGCCAAGACATCAGGACATCTCGGCGGGAGAAAGATGTACAAGTCTCTAGCAAGAGATTATTATTGGCCATCCATGGCTGTTAATTGTTACGCCGTGATACGGCATTGCACAAATTGCGCACGCAACAGATTTTAACTCAGAAGTAATCGCGAGGAGCTTCAGCTCTTCGCACCAGACGCTCCGTTGGAGTTCGTTGCAATTGACATACTATGTGAGTTATTTAAAACGAAAAGCGGGAGCCGCTACCTCCTTGTGATCAACGATCGATAATCAAAGTTGGTACGGACCGTACCTTTGAAAATGATAACCGCGGCGACGATCGGCTTCGCTTTCGTACACCATCGGGCGTTCGTATATGGACCGCCGGTCAAGTTCTTATCCGATAAAGGATCTCAATTCACTGCAACGTTCTTTCAGAACATAAAGAGAACCAATGGGATTCAACAGTTGTTTACAAAAACATATCACCCACAGGCGGACGGCCAAGGAGAAAGATTCAACAGAGCAATACTAGCGGCACCCCACCATTACGTCGCAGACCATCAGAAGGATTTGGACTTATTCACAGGTGCGCTCTTCTTTGCATACTATACACAAGTCCATCGGACTACGAAACTTGCCCCGTTCGAGCTTTTCTTATGAAGAGCGCCAAAGGCCTTGGCCATAAGAGGAAGGTCTTCCTTAGAAGAATTTACCTCGAAATGGCAGTAGCACTTGAAGTGGCAAACTTGACTTGAGAGTCTTGCGGATATCGCGCATACTTCCTTAGCGAAGGAACAGGCACGCTACAAGCGTAACTTTGATTAGAGGCTTCACAAGCCCAAGCATGATATCCCGATGTGATCTTACGTCTTGCTACGGAAGGAAAATTTCTGCAGACAGGAGAGCCAAAACAAGCCCGCCCCTCTTGCCTCAGACCCTTACAGGGTAGTCGAAGTCCAGCAGGACACAGTTATAGTCTCCGACGGAGATGCGCATGAGAAAATCTCGCGGCAAAGAGTGAGGTTTTCTCCAGGTCCTATGGACCGCGAGGCACAGGTCATTTCCGTGACACAAAGTATCCAGGCGACCGTTGGTCATAGGACAGTGAAGCAACTCCCAACGGGACAAAAAACATCAAAAGGTCTTGCAGAACTTCCACGTGACATCGGCGGTCAATCAAGGGATGATATCCCAACTTCATCAAAGGTCAGCAACCTTTCAGTACAGCCCAAAGGTCTGAAAGACCAACAGCAAAGGATGCTTCTTCAAGTAATGCAGTAGTTGGCGACGCCAACATGCTAAGGTATATCACTCGTGGAGCCAAGGTAACTCTAAAGGATATGCAAGAAGGAGATGCTCCACAAGAAACTAAGACTAAAATAACCAGACTTTGAAATATTCATCGCAAAATATGAAGACTTCGCAGAAGCCATTGAAAGAATTGACACCCAATCAGTCAAAAGAAAATTATCCAATGGGTTATTACGCAAAAATAGTGTTAGTACATCGCTAAGCCGAAAGATCTGGCTGACCTGTTGCGTGATGACGCTGGTTCCCAACGCGAACTTATAGCAAACCAGAAGGATGACGTCCCTTTCGTATCAAACGCCGACGACTTAACCTTCAATCCGAAAGAACAGAAGGATCAAGAGTCTGATGAAGAAGAATCCGCAGAGGAGGATGAAGAAGACGACGACGCCGCAGAAATGGGAGTATCTCGAAGAGATAACACGACTCCAGAGGAGTTCAATGACGAGAAGGTACCTTCCAAGAATAAAAAGAAAACGAATTTAAAGAATTCGTCGCGAGGGGTGACGCATAGTCAAAACCAACAACAAAGAACCAACAGGTTCATACATAAGAGTCGCGCAGCGATATCGTGGAAAAAATCCATGACAAAAACAAGCAATACGTCATCGAAGCTCCTACAGAGCATTCAGGAGCCGAAGACGGCTAGATGCTGTACGAAGTACATTGGAAGGTTTCCCGAAGGAAGACGCCACATGGGGGCCCACATCGGGTCTATCCCGTTCCGAGGTACTGCAGTATCATCGCAAGAAAAAGCTGCCGCTGACACCGAAAATCGATTCAGCACTGCCGGTTTAGAACAAGGACTAACAGCCCTTGAAGCCCGCATGAACCTGTCAGAGTCCGAGTGAAAAGATGAAACGCATCATGGCAAACTTAGGCGCGCCGAACCGGGCACATTCTTACGCAAAAGCACTCGACGAGTGTCGCAAGTTTTCATGGTCGCCGACCGAAGACCTCTTCAGAAGAGGAAGGGAGCCAGGATCCTGTTCGTCATGAACTTGTTCGTTTAATATGGAGGGACCCTCCATAACAATTGAAAATAGATGGGTGGACGCTGCCATAAGCATCGCATCGCGAGCCAAAATCCAAAATGCACAACCAACATTTTCATCCACATCGCCAATGATCTGGCAGATCACTTGAGAGCTGTTACTCGATGACACAATTTGAGATTTACCCAACCATGGTGAGAACCTTCCCGTTTGGAGTCCTAAATACCTCTATTAGATGCAACGGAATGCCCATCCCACACTCCGAAGGATTCAACGCCACCGCGGATTGGGAGGAAACGAAACGGTCCACGGCCATTAGTTATCGCAGCACTCAAGCATGAGTACAAAATACAGTTCCCAACGGGTCGACAACACAGCTCGACGAGCACTGTATGAATAAGAGTTGAACTCCGAAGTAGCAATGGCAGGTCAAGCGTGAAGAGCACGGTACTCTCCGACGGAGAATCCCGAAGGAGATTGACGATTACTGATCGGACCGAAAATCCACTTCATGCATGAGTACTTGTGATACCAGATGGTATGTGAACAACAAAGCAAAATATCGATGAGCTATGGCGGGCCGCATGCCATGATGAACTTCGGAGAATTATTTGAGTTCGTCGAACAAAGTACAGTACTGCAAAGCCTGACGGGCATCAAAGAAGATAGAAGACCACTGTGTGTCGCCGGCTCGCCCGCGTATACCTCCCAACGGGAGATCAAACAGACCGCAGGTCATGAAAAACATTTCTAGTAATAGTTGAAGTACAAATTCAAACCTACGAGAATTTTCACTCAGAGTTATCCATTAAGTGACAGTAGAATATCGTGCCTCTTCTGGTCAGACATGTGAGCTTGCAGCATCTGATTTTTTCACCCTTTTCATTATTCCAATGACCAGATTATCAGAACATTTTTGTTTATATAAATATTCGACTTTTGGATAAAATTCGGTATATTTTTCGTGTTTGCCGATTTTTCCGACCAAATTCCTGAAAAATGTTTCATCTTTACCAAATAAAGCTTGAACTACCATTTATTGTCCGTTTGTTCGTAATAAATCTGTATTTCTTTCAATTTTCGAGCCCATGCTACATGTATTTTTGCATAGACCATAATTAACAACTGTAGGAAACAATTAAAGAGTATTTTATAATACAGTGGCTACTATGGGCCCCTAAGGGAAGCTCAGCGACACTAAAATCATTTTCCATCACTTTTATTCTTCTTTACATCTTTAACTGATTTACTCCAAAAGAAGCGCCACTGTTGCCTCCCTTGAGGTTTATTATGTACCCTGATTACGATTAAACTGTTAGAAAAGCGCTATATTGACAGTCAATGGGGACATATGGGGGCATTCATGCGATCTGCCATGGTTCATTCCCATAGGTTATTCCTCCTGAAGAGTTCACTACTGTTTTTATGGCGTGTGATTTATGGTAATTTGACAATGAAATGTGACCATCCAGTTGAAGGGTTTAATAGTCGGTATTTGAAGAACACACACACTACTTATATAAAGCACGATTTGCTACTGAATTAGATGGTAAATACAAGGGATCTGTTCCACCAATTTTTATGGTGGTATATTCAAACAAGACGGAAGTGTCAATAAGGCTCACAACGGGCATTACAACAATTTAAAATGACGGCTAAATAGGTTGATGATATGCTTTATCCTCGGACCTAGCAAATTCATCTTGAGTACTGAATACGACGTGACGAGTAAGTAGCAATGCATAAATTACAAAGTGAATAGAACAAAATTGACTCGAAAAATACTGAGCTAGCCACGATGCTAAGGCGAGAAAAAGAACCAACTATCAATCCTAACCTTGGCTACGAACGACGAGAGCCGATGGTTGGTGTTATACTAGCGTCTAAAAGTGCAACTGTTTTGTCCTTTAATTTTCAGAATGTGCCTAGATTATGAGATTTAGAGAGATACTGGTTGATCCTAAATTGGCTTTATCGTTAGGAATAATTATTGCTCTTCGTAGAGCTTATGAATTCAATGGAAACCTTGCAAGAAAAATATTTTGTGCGATACGGCAGAACCGCTCATTGTATTCCACTGCCATATAAGCTGACCAGGTTGATAAGGATAAATCGACGGGAAAAGATATACCAAGAACTAATTACCCCAAAAAGGACGTGTTGCAAGCGACAAAAGTGCTACCGTGTTATAGTGGAGAGAACAGAAATAAGTGGTTAAGGAAGACAATTGAGAGGGCTACAGGCGAGCATAGAAGTGGTATAGTCTACCACTTGTGATCTGTGATCAGCGTAAAAAAACGGTTCTTGGGTCTGAAGTTAACTCTCAACTTCCTAAATACTTGGGACTTGACTTGAAGTTGTCTGCTAACTCGCTTCACCTCCACAAGAGGAAGCATTTTACTCGGCTTATATAAAAGTTTTGGCTAGCTATAAAGCCTTAGACACGCATACGAAATGCCATAAAATGTACCAAAACAAATCATGTGGACGGTAAAAATCACCAATAAGATACTTTTACGATAAATATTTACATCTACTCCTCACAATCGTCATCCTAAAGATCAGAAACAAAGAGCTCTTGAAAAACATCCATGTTGCCAATGCAGTCCACAAACATTCCTTCGAGTGGTTCACAGCTTCCCGTAGCCTCCAGCTGTAATATCAAGGTCACTAAAATATACTTATTTAGCTCCCTGATCAGTACCCCTGAGTATCATCTCCTACGTCCTTACATGTAGTTTCAAACTCCCGGGATATGTGGCACCTGAGCAGTACCGTATGTCAGCGCAGTACTGCTAGTGTAATGTGTACAGCATCCTCTCAAAAAAATTGAAAATAAATTTGATAATACAGTTCCACGGCAGCCAGCGCAGCTCACCAGCTCAGCCAGCGTAGCATAATAGCTCAGCCAGCGCTGTAATTATTCTTTTCGCTGCCCGGTCTGCTCCCGCCGCTCGGCCGACATCGCACCCGTCTTAGATCCAAGTGGTCAACACGCGTTGACCTGCAAATACGAAGACGGAATGACTCGTCGTCATCACATCCTCCGCAACGTTCTTGCCCGCTACTGCAAGGAAGTTTGGATCGTCGCCCTCGTCGAATATCCGCTCCTCTACCTGGTTCCCAACCCATCTGGGCATTCGGAGTCCCCCGCGCTACGAATGGACATTTACATACCCGCTGCATACGGGCTTCACAGTACCGATATCGCTGTCGATGTTACTGTTGCCCACCCCTCTGCACGCCGCCACATTTCGCCAAGTACGGTTACCGCAGGCGCTGCCGCAACACTCGCAGAGCGCGAGAAACATCGTCATTACGGCACTTACTGCAACCAAAACGATATCCTCCTGTCCCCCGTCGGGATTGATATCTATGGCGCCTTGAGCGACGACGGCAAGGATTTTTTCCGCCGCCTTGCTTCCTTCGCTGCTTCCCGTCGCGGTTCCTCCCCTCAACAGGAGCTCCGCGACTTCGTTGCCCGTTTTGCATTTAGTCTCCAAATAATGCAGGCGCGACATGTTTCTACCCGCCGCCCGCATCCGTAGTTAATTTATGAATACCCTCCGCACGCTTCTGTGCGACATTGTACAACCAATACAGATTTACCACCACGTAATAATTCTATTAAGTTCGCCAATTTTGCTGATATCATCGGTACAGTATCAGCCATCATGTCCCTTCCAGTAAGCGAACCCCCTGTTTTCCGACGTAACATTTCTCCAGATGGAGAAGAAGAACTTTAATCATTACTTATCTTGAGTGTGGACCGACCATTCTACTTAGGGTGGTGGCAAATCTTTACGAGTTGTGCAGTGTGGCAAAAAAAGCGTGCGGAGGGTTTTCAGAAATTAACTACGAATTCGGGCGGCGGGTGGAAACCTGTCACGCCTGCATCGCTTGAAGACTAAACACAAAACGGGTAACGTAGTCGCGCGGCTCCTGTTGAGGGAGGACCCGCGACGGGAAGCAGCGAAGGAAGCAAAGCGGCGGTCAAAAACGTTGCCGTTGTCGCCACTTAGGTGGGAATGGTGGGTTAGTTTACTTCGTCGTCTGACACTTCTAGCGGGGGAAATCCATTAAGGCGCCTCGGAATCTCAATATGGCGTTGGGGAACATCGAGGATACTTTTGCGTGATCAACCAGAGACCCAAACATTCCGTTGGGGATAGATAGTTATCAACAGCGTTATAGACTCCTGATGAGCGCGGAACTAGGAATCAAAGTTTGTAAGGAGGCAAGAATAGCTCAATGCGCAACCATCTTTGCGAAGGAGGCTAGGGTGCTAAAGAAAAAAGCGCAGAAATCTGACCAGCCGTATTGCGGCAATGAGACGCAGAGACAACAAGAGGAAGGCCGCGTTACCCTAGGTCAGCCGCCTGCTGGCCTGAAGGTAGCATTTTAGGGAGCGTAGTTCCTTCCCCATGACTGTGTCGGTATACCCTTTTTGAGTCGATTGCTGTTGTCTGGAAAACCATGGGATAGATCGAATATATCTTCCAAAAGTAAAACACCCAAACCTTTCCCCTAGGTCAGAGATGCGATGAAAAGAAATAAGGTACCGTAAATAATGGCGTCAGTACTAAAACGGCATGAGTGGGCTTTCGGACCGAGCAAGAAATAACAGCGGGTATCAGGGGGTTCTAGGGAGGGAGTGAATGGAAATGAGATTGAAAGAAAATCAGAACAGCACATCCATCTGTCGAAGGGTAGAAATGGTTATAGAATATGAAATAGAATATGAAAAGTCAGAAGTTTAGTTCAAATTGATCAATGTCCTGTATACTAACCACAGTCAGGTTCAGTGCTCTGGTCACAAGGAATGACTACAAAGAAAGCGTTCCAGTACTCATATTCTCTTGAGCACCAAGAATTCCATGGAAGCTCCCACTTGAAACCCCCCTCCACATCCAACATTTGCCCCTTGCTGTCCACATCCAACATTTGCCCCCTGCTAGCCATATGTTGGATCTCCTTCAATGTACCCAATATCAAAACATTCGTCATATTCGGCACACTCACCAGTCAGTGAGCGAGGTCTACTATAAACTGCAAATCTTACGATTTTCTCCTTGAAATCATGAATGCTCTATTACAGACCCCAGCGCTTCCAAATCGTTGGTCATCATTTCAAAGACTTTTTCCCAGTTACGATTGAGACCCGTCTCTGTCATTCCCTCCTGAGACAAGCGAAAACTCCGCCGCTGCCCTGTTTGCAATCTGAGACCCGACAATGTCCCCTCCAATCGAATCAAATCGCCAGTGCACTCCGTTAAATACTCTCGAGTCCTGGTTCTGCTGAATGCAGTCCTCTAGCGTGAGTGTCTGTGTAACCACTCGACGGGGCTCGTTTGTGAATCCATCAATGGTTAGCCCGTTGAACTCGTCCGAAGTAAAATTTAGACTTACAGCTCCCGGGGGCATCCCCAAAACATCGGCCAAAGTCTGGAAAGCAGCCGTTCCAAACGTGGAGTGGCCTGACGGATATGCTGGGAAGTCTGGATTCAACCCCACACACTTTGGAACTGTTTCCGGGTTTATGTTACTGAATGGAACCCCGAACGGGCTCCAATCTGTATCCGGCTCCACTGCATCCTCCCGAATCCCGAGCGTTGGCCTCCACAGATCGTACTCAAACTTCCAGAACCACGCTGCAATCCCAGCATCCGCCATGGCCCCATTCACAGCAGTCAGCGCCCTCAACTGGTTTTCGAAGGAGAGTTTGTACAACTCCGGAACCGCGAGCACCACTTGTAAGTAAAGTCTCGGAGGTACGCCGATTTCTGGCATCCCATCATACCCCAAAAAGTGCCCAGCTCGTTGAGGAGCAAATCGTCCGAAAATCTCATATTGTTACATTGGCCTGTCTCCCTGACCTCTGTTAAGTTGCTCCGATACTCCTCAGATGCGAGGGCAGGAGGAGGGGCCAGAAAAGCGTCCTTGGTAACGTCACGGATAATAAACGGCTTCACTGTCCCCCAGGAGCGCCCAAAGTTTGGCTGCGTGCCTGTCTCATTGGTGACAATGTTGAAGTTCGGATCAGGCTGATGGAAGGGAGCCTGGAAAGTGAATATGTCATCCAGTTGGTTGCGGTTGGATCCGTCAGAGATTCGCGAGCTAACCCAAGCATCGGCGACTAATTGACCGAAATACCGAGCCTCGGTTCGAACACCGCTTGTTCCGCCTCGCTGGACCACTTGAATAGCTTCATCGGAACGGGTATAGAGTCTCCTAGCGGCGTAATAGGCGGCAGATAGTGATGCCAATCGACACTGGCGCTGAACCAGGGTGTTCGCATTGCTCGGTCGGCGAAAAGGCCTCCGTAATTCACGCACCAATTCTTCAGCACGCTGGCGAAGTCTCTCTTGTGTGTTGCCCTTAATTTTAGGATCGAATCGGTTAGTACAGAGTGCGTAGGCGTCGTGAGCAGCGAAGAAGATAATGGCC